>CM040128.1:35834883-36272058 GCA_022559845.1 Amorphophallus konjac | reverse complement strand
GGGCCCGGAGCGGCCCTTCCTCCTCCATGGACGCCGTTCCGTGCTCGGGCGCGTCCCTCCTTGGGCGAGGGGTCCCGCGTCCCTCTCCACCTTCAGCGTGGTCAGGCCCACCGAACTCCATCGATCAAAAGAGGAGGAAGACGAGAAAGGGGGCAAGCGAGTTTCGGCAGAAGGCGGGCCCGTTTGCGGGTAAGGCACGGGAGAAGAAAGACCACCCGTCGCTTTAAATTTGAAATCAAGGATTAAGACGCGTCCTCGCGCCTGGACGCGCCCAAAAGGGGGAAAAGGAAACAAAATCCCCCCGTGCAAAGCGTAGTTCCCCGTTGTTCAGGGCAAGGTCTCGCGGAGCGTGCCTCAAAGGACAACTCAGTGCAAAGAAGAAAGTGTGGGAGAGAGAAAGGTACACACAACACAAAAAAGCCATTTCCATTTCATATAATAGCCAAAAGTACATCATACAGTGAGAAGGGTGACGTACAGGCAACTCTCTAACTCTCACCGTCACCCTCCTGGTCATCTCTCTCCTCCCTCCTCTGCCGGGGATCCCTAGGGGGCCTCTGCGAACCCTGAGAAGCCGTGCTCGCCTCGCCCTGCGGTGGCACTCCAGCCTCGAAGGCGCGACGACGCTCCTCGGCCGAAGAGACCAGATAGCTGCCCATGGAAAAAGAACCAGACTGACGAAGTCGCGCCCCGCGTTCCTTCGCCCTCTGGTACCGCTCCTCGCTCTCCCGAAGCCTCCCCTCCGCCGTGCCGAGACTCAATCGGAGCTCCAGCAGCTGGACCTCTAGAGCCCTCCTCTCGGTCTGATCCCGCTGTCCCTCCTCCCTCTCTCTCTCCCTATCCCTCTCCCTCTCTCTCTCCACGCTCTCCCTCTCTCTCTCCACGTTCTCCCTATCCCTCTCCCTCTCCTCTCTCTCTCTCACCGCCTCCGTCCTCGACAGCTCGAGGGCGATCCGCAGATCCAGCACGTCACGAGGGAGCTCCTCAGCCTCCCGTCGACGCTCCTCCTCCAGCTCCGCAATCCGGGCGTCACGCTCTGCCACCCAGGCATCGCGCTCCTGCTCAGCACGAACGGCATGGGCCAGGGCCTCCCGAATCTCGGCCACCTGTCAAAGCACGCATGCACCGTAAGAGAACAGTGATAGAAGGAAAGCAGCTAGAAGAGGGTCAGGGCCAAACAAGCACTCACTCGAGCCTCGCGGTCACGCTCGGCCTCCTCAGCCCGAGCCACCGCATACGCCAGCTGCTCCTGGAGGGCAGAAACCTCCGGAGGAGGGCCCCGCGAACTAGAACCTGCTCCGCCAGCCATCCCGGCAGTCGCTGTCTGGTGGGCCCGCTGAAACACGGGGCAAACGTCAGTCAAAGGCTAAGCATCAAAAATCCAGGTCATAAAAAAATGCATTGCATAGGCTCACCAGAATCTCCAACTCCTGTCGGATGGCCACCAACTGTCGCCTGGCGTCCGCCAATTGGGCCCGCAGGTCGGCGATCATGGTATCACGAGCATCCTGCATTACACATAAGTTAGTATCCCATGCATATACATATAGAAATGTGGAGCAATTTCATTTCACTTACCCCTGCCATACCACCCAAGGAGAGGCGGTCCCCGTACGTAGCTCGGTACCGTCTCATGTAGTCTGTGCTGTCCTGTACGTGGGACACCACTGGGACCCCGCCCTGCTGCCAGTCCTGGTACTGTGCTGGGAAGCGCGTACGCCAGTCCACAATCTTCGCCTTCCCCTTGGTCTTCCGCCCAATGCGGGCCGGCGCATCTACGTCAACCCACTCCTGGGCCAGCCCCAACGTCCTCATGACCAGTCTAAGCCGCAGCGGCTCGATCTCGTTCAGACAATGGACCCACACGTCCCGCCTGAAGCGAGGAAGACCCGCTACAACCCAGGGCTGGCCCTCATCGCCCATGCCCAGGTAGGGCCTCCACACCACCTACATCACCATACATACATCATATTAGTTACCATTCAGTCACACGCATAAACACAAAAAAATCATACGCATCATACCATGGCCTCGGGATACTCGCTCAGTTCCCGACGAAGTGACGCCAGCTGGTAGCCGTGGGGTGCTGCAACCACGACCGGCCTCCACTGCCGCGCCAGAGGCACGGCCCTCCTGTTCCCATGCCTAGCCCTCCCCATCGGAAAATAGTAATAGCTCCACACCTGCATCCATCATACATCATTAGTACAATAATTACATATTTAACTGTGGGAATGCATAAATAAAATGTTTACCTGGAGGAAAGGTGCGAAGCCGCTGACTGTCGTCTCCTTCTCCGAAGTCTGGGAGAGATCAGCAATCAAATGGGCAAGCAGAGCCGCTCCCCACGCGTAGTGTCCCACTCTGTCCAGATCCGCCAAGATCCCGAGGAAACGGCAGTGGATGCCATCCCCTTTCGTCCCCAGCAGAAGGCGGCCCAGGAAGAAGAAAAGAAACCTCCGAAGGTCTAGATCCACCAGCTCCCTCTCGCTCGGATCCTGGGTGAAAGCTGCACGGGCATCTGCCTCCAGTCGAGCCAAGAACTCCGCTCCAGTCTCGCTAACCCGCTGGCGCGGGTCGACGAATCCGAGCGCCTCCATGATCTCCACTCGGCCGACTACCCTGCTGTCTCTATCAGTCACGCTCGTCTCTAACCACAGCAGGTCCAGGGCACTCTCTCGGTAGTCGGGGTAGGTGACCCCGCTGACTGCCTCTCCGTCAACTCGTAGCCCGGTGATCCGAGCCACGTCCTCCAGCGTCGGCACCATGTGCCCCCAGGGCATCAGAAACGCCCGGCTCGGTGCGTGCCACCGCTCCCTCAATGCCTGGATAAGAGGAAGGTCGAGCCGGAAGGGCTCGATCCTAAGGAAAGCTCCAAAGCCCATGGCGTCCACACGCGCCCTCTGGAAATCCGGCAGCCCACGGTATGCTGCCACCACCAAGGACCAGCTGATCCGGCCCTTCATCACGTCCTGCACACCACAAAAACCAACAGAGAACACATCAGCATCATGAACAGTAATAAATAATAACACTGTATATACTATTTATTCTTTTTATTTTATTTAAAATATATATATATATATATTGTTTTTTTGGAGGCGTCCAGGCCCCTGGACGCCTCCTTTCTATTTTCTTTATTTCTTTTTTCGAAACAAAAATCCAAGAACCAAAAACAAAATATATATATATATAATATATATTATTATGGAGGCGTCCTAGGCCTTGGACGCCTCCTTATTTTTAAACCTTTTCTTATTATTTACATAAATAAATAAATAAATAAAAAGAAAAAGAAAAAGTGGAGGCGTCCAGGCCCCTGGACGCCTCCTTCTCTCACTACCCGGCCTTCTCTCACAGCCTCTCGCACGCCCGTTTTAGCCTATTGAACCACAGAGTGAGAATTCCGAAGTACTTACCGGGTCGTGATCGTCCTCTCCCGCGTCACCAGCATCCGCAGCGGCCTCCGCGGCCAGGAGAGGCACCTCCATCTCCTCCCCCGCAGCAATCTCCTCTGCTGCGGCCTCCTCGGCATCATCCCCCAACCTCCTCGCACGACGAGCCAGTCGTTTCCGCTTCTCTGGACCCTGACTCGATCCTCCTCGCTCCATTGGGACTAAGAATGGGTCGTTTGGAGTGGCTGGACGGTCGGAATGAACAGTATAAGTGAGTAGGGGGGGAGCCCCCTATATATAGAATGACCTTTTATTGGGGCGTCCAGGCGCCTGGACGCTCCCATAAATAAAAAAAATAAAAAAATAAAAAAAATCAAAATAGGGGCGTCCAGGACCCTGGACGCCCCCAAAAATAAATTGTCAAAAAAAATGAAATAATAAAAATAAAACTTAGGGGCGTCCAGGCCTCTGGACGCCCCCATAATAAAAAAAATAAAAAATATAATAAAAAATAAAAAAGGGGTTAGAGTATGTATATAATCCAAACAAAAGAAAAAAAAGAAGAAGAAAAAGAAAAATCACAAAAAAGATAATAATTAAGGGGACGGGGGTCCGAAACATCCAAATGCCAAATTTTATTCCATCAGAAAGCAGAGTGAACTACATCAGGGGTTTAGGCACCTTAGGCCTTAACTTCCCCAGTTCGGTTACATAAGCCCTCCACGGCTCGCATTCCTCCACCACGTGCGCTAAGGCCTTTCCCGCAACACTTGTCTTCCAGGGAGCTTTAATGGCCTTCGCTTCCTTCGCGTCCGCTTCAGTGCCCAACTCCCTTTTCTTCAAAGGAACAATGCCAGTCGGTGGCGGGAACGAATGGCGTGGGATGCCAATCTGGAGGCAGCACCGATGCGCATTATAGAGGGCGAACTCGGTCGCGCCGATCAGTTGAAGATCAACTTCGGGAGAAGACCTCATGAGGAGATCTAGCGAAAGCAAACATGTCGGTGCGCAAGTAAAGAAGCCTTGTGTCACGGTGCGAAAGTGAGACCGCCAGTCTTCACGTTTCTTCAGCCACGGAACGCGGTTCACTACAGTACCGCCGAAGCCTAACACGTCGGCTATGTGATGAAGAGGGCTCTGTTGGAAGAGTTTCGAAGCAGTTGGCATTCCCTCGCGGTGGTCGAATTTGAAGTGCAAATCAAGCCAGCAATTCAAGACAAGTGCGCAGCCAAATGGAGGCTTACCCATGCTCGAGGCAGTAAGACCGCTGTAAAGATAGGCAAGGACGGCGGATCCCACCCTCTTTCCACGCCAGATCCCGCAGATAGCACCCAGTTGGTCTTCTTCCACCATATTGTCGGTATAAGGGAACAAGAGAGCACCCGCCAGACAAATGGTGAACCCCTTCATGATTCCCTCCAAATAGTCATCGTCTGGTGACCCTCTCAGGATGTCCATGACCCACTCCGCAAGCTTTTGGAGATCGATCCCCTTTTGAGTACGGACCTTTCTGGCTGCGTCGGGCGGCATGAAGCTTCCAAGGACACTTTCAGAAGTCCCCCGTGTCAGCATCCGCATAGCCTTCACCTTCCCGTCACTCTTGAATTTCTTCAATCCGAGCAAAAGTTACACCTCCTCGAGGAGGATGGTCACCTCGAAGGTCGGGAAGATAAAAGTGTGGGTCTGGGGATGCCAGATCTCCACTAGTGCGCCCATAGCCGCCCAGTCCATACGAATCTTCTCGTAATGTTTGGCATGAATAAGGAGCCCCTGCAAATGCCACTTCGAGAGTATGGCCCTCATGCCAATGGAGATATTGGAAGTTAGCTTTGAAAGCCATGGCAGTTTGGAAAACTTCCTCGGGCCTGGGAAGAGTGGATATGGCTGGAAGAGGAAAGAAATAAGAAATGAAGGAAGTAAGAAGAAGGTTCACAAGGAAAATTTGAAAAGAGTCAGCTTACCATATGCGACATGATCGTCCCACTCAGATGACCCTCGAGGTCGGAAAGTCGCCTAATCTCGCTGCTAGGCTTGCTCCTATTCATAACGCGGGAAGACTCTCCTTCCATCCTGAAATCTCTAGATTCTCCTCTCCTTCCTCTCCTAAGCTTCCAAAACCCACCTTGGTGCATTTGAATGAACTAGCCTAAGGGGAGTTCTTATAGGAAGGGAAGGGTGCTACAGGACAGAACATGTCACATCAGCGGTCGCTATCAGGATTTTGCCTGGATCTCCTTTGAACTGTGGTGCGATTCTGCTATGATTCTGCTACTTTATGATGTTGCTAACCTTTGCTGGCCTGTGCAGGTTTTACTAACGGACGTCTTTGTCCAGTCTCCTGTCCCACCTTTCATTGGTTGATCCCACCTTGTCATGCATCGTAGTATATGATACTTACGCTACTAGAACATGTCAAGGACCTTGCGGCTCGAACGAATCTGGGATCTGAGTTCCCCTTCAACAAAAATGATGATGATCCCAGAGGAATTTGGGTTGTACGGATAGGCCGTCAATTTGTGATAGAATGGGGACGACGGTTCCATTCAGTGAGTTGATGCGCGGATAAACGGGCCCCGGCCCAGTATCAGCTCACCGGGTCGGTATCCTGACCCGTTCTTCACAAGTTGACAATATTATCCTTGGCTATTTTCTATTTTAGTTTGTTTTGAATTTTTCTTTAAACCCAGCATGCATTCATATATGACTTTGATTTATTACGGAAGATCATTCAAGTGATTCGATTGTGAAAGCCGTTGTGTTTCAATTCCCACAAATATGAGATATTCCACTCCGAATGAAATACCGAGTTTCCTTGAGACAGCCCCGACGCTGCTCTTCCAAAGGAGACCCTTGTTTGGACAGACCCTCAGATATTCCTTTACCTTTTTTGACCCACCTTGGCCGCAGCACTTCCACATTGGCTGGTAACCGCTCCCCAAAGGTGAAACCTCCGGTTTATGACCCAGGTACTTCCACACCGAGAAGTTGGTCTCCTTTTGTTTCGTGCCTGAGCGCACATCTCACCCTCCCTTATTTGATCTCCGTCCAAGCAATCGTCAATATTTGAAAGACCTTCTTCAAGGTCGCCTCATTGAAACTCCAGGAAAGATTCCAAACAGTAACGTCAAAAGCGTGTCTCATCACACCTTGGCATCAACTTATCAGTCCGCTCCCACTCCATTTCACTCCACTTCGATACCATTCCACTACGTATCGCTCCCTTGCAAAGCAGACGCCAAGGCGGGGCAGCTGTAGACACGCCGTTCCTGACGTCTCCTGAGAAAGTCTCATATTACTATACAACGCCCCGCGACGGCTTACGCGTTTTGAATCACTTGAGTGCTTCCTTTTCTTGAGTCTTCTTCCGCCCTTTTCGGCATCCGGAATCGTCTCGTCACGGCATTCGGACGGCATCAACACCAGTCAGACGCATCAGAGGTTCTGGAATCAAGAAGGGTATCTGCCGGGCAGCCGCCAACACGTTGTCCGAGGACCCGGGTGGGTCTTTATGGGGGCGTCCAGGCCCCTGGACGCCCCCAATCTTTTAATTTAATTTATTTTTATTTTTCAAGGCCAAAAAATAAATAAAAAATAATAAATTAATGGAGGCGTCCAGGCCCCTGGACGCCTCCATAAAAACAAATATAAAAAAATATAAAATGCCCGTTGGCATAAAAGACAAAAATAAATAAAAAATACATATTAATGGAGGCGGCCTCTGGACGCCTCCATAAAAACAAATAAAAAAATTAAAATGCCAGCCTTGGCATAAAAGATAAAAGAAAAATAAAAAATAATATAATTTTGGAGGCGTCCAGGCCCCTGGACGCCTCCATCAAAACCCTCACGGGCGCCGGCCACCGAACGACGGTTTATCGTGTGTGAAAAAATCCAAATTATAGAGACGTCCGGTCAGCTGGACGCGCCCATTTCTGAATCACGAGGCGCCGCTCACAAAACCACGCGTTGTGCCAAACCGCGTGCGGTCGTCGTCGGTTTTCGGTGGACCTGTTTGAGGCGTCCGGGTCCCTGGACGCCTCCACAAAAATATTCCAAAAAAATAAATAAAAGTAGAATAAAATATTATTTCGGCCCTGATGGAGGTGTCCAGGGTCCTGGACGCCTCCACCCTCCGGAGCCCTATAAATAGAGGCCCACCCCTCAGTTCTGGAGGAGCTTCGAAGTGATCCGATAGGCTACCGGAGCCCAGAGGCTATGGAGTCATTTTCTAACCCGTGGGTTCTTTTGTAGGTGGAGGTTCTGCCGGCTTCTCGGGTGCTCACGCTCGCGATAGGAAGGTCGTCTTCATCCACCGCGCTTCCACGTCGTCCCCACGCTGCCGGAGCTCCGCCGGATTTCACCATCGGCACATCCAATAAGCCAATTCTTTCCTTTTCTTTGTAGTTCTTTTGCATTCATCATCTTGCATCCCCTATCCCCCTTCATAAGGGCGCCTTTTCTTATACACTTCTTACATCCATCATCTCATTTTCCTCCTACTCGAGTCCGAGAGGGGTTTAAAAGATAACACCAACCAGGTGTGTGTCTTGCCATCATTTCATTATTTTTATCGCAAGGATTTGAATACTACACCTCCATCTTTCTAATCCACTTGTCATTTGTTTGTCGTTGTCTTGCAAGGGTAGTCGAGGAAAGCCCTCTCCGTCGGCCGGCCGGAGGGAGAGGAAGAAGCAACCCGCCATCTCCCGCTCTTAAGGTAGGCGCGATCACCTTCTTATTTTGGGGTCTTTCGGCCCCTGGCGATCACATCTTATTTTCGAGGCCGCGGCGAGTCACTTCCCCAATGGCCGTTTAAATTTCCGTTCTTATATTCTCTTTATACTCTGTTATATTCTGCTCATATTCTCGAGGCCGCGGCGAGTCACTTCCCCAATGGCCGTTTAAATTCCCGTTCTTATATGTTATATTCTTATCTATTCGTGTTCTCGAGGCCGCGGCGAGTCACTTCCCCAATGGCCGTTTAAATTCACGTTCTTATACGTTATATTCTTATCTGTTTGTGTTCTCGAGGCCGCGGCGAGTCACTTCCCCAATGGCCGTTTAAATTCCCGCTCTTTGTATTCTCTCTATATTCTGTCATCTTATTATCTGCTCATATTCTCGAGGCCGCGGCGAGTCACTTCCCCAATGGCCGTTTCAATTCTTGTTATTTAATTTTTGCACCATTCCCGTCCCCCCGAGGCCGCGGCGAGTCACTTCCCGCTATGGCCGTTTAAACCCCATATTTTGCTATATCACACTTGTCCCGCTCGCCCCGCCGGAGCAATCTCCCGTGGTGGCCCCTTCTCTCTCTTCTCTTATTTCTGTGTTGCAGCAAACAAACACCAAAAGAAAGAGGAGCCCGCGCGCGCTCCGTGTCCTCTCCGCTCTTCCCCGAACCGCGTGACGTCGCTCACAGCGTCCCGGAGTGCTGTCGATCCGTCTTCCACGTCCCCGCCGCGTCAAAATGGCCGGTGGGAGACCGGAGGAGCCTTGGGAGGGCACTGGGAGGCGGTGGCCGAACCCCCCTTCCACCTCCACAGCTCCACCGTCCCACCGCACCCACCCCCCACGCATGGCCTCCCACCGCCGCCTCCCACCTCCTCCGCCCTCCCAAGGCTCCCTACGGCCGTCCACCACTGCAATCACCCATCCACCGGCCACCCCCTTTCTCCTATTTATTAAAAAAACTCAAAAAATTAAAATTACACCGCCCCTCGCTAGCCTGCACCGCTGCCTACAATGCCCCTAGCCGGCCACCCACCGCTGCGTTCGACGCCATCGTTCGCCCACCCACGCCGGCTAATAATGTCGGACCGGCACGAGCCGGGTGGCCCACATGTACTAGCCCAGTCCCGCTTTGATCTAGTCTGGTACGCAGCGGGACGCACTGTCCCGTGAGGACCAATGCGTCCCGGCCACATACAACGGCCCGAGTATCTCGGCTTCCATGTGGTCCGGTCTAGTACGGCCGGTTCGCCCTGTACCAGAACGGTTTGGCAAACCCTAGTTAAGAGAGTAAAATCTTAACTTCTCCTTAGGTTAGCATCACTTTCTCTCTCTCTGTGTGTATGTGTGTGTGTGCAAGTTGCTCAAGGGATGAGATGGGGAAGGACGGGAGGAGGAGGTTGGAGACTCATCGACATCATCATCAGGCCGACAGAGCTACGGAACCTACTAGGAGAGTGCGTGATGGATGTGCTCAAGAGTTGGGAGAGGAGGGGGCTACCGATGGTGAGGCGGTGGGGGAGAGGGGCCGCCGGGATGGTTAGAGACAGAAAGAGAGGAATAGAGATAGAGAGAGAGCTCAGGGGAGGGGGACATACGAGGAGGTCTCCCCCTCCAGCGGTGGTCACAAACATAAGAGAGGGAGAGGGAGAGAGAGAGAGCTTAGAGGAGGGGCGACATCAGAGGGGGTCTCTTCCTCCGACGGCGACTGAGACATAAAGAGAGAGAGAGAGAGAGAGAGAGAGAGAGAGAGAGAGAGAGAGAGAGAGAGAGAGAGCGCATAGGGGGAGTGGGGGGGACGTCGGAGGGGGTCTCCCCCTACAATGACAGTGGAGACATAAAGAGAGAGAGAGAGAGAGAGAGAGAGAGAGAGAGAGAGAGAGAGAGAGAGAGAGAGAGAGAGAGAGCAGAGGGAGTGGGGTTATGCTAGAAGGGGAGACTCCCTCCGGTGACGGTAATCAATAAAGAGAGGGAGAGAGAGAGAGGACGGGGGGTGAAGGGTTCTCAAAGGTAGTCGCTCCATGTGGGAACGACTCTGTGTGGGAACAAAAGTCGTTCCCATACAGACCAACTTCCTTTGATTCTCTATCCCTCCACCCCCGGTCCTCTCTCTCTCTCTCTCTCTCTCTCTCTCCCTCTCCTTATGTCCCCACTGTCGCTGGAGGGAGAGACCCCCTTCTGATGTCCCCCCTCCCCCTACGTGCTCTATCTCACTCCCCGTCCTCTCTCTCTCCCTCTCTTTCTATCTCGACTTCCGCCGAAGGGGGAGACTCAGCCCGCATCCCTTCTCCCCCTACGCTCCCTCTCTCCCCCTCTCTTTCAATTTGGCCGCCGCCCCCTCCCCTTACGCTCTCTCTCTCACCCTGTCCTTTCTCTCTCTCTCCCCCTCTCTTTCTGTCTCAGCAACCGCTAGAGGGGGAGACCCCCTCTGGCGTCCCCCTCCCCCTATGCTCTCTCTCTCTCTCCCTCTTTCTGTCTTGACCACTGTCGGAGGGAGATGGAAGGTCGGGAGGAGAGGGTGGGGGAGGAGGTGCTTTCTGGGAGGAGAGGATCGGGAGGGCTAGTAGCCAGAGGTGAGGAGAGGGGTTGCATGGCATCCATCTCTCTCTCTCTCTCTCTCTCTCTCTCCCTCTCTCTCTCTCACACACACACACACGTGCACGAGACAAGTTCAAATAATTTTTTGTTGGCATATTCTTAAAATATTCATCGGAGTTGATGGCTCGAGAACATAAGGATATAACTGCAACATTACGATCTATATCAATGATATTATTGATAATACAATAAAAGTACTAGGATAAAAATAAATATGCTCTTTTATAGTGATATAGATTTAAAAATTCTTACTAAAAACACAAGACCTGCTGTTTCTTTCTGCACACCATTTTAATATTATGGCAGGCCGCACAAGTTCATGTATCCAGCTTTCATATGTTCGTTTGCAGGACCAACCATCCCATTAATCTGACCGAATCCAACGTTGCCCTCCAACTGATAATTAAATTCCCGACTGCACAGAGTGGTCCTTCCATCGCCCCAGTCAGCAATTCGCAAGTCGCTGTACTTCTTCCCTCTCACTCTCCTCACTTTCTCTGCTCATGGCTGCTCTTCTTCTCCACCATCGCCCTTCTGCTGAACGCCATGTCCGCAGAGGCCTCCACCTACATCGTCCACATGGATAAGTCTGCCATTCCGACGGCCTTCCCCGACGACGGCGCCTGGTACACGGCCACACTCTTTGCCACCGTCCATCCCACCTCCACTGCCACCTCCGATGATCCCCATCTCATATACGTCTACAACAACGCCATCCATGGCTTCAGCGTCCACCTCTCAGACTCCCAATTGCAATAGCTCAAGAATTTCCTTGGGCTCCTCTCCGCCCACGTAGATTTCTCTCTCGAGCTGCACACGACCCACACGCCAGAGTTCCTAGAGCTAAGCGCGGCCTTCGACCTGACTCACATTATGATGAGGGCGCCATTATCAAGATCATGGATACGGGCGCACGCATGGCCGAAGAGCGAGAGCTTTAAGGATGCCAGCATGCCGTCGGCCCTGATCATGCGGTGGAGGGGGGAGGGAGGTGATAACTTCACCGATGCCATGTGCAACCGCAAGCTCATCGACGCCCACTACTTCAACAGGGGATCGAACTCCTCACTGAGAACCCCAACTTGACCATCGTTGTCAACTCCGCACGTGACACGGACGGCCACGGGATGCACACGACATCCACGACAGCGAGCAACCCCGTGAGGGGCACTTGCTACTTCGGCTACGGCAATGACACCGCCTAGGGGGTGGCGCCGCATGCCCACCTTGTTGTGTACAAGGTGCTCTAATCCGTAGGTTTTCTCGAGGGGCACATCTCTCTTCCGATCCATGTCTTCTGCTAGTTGGTCCAGATTTTCTCGTAGTGTATGATTGTTTCGTTTTATCAAACTAGTCGACCCTCAGAGTTGGATTGGAAATCTCAATTAGTATCACTATCTCTGCACCGTATGCCAAGTGGAATGGGGTTTCACCGATATCCGTATGAGTAGTGGTGCGGTGTGCCCATAACACGTTTTGAATAGTGTCCACCCATGACTCGCTGGCCTACTGTAGGCGGGTCTTAATGTCATGAAGGAGAGTTCGATTCAGGTTCTCCACTAGACCATTGGCCTGGGGATGGCCTACCAAAGTGCAATGGTTCCAAATCCTCGACTCCAAGCACTTTTCATGGAAAACAGCGCTGCCGAACTACCTGCCGTTGTCAATCGTGAGGATGCGTGGGATCCCAAATCGGCATATGATGTTGCGCAGGATGAACCGCCAGGTTGCCTCACCAGTGATTTTTCCGAGGGATTTTGTCTCGACCCATTTGGTGAAGTAGTCGATGGCGACGATGAGGAATTTCTTCCTCCCCTGGGCTTCTGAGAAGGGGCCCAGTATATCTATCTCCCACAGAGCAAATGGGCGAGGTTCCATTAGGGTGTGTAGTTACGTCGCGGGCTGGTGATGTAGGTGCCCATACCTTTGACACTAGACGCAGCCCCTCATATACTCAAGGTAGTCTTACTGCAGGGTGGGCCACCAATATCCTTACCTGAGCAGGCTCCTAGTGAGTGATCCCAGGGGACAACCCTCCAATATTTAAGTCAGAACCATTCAGGAAGAGTGAACCAGAAGAGGGAGTAAGTAGAGGAGGGAGAAGAAATAGCCTGGAGTCGGGAGAGCGCTTGGAGAGTGCTCAGAGAGGGCGGGGAGTGCTCGGAGAGGCAGGAAGAGAGGAACAGTGAAGGGACCTCTCTCTCCGCTTTCCTATTGGAGTTTCCTACGATGGTGACCATGTGGGGATCTCTCCCTCCTTCGTTGTGGAGGAATCTCTTGATATGCCCGAGTGTCTACATTTGTCCGCTTTCTTCTGTCCCCCACGCTAGGTCCGACCGGGGCCCTATTTATACGGGGAGTCGGGGTGTGCCTTACTTAGCAATGGCATCATTTGTGGAATGATGTCTTGCTTGATCGTGGGGTTCTCCTATTGCCCTCTTGTCTGTTCTTGGTGGGGAGATCTTGAGGCGGGCATCTCGACAACGTGGGTGTGACCTGGCCCTTGCCATGGCAAGACCTGTGACACAAGCCCCAACGTTCACCTGTTGGTGAGCTTTGCTGCGTCCAGGATGCACGCTCAAGAATATTCCGCCTGAGGATTGGATAAGCTTTCGTGGGCTGGAGAAACCTTCACGGGCCTTGGTTGGGCCGCGCTTACAAAGCCATTAGCTGGGTATACCGCCATGGGTTTGGTGTTATCTGGCCACACTAGGCCTGGGGTTATTTGGCTGCACTGGCCTAGTGAAATTTTCCATCCTTACTAGCCCCCCATTGAGTAAATGGGCAAGGCTTCATTTGGGCATGTAGTTGCATCGAGGGATGGTAATATAGGTGTGCATACCTTTGACACTGGACGCAGTCCTTACATATTGTCGAACTGCTTGCCGTTGTCGGTCGTGAGGACGCGCGAGATTCCAAATCAACATATGATGTTGCACAAGATGAACTGCCAGGACACCTCACATGTTATTTTTCTGAGGGGTTCTGCCAAAAAGTGTAGAGGCTAAAAGGTGTCCCTTTTGCCTCGTACTACACCTTTAAAATTTGTTTGATGGGGAAGAGCAACTAGTGACCCTGAAAGAACCTTCAAGCACTAGAAAGAATCATCAGAAGGAGCTCTAGTAGTGATCCGAGGGGATACCCTCTGATGCTTAAGTTAGAACCGTTCAGGAAGAGTGAACCAGAAGAGGGAGTAAGTAGAGGAAGGAGAAGAAATAGCCTAGAGTCGGGAGAGCGCTTGGAGAGTGCTCGGAGAGGGTAGGGAGTGCTCTTAGAGGTAGGAAGAGAAGAACTGTGAAGGGACCTCTCTCTCTCTCTCTCTGCTTTCCTGTTGGAGTCTCCTGCGATGGTGAGGGTGTGAGGAGCTTTCCCTTCTTGGTTGTGAAGGAATCTCTTGATATGCTTGAGTGTCTGCGTATGTCCACTCTCTTCTGTCCCCTATCCTAGGTCCGACTAGGGACCTATTTATATAGGGAGCCGGGGTGTACCTGACTTACCAATGGCGTCGTTCATGGAGTGGTGTCCTGCTTGATCATGGGGATCTCATGTTGCCCTCTTGCCCGTTCCTGGAGGGAGACCTTGAGGTGGGCATCTCAGCGACATAGGTGAGGCCTAGCCCTTGTTGTGGCAAGACCCATGACACAAGCCCCAATGTCCACCTGTTGGAGAGCTTCACGACGTCTAGGATGCATGCTCGTGAACATTCCACCCGAGGATTGGAGAAGCTTTCGTGGGCTGGAGAAACCTTCATGGGCTTTGGTTGGACCGCGCTTATAGAGCCATTGGCTGGGCGAGGTATAGCGCACTAGGCTTGGCGTTATCAGGCCGGGGTGGGCCTGGCGTTATTGGGCCGCGCTGGGTCTGGCGAAAATTTTCTTCCTCACTAGCCCCCCACTCTCGAGTGTCGAGCGTGCTCGGTGCTCGAGAGGAACAGTAAGAGGCCTGACGAGGGGGAAGGAACCATGGCGAAGTCTTCGCGAATCCTCTCATTCCTCTGACACAGGGGGCCCCATCACTTACATCCTTCATTGGTGGGCAAGGCAGCCCCCCCTACGCGTCAGGTGACGTCACCGTCATCATGGGACAGCCGTTTAGTTCCTGAAGAAATGGGCACAACAGGCGTCGGGCGGCGTTTGGGTTTTCCGCCGAGTAAACTAGTGGCGGTGGGTGCGTCTCTTCGACCATTCGTCTGATTGGCCGAAGAGGACACATCTCCTCCAAGAGGTTTTAAAAAGGAACTGAGGGCCCCCCAAAGTGGCACCTCTGCAATCTTCTTCTCTGGCACTAGTGCTCGTTGTGCTTCCGTTGCTTGCTCAGTGTCTTGGTGAGGTTACTTCTCTTTCCCCTTTCTTCCCTGAACTCATGGCACCCCATGGAAAGATCATCCTTAGTAGCACCGAGTCTTCTGGTGGGGAGATGGGCGATCGTGGAGGCATTGCTAGTACTTCGGATGTGCGTCCCAATCCTAGTCACCCCTATTTCGAAGTCACTTATTGGGTAGTCTACGGCCTTAGGGAGGTCTTAATTTCACATCCCGACTGATGTCGACATCGTCTTCCCCACTAAGGTCGAATACTTACGGGGATTCCTCCTGAGGGGTTTGAGTATTTCTATAGAGGCAGCTTCCACTCATGTGGTTGTGATGTCACCGCCATCATGGCAGCGTTCCTTCACCTTTAGGGAAGCGGGAACGAATGGCAAGAGTACGTATGCTGCCCTAGACTTTCTTGCCTAGTGAATAGGCGATGGTGATTGATCTTCAGGTGGGCAACTTGATCTAAGCCATCAAAGCGAGAGGGACGTGATGTCATGTTTAGTCTTAAAAGGAGCGAGAAGAGCCTGAAGAGGCACTTATTGTAGACACGCCAAAATTGACGTTATGTTGATCAAATCTCATGTCATTATATAAACGCCCCAAGTGGACTTCAATATTCCTATAAAATGAAGTTTTTCTATTTTTGTGAGTTTTATGCATTTTTCCTGCATTTTCGTGATTCACGACCTGAAGAAGGGCGTTATTTTCAAAGTAGCGACCTGTCATAGGGCGTTTTCAAAAGAAGAGACGACCATAAGTGAGGGCGTCAATTCCTGGTATTATCTGTTAATTTCTGGAATTATCTACTTTCAAAATAAAAAGCATTTTGTGAGTAACGTCCTTCCTCAGGGCGTGTTTTTAATCAACGCCGTTACCTCAGGCGTGTTCCCTTAATTTTTAAACAAAGAAAGTTTTATTTCCAAAATTAAATCCAGGAAGAAACGGCCTTTCCTAGGTCGTGTTTCAATAAACGTCCTGTGGCAGGTCGTCAATTCATAAATCGACGCCCTGGCATGAGTCGTGTTTCACCCCAGAGTCCTTCCTTTTTCCATCTTTCCCTCACAGTTCCCTACCATCCATGGGACTCTTGCTCGATCTTGATCCTTCCCTGGATGCCTCATTGCCCGTTCTTATCTTTCCTTGGTTTGATCACATCCGATTGAAGCACTATAAAATGAAGTCTTGATCGATCGTGTTGAAGGTTAAGCACTCAGAAGGTTGAACATCCAGAACACCCATTGCAGGTCACGAGCAGAGTCCTCTTCATCCTTTGCTGCATCCTTTGCATCTGCTTCCTACGCTTGCTCTTCCCTGCTGCTTCCCTCTGCATCCCCGTTGGGCTGCATCCAGTGCTTCATCCATCTACTTCCATCAACATATTCATTCGGTTTTCCCTTTACTGTCGTCAGGGACAGCAGGGTTTTCATCTATTTATCTGTTTTGTTTTACTTCGTTCGTGTCTTAGGTATACCATCATCCCTCCATTCTTCATATCTGTTCACCCTTCGCATTTGTTCACATCTTGTTGCATCCTTTTTTTTATCATCATACTCTCCCTTCCCTTAAGTCTTCTTAAGGGGTTTAAAAACAACAAAAAAAGGAGGTGCGCACGTTGATGTCCTCTTCTCATTACATATTCTATTTGGGATTGATACTATAGCGCTTTGACTGATCCTTTCTTCTTTGCTTGTTTTCGTTGTCCTTTTTTTTTTACAAGGTAATCAAAGAAGAGAACCCTTCTCATCGGCCGGCCGATTGAAGAAGGAGGAAGTAACTCTACATCATCCCGCGTTTCCATTTCCACCAGGTAATTACGATCCCTTCCCCGTTCTCATCTCCTCTTGAGACCCTCGCGTCTCTGGCGATCACATCATCTCCACATTAGCACCTCGTGCTATTTTTATTGCATCTTCTGCATTGTTTATTCATTGTTATATTTAATTCCTAAGTGTGGATTTTAATCCGATCTACAAATTGACGATCACGGTGGGACATCCACTGTTTTCTTTATTGATTACCATCTCCTTTGGCACCCTCGCGTGTCCTTTCCCCATTGGCACCCTCGCGTGTCCTTTCCCCTTAGGCAACCTCGCGTGCCCTTTCCCCTTTCCCTTGTGCCCCTCGGGCACCCTCCACTGTGCACCCTGCACACTTCCCGGATCAGTCAATTGTTGCTTATCAACGCCTTCCATAAGGGCGTCTTTTGATTTAACGCCCCTCACATGGACGTGTTTTATTGATTAACGCCCCCTTTCAAGGCGTATGTTTATTGCATCTGCTGTCGTTTGTTTGCTCATTATACCGTCTACTATTTAATGCCCCTCACAGGGACGTGTTTCGTTGATTAACGCCCATTTCCAGGGCGTCTTTTATCATAACTGTTGTCTGCTACATGCTTATTATATTGTCTGTGGATTAACGCCCCCCTCCGGGGCGTTTTATTTCTTATCAGCGCCTTTCATCAGGGCGTTTCTCTGATTTTTGAGCATCCTTTCTTTGTAACGCCTCACCTAAGGCGTGTTTTCCTACCGTCTGTGAGCCCCTCACAGAGTTTAACGACAGCCACGCTGCCGTGTCTTCATTTGGTCACGACCTACCACAGGGCGTGTCTTTCCTCCTGCTGTGAAAACGACCTTTCCCAGGTCGTTTCTTTACTGTTTCTTTTTCACAGACACTGCTTCCTGTGTTTAGTTCTTATTCATTGCTTGGCATCTGTCTTGATATTATATTGCTGCTTGGATTATCTTGTTTGTTGGCTTGGTTGAGAGACCTCCTCTCTCTACCCTAGGATCCACACACCCTTCTTGGAATCGGGACGACCCTCCATTGAGCATTCCGTCTCTTTGGACCGGAAATCCCTTTTCCAAGACCTCCATAAGTCCCCGCACCCGTGGATTCCCTCACGGACGCTGGGCTGGTTGTACCCTTGAAGTACCTGGAGTTTAGAGAACCTATGCGTTGTTAAAGAGAGAGAAAAACTTAGTTGACCCGGAGGTTACACTTGGATCAAACTAGGTCTCATTTGGCAAAAGAGTGAACTTTCGCAAATAATCCACTCTAATTCAAACATCAAACATTAAAATCTTGCGTTTCTTGCCAACCTTGTTTGCATAAACATAGTTGGGTGATTTGATTGCTTTGTTTGGATTAAATATTTTGTGATAGTTCCTTCATTAAACACTCTCTCTCTTAAGAATGAAACTCCGTTCAGGTAAAATCATCAACATGTCGGGCAACGGGTACTCTTATGATGATGAGGATGAGAATGTATTTGGTCAATATGGTGACCCTTTCCAAGATTCGGTTTATTATGAGGGAAACTATCTCCCTCCTCATCCTCATTACTCACAAGTTCATGTGGTTGATACCACTATTCATGAGGCGGACCCTTCGTCTCAAGTTCCATCTTCCAACACTTCGGGGAACCCTTCCCCATCCATTAATGTCACAGATTTGATCCAAGCTCTCTCCCAGTTGGATGACTCCCAGCGGCAAGCCATTCAGGCCGCCTTGAAGGGGAAATCCGTCCCTTCGTCTTCCTCTAATCCCCCTCCGGCCGTGAGTGGCCATCAGATTGTTAATGACCAGGCGGTCTTGCATCCCCCCTCCTCTCGTCCACAAACGCCTACTGCGGCCATGCCGGCCCAGCAGGCGAGCTATTCAGCGGTTAGGCATCAATCTTCCCAACCTCCTCGGATTCTACGAACGCCTATACCGCATTCTTTTGTTCAGAATCAGGCCCCGGTCGAGCCCGATACCAACACTCTCTTGCTTCAGAAGCTGGCCAGCATGGAGGAGCAGCTCAAGAAGGTTACAGCGACTAAGAATGCTCCGAAATTTCTCTTCCTACGTTGCCGGTGTTCCATTTACCACCTTCTGAAATGCCGAATTTTCGGCGATATAATGGGACGGGCAACCCATTCATTCATTTAAAGGATTTCCGATATGAGACTTCCTTCTGGCAAGACAATAAGGCCTCCCTGGCCTACTTATTCAGGAGATCTCTTGAGGGGCCAGCCCTCGAATGGTTTTATTCTCTGGAGCCAGCTGATGCCGGCGATTTTGATGTTATTCAAAGAAAATTCTTGCAAAAGTACAGAGACCGGGTGGGACCTTCCCTTTCTGTTACAGATCTAGTCGCTGAGAAAATGAAGCCCGAGGAGGACTTCATCGTATTTGCTGATAGGTGGCGGTCTATGGCCGAGAAATTGAAGGACACTTTGTCGGAACAGGAGCAAGTGAAAATGGTTATTTCTAACGCAACTCCTCAATTCCGGCATATTTTGGCCATGAATCGGCTGACAACTATGGAAGAGCTCTATGAAAGAGCTCGTTATATACAAACGCAAATGAAGGACTCGCCCATCATGGGCATGTTTGAGCCGAAGCCTCGGCTATTTAAAAAGAATACAAATGTCAACAGCGGGCCCACGACTGAGGGCACTGTCACAAATGAGCAGGTTGGCGTAGTTGGCCACCCCCACCACCAATCAAACCCACGACCTCCGCCACCTCCACAGCAAAACCCCCATTTTGCCTCCGCTCCACAACACCACTTCGCACCCCAACCTTCTTTTGCTCCATCACCAAGCCAAGCGCCCCGCACCGACCCTCCAGCACCACCACAATACCATCAAGTCCCTCCGCCTACCAACTATGGCCAACAACAACGGAGACCACCGCTTGGCCCCAAGAGGGCCCATTATCCGCCGCTCCCAGAGAGTCTCCCTGATATTTTTAATGCTTTGATGGCCGCCAACCTGCTCGTCCTACCAAAAGAAAGAACGGTGTGGCCCGCCAATGTTGACACATCCCGTTACTGTGCTTTTCACCGCGCCCCTGGTCACAACCTTGATCGTTGTTTCCACTTCAGAGATCATATTTATGATTTGAATGACCAGGGTGGCATTAATTGGGATGAAATGAGGCAATTCATCGCCACCATGAAAGAAAGAAGGCCTCCTCGGCAACAGCAAAATCAGCAACAACAGCAGCCAGCTCCGCAGCAAGTTCAGCCACAGCAAGCTCCAGCACCCCAGCAGGATATGGGGATCGTCCGTAATCCATTGCCGGAGCACGCTCCTAATCAACACGTGAACCCTGTCACGTCTCTCTACGAGGTGGAGAGAGGGCAGGGATGGCACGAAGAAAACGCCTCTGTCGGGGCATTTCACCATGATCCAACTCAAAATCAAACTCCGCGCCTTTTGCGCACCCCTCCTTCTTCTTCTGTCAATCTTCAATCAGGACGTTCTCTTTTACGCCCCGTCAACCCATCTACCCCCACCAATTCCACGGCCTTGCCGGCTCGCTCTCTTCTTACCCGCTTGCCACCCCCGCAACCTGCCACTTCTTCATCCATCACCAATCCCACACCCGCGCCGTCCAGGTCGCTCTTGCTTCGCTCACCGTCGGCACCGGTAACACCCGCCACCACTACTCCCCCACCGGCAAGGGTACCTCCACCATCAGTGCAACCACCTTTTGTGCCCCGATCTCTCCTTATTCCACCACCCACTAACGCTCCTCGCATTCGGGTATCCCTCTCTTCTCCCACGCCTCCTGCGCGGGCGTCTTCGTCAAATACTTCTCCCATGCCTCCCGCGGGGGCATCTTTGTTAAACACCACTACCGTGCCTCCTACGGGGGCATCCTTTTCATTGAATTCCCCTTTGATTTCCCCCAGCAGGGTCTCTGCTACCAACATTCCTTCTTCTTCTTCCAACCCTCCTCCTATTTCTGCCCCGACAGAGGCGCGTCAAGGCGTGGCGCCGCTCCGCAGTGGACGGATATTCCACCGTATTTTCCCACAGAGAGAGCTAGAGCCCGTGCAGGGGCCGCAAGAGCAGGAACAGGAACAAGAATCAGTGCCAGGGACTCAGTATGATCTGTTAAAGCACTTGGACCGCACTCCCGCCAGGATTTCTATTCTTGAATTGATCAAACGGTCCACCACTCATCAGCTGGCTTTAAAGGAATATTTGCAGAAGGTCATGGTCAACGAAGACATTCCGGTCGAGCAAATAGTTACAGTCTTGACACCTGCTAGCAGTCAGCCGGCAATCACCTTCCATGAGCATGAACTAGCACCTCTTCAGGCAAGAAAATATGCTCTTTGTATCACAGTCGACATCAACAAAGTGGCTGTCAAGCAGTGTTTGGTGGATACTGGGGCATCCATCAATGTTTTACCACCGAGCACTTTAAAGCTGTGCGGCATTCCGGAAGATCAAATTCGGCCATCCACTATAACGGTCACTGCCTATGATAATACCAAGAAGCCTCCTCTAGGCATGATCACTTTAAAAGTAAGTTTGGGTCCAGCTTCCATAACAGCAGATTTTCACATCTTGGACATGGATCCAACATTTAACGGCATTCTGGGCCGCCCCTACATACAGCAGCTTGATGCGGTGCCATCTACAAATCATCAGTGTATTAAATTCCCCCACAAGGGCCGCATTATCAAGGTGACCAGTATGCCGATCCTGCCAGAGGAAGATATTCATGCAGCTTCATCAGTTCCTTCCATTTGGCCAGCCAACAAGCCACTTTTGTCTGTGCTGGACGTCCCTCGTCCGCAACCGAGGCCGTCTGAGACCGTCACCACAGTTGCTATGACGCCCCTACCTTCCAAGGGGAAGAAGAAAAAGAATATGATTAACACCCCTGGTTGGAACATTCTGTTGAAAATGGGGTATCAAGACGGCAAGGGCCTGGGCGCCAATTGTCAGGGCAGGATTAGGCCCATTAAGCCGCAGAAATTGCTTGTACGAGGCGGCTTGGGCTATAAAGGGCCCGGTAAAAATGAAGAAGAGCCATGGGCTTTTATGACTTCTACTTTAAAGCCAGATCGCCAGCCACTCACCTGGACATTAAAGACACATTTTGTCACGGGTGGCATTCATAATGATGAGCAGACGACTATGATTACTTCATTGCTGGATTGTCAGGATGTTCACGCCAGACAGTTTGCTCGTCATATTGCACCACTGGCTACCTACAAGGCCCTGGAGTCTTTAAGGCCGGACAAAAGAAGGAAAATGGACGATCCGGAATGTGATTGGTACAGGTGGTTCGACCTGAATGACATCACTATTTCTTTAAGCCGCCTGTTCATGCCGACAGATCCGGAATGGCCGCCACTGATTCAAGAACTGATTGAGATGCCAGCTGTGATTGCAAACAAAAGGCAGTTGCTAAGTGACTTTACAGATACAGGGGAGCCAGATGTCCCTTTTGAAGAAGGTTTTACCGTGGATAGGCTGTGGGCCGGCCTCTTTTCCCTCACTTCTGTGCATCCATCTTTGCTGGCTTCTTTATATTCCCGTTGGTTTGGTCACGTGCCACGACCACCACCGATCATAATCAACTTGTCTCCCGATTCAATTCAGATTTCCCTCCCGATTCCTCCTTCGCTCCGCGAGCGATTTTCCACACTCTCCATCTCGCCCCCGCGTGGGCCATCACTAATTGAAGCTTTCTCTGATCTTGCAATTTCCACTCACCCTGCTATTCTCCCTTCACATTGCTTTCTACTTGAAAAAGAAAATAAAAATGAAGAAAAAGATAAAAACGAAAAAAAAATGCCGATTTTCCAACTTTCCAATCCTCCATTTCTATTGAGGAGACCTCCTATCTTTCTCCCGAGTGCGTCCCGACCCAGGGGCCGCTCTTCCAAGATTCCTTGGTAAGTCTTTTCTCCCCCTCCGGTGAGGGGTCCTCCTCTGTATCACCTCCTGTATCCACTTTTTCACCTCCTTCTTTCCTTTCTAATCAGCCTAGTTGCTCTTCTTCTTCGTCTTCCTCTTCTTCTTTTAATAAAATTCATGGGGTAGATTCACACAAGAAGGCCAAGGGTAAGCAGATTCCTCGCAGATTTTTGTTGGAATTGGCTATCAGATGCCAAGCTTGTTTAACGATCCCTGAGTTTGTGAAAGAGCCAATTATCCTGCCGGAGTTAGAATATGAGGATGCTGATGCTTCTTATGAGGGTTTGGGCGTTTATGAAATTATGAATGATGAAGACCCTATTGAAGAGGGGGATGAAAGTTATGAAGAATATGAGGACGAGGCTGATGCTTTTGCTAGTGGTATGAGAAGATTCGACGAACCATCAGCCTCTGTAGAAGAACCTACCAAGGAAATTAACCTGGGTACTGAGGAAGACCCTAGGATTGTCCTCATTAGCAAGAATTTGCCGCCCTCCGAGGAGGAGGCGCTCATTTTAGTTCTTCAAGAATACAAAGACACGTTCGCATGGAGTTATGAAGATATGCCGGGATTAGACCCTGCGCTCGTTGAACACCGTCTTACACTTAAGCCAGGGTCTATTCCGGTCAAACAACGGTTGAGGCGTTTCCACCCTAGCATGGCTTTAAAGATGAAAGAAGAGGTCGATAAGCTCCATAAGGCTCGATTTGTTAGAGTCGTCCTCTATCCCAACTGGGTGGCTAACATTGTCCCGGTTATGAAGAAAGATGGAAAAGTTCGGATTTGCATAGACTTCCGGGACCTCAACCGGGCGTGTCCTAAAGATGACTTCCCCCTCCCTCATATTGATGTGCTAATTGATAATACAGCAGGATTTGAGACTCTTTCTTTTATGGATGGCTTTTCAGGTTATAATCAAATTCGATTGGCTGAGGAAGATCAAGAGAAGACTTCATTCACAACACCATGGGGCACTTATTGTTATGTGGTCATGCCCTTTGGACTTAAGAATGCTGGAGCCACTTATCAGAGGGCTATGATGGCAATTTTTCATGACATGATTCATATCTATATTGAGGTGTATGTGGATGATCTGGTTGTGAAATCAAGGACAAGGATTGAGCATCCTGGGGTTCTGGCTAAGGTTCTACAAAGGTCCCGAGAATATCAATTGAAAATGAACCCCAAGAAGTGCGTATTTGGCGTTTCTTCAGGGAAATTGCTTGGTTTCATTGTTAGCAAGAGGGGAATTGAAGTTGATCCCAACAAGGCAAAGGCCATCAGAGATATGCCTCCTCCCAGGAATTTGAAGGAAGTTCGAGGATTAATCGGGAGGTTGCAATTCATTCGCCGCTTCATCTCCCAGCACTCGCAGAGGTGTAGGCCGTTCTACGAGCTTACTAAGCCGGGAGTCAAGTTTAATTGGGATGACAAATGTCAGGCAGCCTTTGACGGATTAAAGGATTATTTGGCCAATCCTCCTGTCCTGAGGCCGCCAATTCCAGGCAAACCACTTGTTCTTTATGTTTCTGTCCTGGATGACTCTGTAGGTGCTGTCTGGCCCAAGTGGATGAGAAGGTAAGGAGAGGGCAGCATACTACTTGTCTAAACTTCTTAACCCCTGTGAGCAGAGGTACTCAGCCATGGAGAAGACTTGTGCAGCTTTGGTTTGGGTAGTTCAGAAATTAAAACACTATTTCCTAGCTCACGAGGTTCACCTCATTGCACGCATGAACCCAATTAAATTCCTCCTTGAAAAATCTGTCCTCACTGATCGATTAGCACGCTGGCAAAGCTTCCTTTCTCAATTTGACATCACTTACATTCAGCAAAAAGCTATCAAAGGTTATGCCATTGCCGAACATCTTGCTCACCACCCTCTCCCCCGCTTTGATCCTGTCAATTCAGAGTTCCCAGATGAAGAATTAATGTCCGTTAATCAACCCCACGATCCTATGTGGACATTACATTTTGATGGAGCTCTTAATTCTCAAGGAAGAGGGATCGGCATGGTTCTTTTAACACCTGAAGGGGTCACCATTCCATTTGCTGCTCGGCTCACTTTTCCCGTCACCAATAACATAGCCGAGTATGAAGCTCTTTTGGCCGGTCTTCAAACCGCTCATCAATATGGTGTCACTCATTTGCGAATTGTCGGTGACAGTCAGCTTATTCTGCGTCAGGTGTTGGTCAAGTGCCGCACTATCAATCCTAAGCTCAAGCCCTACCAGGAACTCGCTTCAGCTTACGCCAAACTCTTCACTAAATTGATCTTCGTTCATGTCCCGCGTAGCCAGAACATCTTGGCTGACGCACTTGCTTCTTTAGCTTCCGCTTTAGTCTTCCCTCCTGAGCGTGATTTTCATGTCCCCCTGATTCATCAGCGTGATACTCCAGCTATTAAGGATCGTGCTTTCTCGATATTAGGGATCAGGTGCTTGAGAAAGTTAGACAGAAAGAAGCTCTTGAAGGCAAGGAAGTCATGCTATTGGATTGGCAAGAAGAGTTGGCTGACGAAGAAAAGCCGTGGTATTATGAGATTGCCAGATACTGTAATGATCAGTCCTACCCTGAGGAAGCCACTGTAGAAGAAAAGAAAGCAATCAGAAGAGTGGCTCAGCGTTATGTTTTGGTTGGAGGTGTGCTCTACAGAAGAGGGCTCACCAGTGTTTTATTAAGATGCCTCGATGATGATGAATCTTGGAAAGTTGTGGAAGAGGCGCATTCAGGAGTGTGTGGTGGTCATGTGAATAGCCAGATGCTAGCTAAGAAGATTCTTAGACTAGGTTTCTATTGGCCCACTCTAGAAGAGGATTGTTCTATCTATGTTCGAAGGTGTGTTAAGTGCCAACTGCACGCCGACAAGATTCATTCTCCTGCTTCTTCACTCCATCCTACGTCCTCCCCATGGCCTTTTTCCATGTGGGCTTTTGACATCATTGGACCTCTTGGTGACTCGAATCTCCTCACGAAGCAAAAGTCGTTCATCCTGACGGCAACGGAGTACTTCACCAAGTGGGCGGAAGCAGAAGCTTACGTGGAAATTAAAGCGTCAACCGTCTGCAAATTTATCATGAAGAACATCATCACGAGGTTCGGGATCCCGAATACCATCGTCACCGACAATGGACCTCAATTTATCTCTCAAGATCTCAAGGATCTCTGCAACAGGTACAACATTGCATTGCATCATTCTTCTCCCTATTATCCGCAGGGCAATGGCCAAGCAGAGGCCACTAATAAAACCTTGATCAAAATTGTTAAGAAGACGTGTGAGGCTAATAAATTTGCGGACTGGCCAGACAAGCTGGTTGAAGCTCTTTGGGCCTACCGCACTTCCATTCGAACTCCCACTGGGCAAACTCCTTTCGCCCTTACTTATGGAATGGAGGCAGTAGTCCCTTATGAGATTCTTATTCCCTCTCTGCGAGTACAATTGGACAAGGAGCTCTCTATTGATGAGCGTCGTGATTCACTCCTTGCCCAGTTGGAACTCCTTGACGAGAAGCGTCTGGTCGCCGCTGAGCATGCGCGCGTTTATCAAAACAGGCTCTCACGTTTTTATCAAAAGAAGGTAATTGAGAGAAAATTTAAGGTCGGTGAAATGGTAATCAAAAGAATTTTTGTAAAACCCGGTGGCCCTCGTTCAAAGCTCCAACCAAATTGGGAAGGGCCGTTCGTCATAAAAAATGTTTATCCTGGCAATGCTTATAAACTGGTTAATGCTGAAGGAGAGGAATTGACTCACCCATGGAATGGTTTGTATATCAAGAAATATTACCCCTGAACAAAAATCCAAACAAAAATTGAAAACTTCATAAAAATCCAAAGAAAATAGAAATCTCCCAAAATAATCAAAAAAAAATCGAATATTTTCAAAATCAAAAAGTTTTCTTTCATGGTTTTCCTTTTGGGTTGACATGGCATACAAGGGTCCACGGTCCGAAAGGTCAAAATTCAGAATCCATTCATCAGTCTTGCTAATTTAAAATGGGAGTTGACCCCGCACACACTACACACTTTACTCTTGAGCTCAAGCAGTGCAAAATCTGATGGAAAGTCGAAACCGGACTAAAGGCGAAAGACGATATCCATTCTTTTCTTCTTCGGCCCACAAGGGAGGAAGGGAGGTCTCGAGGTAGACACGCCAAGCCTATCCGCCGCCCTAGTAGGAGGAAGTCAGGGCCCAAAAGGGAACAAATGCCACAAAAAGCCCAAGTACAATTAGGCTGTTCATCAATGCAAATCAATTCCAAAGTGAAAGTCAAATGGTGAAAAGAAAAGCATGTCAAGAGGGCAAAGTCCCCGCAAGGAAAACCTTGGGCGTATGCATGCAATATGAAAAGAGGCAAAAGGCAACAAAACGTCCCTACGCCAAAGACCGAACCCCAACAGGCATAGGGTAGGGGAGGTAGCTTTGCCTCAGGCATCTCTGAATCTTTTGTGGGCTTCCTTATATCTTCTCTTTTATTTTTGGAAAAGTCATGAACCAGCAGAATGGTCGAGACAAACCGAAGAGAATGCACTGCACGAAATCTTGTGTATAAGTTTAATTATATGCACGCCAATCCCCCTTTTAATTATTCAAGAAAGGTTAATGGATCTTAGATGATGACCAAGTAGGGCCCACCACCTTAATGGCTTTATCAGCCCAATTTGGGAAGAATAAAATTAACGCCTTTGTTCAAGGCGCGTTCATGTTAATTCACGCCTCACGCCTCTGGGAAGGTCGTGTTTTCAACAAAATTCAAAAATCTTTTCAAATTCACGCCGCCTCCGAGGGCGTCTTTTACTAGAGTAACGACCTAATCTAAGGCGTGTTTTTCAGAAAATCCCAAAAAAAATATAGATAATGAAAAGAACAAAAATAAATTCTTCATGTTGCATGAATTGCACTGCCTGGACATCTTTTAATTATTGTGTGATTGCATGAGGCATCTCCCAGTTTTGGTTATTTCATTTTGCCTTATTTAATTAAAGGCTTGGCCCCTTGACCCATTATTAAGGTCAGAATATTGACACCCCTTGCTCACCGGGCAAGGGGCCAAGTCGAACAGATGAATTAACCTGTTTGTTCAAGTGAAAATCGCAGCTGCAGATACAGGGCAAAGTAAAGCAAACACGAGGAACGTGGAAAGAAAAAGTACACAAACACAAGTCCACAACCACACAAGTGCTCAGGTAACAAAAGCTCAAATCTCATATATATATATATCATCATGTCTATCATGTACAGGTGTGAGGGTGGAGGAGTACAAGTACAAAACTCTCAGCTCTCGCCTCCACCCTCCTCTACTCTCCTGCTCTCAACCTCCTCCTCACCGTCCCGAGCTGGCGCTGGTGGAGGAGGCATAGGCCCCCGTGAAGAAGCCGGAACCCGAACGTGTCCCCCTGCCTCGCTCCTCTCTCGGAGGGAAGAACCCGCCACGAAGGTGGAGCTGGTGAAGGAGTACCCCGCAGCCCGTGCTCGCTCACGGCCTCGCTGCAACCGCTCCTCGGACACTCGCAGCCGCTCCTGGGAAAGGATCAACTGGGTCCTCGAGTCCGCCAGCTCACGCTCCCGTGCCGCCAGCTGCTCCTGGAACCGGGCACGCTCCGCCTGGTGCTCCTCCCGCTCACGAGCCCGCTCCTCGCGCTCCCGAGCACGCTCCGCCTGGTGCTCCTCCCGCTCACGAGCCCGCTCCTCGCGCTCCCGAGCACGCTCCCTCCTCTCCAGCTCCAGGGCAACTCGCAGCTCGGCCACGTCCTGAGGCAGCTCACTGCGTCGCCTCAGGGTCCTCTGAAGCTCTACGATCTGCTGATCGCGGATCGACAACTCGGTACGTGCCGCCTGTAGCTGAGCAGCCTGCAAACAGGTAAACAAATCATCAGTTCCACAGTTCAATAATTCATGAAATGAAATAACAACATGTGGCTGAAGGTAGATCACGCACCTGAGAGTTCGTCATGCGGAAGCCCTCATCCACACAGGTCATGGCTGCTCGGAGCTCCTCGGCCTGCAAAACAAATTTCATCAGTGCACAATTTATATCTAATCATTATTTGAATGAGGTTTTGAGTTCAGAATTTACCCGTGAAGCAAGGTCGCGCTCCGCCGCCTCGGCTCGCGCTATCGCGCCGGCCAGCTGCTCTGTTAGTGCAGTCACCTCTGCACTAGGCCCCCTCGAGCTGGAGGCCTCCCCCGGATCTCTCCTCACTGCTCCCTGCTGGGCACGCTGCATTCATTAAGACCGTCAGTGGCTAATCATTAATTCAACAAAAATTCATTTGCATATAGGAATAATTTAAACACTCACCAGGGTCTCCAGGTCTGCCCGTGTGGCGGCCAGCTGGTCCTCCAGGCCGTGTAGATGGGCCTGGGCATCCATAGCCGCTATATCTCGCGCATCCTGCATTCATCACATATTAGTTGCATAATAGACATGTATAAGCATCGGCATTTAGAAATAATTGCATTCATACATACCCCTAAGACCTTCATCTGAGGTCTGCCGGCGTGAACCTCCCAGTAGCGCCGGAGGTACTCGGAGCTGTCTATCGCCTGGGAGGTGACTCGGGTCCGCCTCGCTGCCAGTCTCCGTACTGCTCCGCGAACCGAACCCTCCAGTCGATCGCTTTTGTGCGACCGCGGGTCTTCTTGCCAATCCCTCGAGGCTCCCCGACCTCGATCCATTCCTGGTGCAAGCCCAGGGTCCTCATCACCAGCCTCAGCCGTAACGGCTCAATCTCGCTCAGACAATGAATCCATAACTCACGCCCGAAGCGAGGTCGCCCCGATACGACCCAGGGCTGGCCCTCATCCGTCATCCCCTCATACGGCCTCCACTGTACCTGCATTCATGACATACATATCATCACTTCATCACAAGCATAATAAATTCATAATAAACACAAAAAGAAATGCATAACATTCATTCATACGTACCAGCGAGGGCGGGAAGTCACGAACTCTCTCCGTAAAACCCATAACTCGTAACCGAGTGGGGCGCCGAAGATCACTGGTAACCAACGCCGTGCCAGAGGGAAAGCTCCCTCACCTCCGGGCCGTGGGTCGACGCGCCCCATCGGCATGTACAAGTGGCTCCACACCTGCATCCATGCATTGCATTAGTAAGGCATTCATTTGCATGAAAAGAAAAGGAAAAAAGGAAAATAAATACCTGAAGAAAAGGTGAGAAGCCACTGACGGTCGTCTCACGTCCTGTCCCCGTGGACAGGTCCGCCAGCAGGTGTGCCAGCAGCGCCGCTCCCCAGGCGTAGGTGCCAACTCTCTCCAGGTCCTCGAGGATCGCCAAGAACCGACAGTTGATCACGTCGGCTTTCGTCCCCAGCAGTAATCTACCGAGCAGCAGCAGCAGGAATCTCCTCAGATCTCGGTCAGCTCTCTCCTGGTCAGTCGGGTCCTGGCAGTAAACCGCTCTCGCCCCGTCGGTCAGCCGCTGTGCAAACTCGTCCAAGGTCTCCCCTGACCTGTGTCTAGCATCTCCCAAACCCATCACCGTGGTCAAATCTATGCGGAAAATGGTCCTACACTCACTAGGTACCTCGTAAACCATATCTAGCCCTAGCAGTCTCTGGGCCATCTCCGTATAGTCAGAATAGGTGAACCCGCTCACGGCCTCACCATCCACTCTCAGCCCGGTGATCCTAGTCACATCCTCTAGGGTAGGAACCATGTGCCCCCAGGGCATCAGGAAAGCACGACTAGCCCTATCCCATCTCTCCCGCAAAACCTGAATAAGTGCTAGGTCAGGCCTAAACGGCTCGATAGACAGGAAGGCCCCAAATCCCATAGTATCTACCCTGGCCCTTTGAAAGTCGGGGAGACCGTGGTATGCTGCCCGGACCATGACCCACGAGATCCTGGTCCTCATCAACCCCTGCATGCACAAATAACAAATTTTGTTTAAAACTGTGTTGTTTATTCATGATGAATCTCATTAATTGCCTTGCTTTAAATGTTGAGGGTTGAGCTTAATTCACGACCATTCTCAGGTCGTGCCTTTTTAAATTCACGCCCTGATGAAGGGCGTGCTTCTTGATCACGTTTGAATTCACGACCTGACCAAGGTCGTTTCTTCTTTAAGAGACGCCTCTGAGAGGGACGTGGTTCTGTGCTTTTAATTCTATTTCCCATGGTTTTGTAATTAACGACCGCTCTTGGGTCGTTTTCTGGTTGAGTCACGCCCCTGTGGGGGGCGTTGTTTTCGTTGGGTTGGTTAATTTAAAAACTCAATTAATGAAGAGACGACCTCTGGTTTGGTCGTCTCCTGTTTACTTTACGCCCTGCTAAGGGGCGTGGTTTTACAGGATTTTTCAGAAAATGAAAGAAAATGACAGCATGCACAATAATTCATGGAATATTGTCTTTAATACATGTAAAGGCATGGAATTACTGAAAATAAACAACATGAGCAAGGATAACGAATTTTAAATAAACGACCTACTGCAAGGCATTTTCATGAGGTTTAATTATAAATTAAAAGAATTTACGCCCTGGGGCAGGGCGTTTCATGTTCAAATCACGCCCTGGTGGGGGGCGTTTCTTTCCTGGGTTGCAGGTTTCAACCCGACGGCTATGGAAATTCAAATAAAAATGAAATAAAAATAAAAAAAAGTGGAAAAAGGGTTCGGGGCTTACCTTCTTGTGTCTCTGAATCTGAGGGCGCGGCCGTGGCTGCCGTGGTCGCCGGAGCTGGCCACGGGGAGCGAGCGTCGCCGTGGGCGGTGGCTCCTGGCCGTATTCTTCTTCTTCTCCTCCTCCTTGTTCTCCTTCTTGTCCTCCTTCTTCTTCTTCACCTTCGTCTTCTTCTCCTTCTTCTGTTGCTTCACCTGCTGCTTCTCCGGCCTCGTCGCCGGCCACCGCTGCGGGAGCTTCTTCGGCCTCGTCGCCGGCCACCGCCACGATGGCGAGTTCCTCCTCGGCGTGGGCAACCTCCAGATCAACGACCTCCGGGGCATTGATGCGCTGCCGTTTGTGGGCTCCTCCGGCCATGGCTAGGGCTAGGGGAATGGGAGAGAGAATGAGAGAGATTGAGAGAGGATGAGAAATGGGGTTTTTCGTTTCGGTTAGGGTTTCAGAAAGAGGAAATGAGACAGTGGAAGGAAAAAGAAAGGGGCTGAAGCCTTTTGAGATTCGAAAAGAAGACGCGCCTTTTGGAAGGGCGTCTTTTATGAAAGAAACGACCACAGGTGTGGGCGTGTTTTAAAAATGAACGACGTCGAGAAAGGCGTTAATTTCTCTTGCATGGGGAATGATAACCGTTGTCAGACGCATTGAAGAGGCGTTGATTGAGGCGATGTAGTAATTATTGCTGTTTTTTGATTAACGCCTGAAGTAAAGGCGTCTCTTTTATGGAACGTGGCTAAGGAATGGGCGTTACTTTTGGGGTTTAACGAATATGGTTTTTTGAATTCAATTCAAATAACGCCCTGTTTTAAGTCGTTACTCAATTAACGCCCATAGGTACAGGCGTTTTTTTATCCAGGCTGAACATTGGAAGCGCCCTGAGTAAGGGCGTCCTTTTATGAATTTACGCCCTTTCTGGAGGCGTTATTTTCAACAGAGCGACAGGTTTTGGAGGATTTGATCTGAAGCACTGAAATTGGCTCAATCAAGGAACAATCTTTATTATTGAATTGACAGAAAGAATTACATTGTCTAATGAGCCACCTTGGGCCTGAGCTTTCTCAAAGCTGTTACATAAATTTTCCACTCTTCTTTGTCTTCATCCAGATTCTCTACAGGTTGATGCAGTTTATTGATTTTCCACAAGGCTTGGATCGTTGTGCATTCTTCGCCATCCTCGTTGCCGCCGAGATCCCGTGTCTTGATTGGAGGAAGGTGAGATGGGTCTTCAAGGATTTGCCGTGGAAGCCCGAGTTGAGGAAGGCACCGATGTGAGTTGTACAAGATAAATTCCGAAGCACCTATGAGACGAAGGTCCGTCCCGGTGGAGAATCGTGCACGAAGTTCCTGCATTTTAAGTATTCCCGGGGCGCAAGTAAAGAGTTTTTTTGGCATTACCTTTAGGTGTTCCCTCCATTCCACTCTCTTCTTGATTTGAGGAATTCGGTTCGTCACCCGATTGCTTATTCCTAGCGAGCCGGTAATATAGGAGAGTGGGCTCTTTGAGAAAATCCTAGATGGTTGTTGGGCCTCATCACATGGATCGAACTTGAAGTGGAGATCTACCCAACTAGAAAGGGCTAGCATGCATCCGTATATGGGCCTTCCCATTGCCGCCGAAGTGAGCCCACTATAGAGGTAGGCTAGGATCGCCGGTCCAACTCTTTCTTCTTCCCACAAGCTCACTACCGTGCTTACTTGGGTTTCTTCGAGGAAGTCCTCCGTGGATGGGAACAGTAGTGCGCCTGCTATGCACACCACGAAGGCCTTTGTTATTCTTTCTATCTCCTCCTCTTCCTTGGCTTGATCTGCTCTTTTGTATACCCATGAGGCTAGCTTCAAGAGGTTGATTCCCTTGGTGATTTTGATCTGATTCACTAAGTTTGGGTTAGGAATAAGGCTGGTTAAGAGCTCATGAGGGGAGATGGGTCTTGGCATGATGGCCATCTGTTCTTCTTCACTTTGTTTCATTCTTTTCAAACCCAAGATCATCTCTATTTCTTCCAATAGGATGGTGGCTTCAAAAGTGGAGAATAGAAAGGTGTGGGTGGAAGGATGCCATATTTCAATCAATGCTCCCATGGCACCCCAATCAAGATGGATTTGGTCATAATGCTTGGCATGGGTTATCAATCCTAAGAGATGCCATCTAGCTACAAAGACCCTCATGTCAGAGGAGAATTTGGAAAGTATGAGGGGCAACCACTTGATTTTTATATATCTTCTAGCCCCTGGAAGATTTGGGTACTCCTGTGAGAAGGAAAGAAAAATAAAAATAAAGAATAGAAGTACATGAGCATTTGAAATGTTGGACAGAGGAGTTCAGTAACAGAGAAATAAATATATGAGCAGTTCGGCAGAACAGTAAAGGGTTATATGAACAGAGAAGAAAGTTGAAGCTAACCTGATTCATGCATATCCTGTTGCTTATATGACCTTGGATATCGTTAATCCTGGGAGTTGAGAGTTTTGGCCTTTTCAGTGCCCTATCCATCGTCAGGAAAGCTTGGACGACTGCAACCTGCAGAGCGGATGAAGAAGAAGAAGAACAGAAAGTATGGCCGGCTGCAGGGATTTGGTTGATTCTGTTGAAGGAAGGCCTCCTTTTAATAGAGATTTAGAGAATCGTAAGGTTGTTGGAAGTTAGAAATTTGATTGGGTTAAGGACTGTGCTGTTAATTAGGAAGCGGATGTTCGTGCTGAATTAACGACGTTGGTTAGGGCGTCGATTCTTAAATTGACGACTTGACTGACGTCGTGTTATATTTAACGCCCTAACATGGGGCGTCTTCTTCTAAGCTTCTGTTACTGTTTACGCCTTTGAGTAGGGCGTGTTTTAAATGTTAAACGACCTATGGTCAGGCGCCTTTCATGCTGTTAACGCCCTATTCTTAGGCGTGTTTTATTGGCTTACGGATTTTGACCTCTCCATGCTTTGACGCTTTAATGAACTTAAGTGCTATTATTTTGGTGAAATTGTTTATGATTAAGCACTTATGATCATGTCATGTTCTGAATTGATGGATGAATGCTAATAAGTTTCAAGTGCAGAAGTTTGCAGGATTCGAGGCATTTGGACCACTCATGGGAGTAACATCGTGTCACCTTGTATCTGTTTCTTGTAAGCATTATTATTATATGATATCTACACTATTATAGTATGTCAAGGACCTTGTGGTTCTGATGAACCTGAAATTTGAGTTCCCCTTCATCAAAAACGATGACGATTTCAGGAAAGTCTGGATCACACGGATAGGCCGTTGAGTTGTTAAAGGTTTGGGACGATGGTTCCACTTTCTGAGTTGATGCGCGGACAAACGGGCTTCGGCTTAGTGTTAGCTCAGAGATGTGGATTCTTGACCAGATCTAAATGGCTTAGTAATATTATCCTTGATTATTTTCTATTTTAGTTTATTTTAATCTTTTCTTTTAGCCCAGCATGCATCATATAGGACTTTGAGTTTCATGCTGAAAATCTTCATATTATGGCAATAATGAAGTTCACTCGCTCTTGATTGAGTTGACATGAGATATTCCACTTCAAATCAAGTACTTCGTTCTATTTGAAGCCGTTCAGGCTGATTCCTTGAAAGTGTCCCTTTTGTTGGATCTCTATCCCAATTCTCTTTACTTTTCTGCAAAATTTACCTTGGTTGTAGCACGTCCACGTTGGCTGGTAATCGCTCTCCAATGGTCTTTCCCTGTCGTGCCCACGCGCACACCCTTTATTTACTTAGTTTAATCTCCTTTTATCCAACAAATCGATGTTTCCTTGGAACCACTCAGAGTTGTTTCACTCAGAATCTTGGAAAGATTTCAAATGCTTAGTGTTCTGAGGCGTGTCACATCACACCTTGGCGTCTCCTTATCAGTTCATTCCACTTCATTCCTTTCATTACACTTCATTCCATTTCTGTCTCACTCCCTTGCAAAGCAGACGCCAAGGCGGGACAGCTGTAGACACGCCAAAATTGACGTTATGTTGATCAAATCTCATGTCATTATATAAACGCCCCAAGTGGACTTCAATATTCCTATAAAATGAAGTTTTTCTATTTTTGTGAGTTTTATGCATTTTTCCTGCATTTTCGTGATTCACGACCTGAAGAAGGGCGTTATTTTCAAAGTAGCGACCTGTCATAGGGCGTTTTCAAAAGAAGAGACGACCATAAGTGAGGGCGTCAATTCCTGGTATTATCCATTAATTTCTGGAATTATCTACTTTCAAAATAAAAAGCATTTTGTGAGTAACGTCATTCCTCAGGGCGTGTTCCCTTAATTTTTAAACAAAGAAAGTTTTATTTCCAAAATTAAATCCAGGAAGAAACGACCTTTCCTAGGTCGTGTTTCAATAAACGTCCTGTGGCAGGTCGTCAATTCATAAATCGACGCCCTGGCATGAGTCGTGTTTCACCCCAGAGTCCTTCCTTTTTCCATCTTTCCCTCACAGTTCCCTACCATCCATGGGACTCTTGCTCGATCTTGATCCTTCCCTGGATGCCTCATTGCCCGATCTTATCTTTCCTTGGTTTGATCACATCCGCTTGAAGCACTATAAAATGAAGTCTTGATCGATCGTGTTGAAGGTTAAGCACTCAGAAGGTTGAACATCCAGAACACCCATTGCAGGTCACGAGCAGAGTCCTCTTCATCCTTTGCTGCATCCTTTGCATCTGCTTCCCGTACGCTTGCTTCTTCCCCTGCTGCTTCCCCTCTGCATCCCCCGTTGGGCTGCATCCAGTGCTTCATCCATCTACTTCCATCAACATATTCATTCGGTTTTCCCTTTACTGTCGTCAGGGACAGCAGGGTTTTCATCTATTTATTTGTTTTGTTTTACTTCGTTCGTGTCTTAGGTATACCATCATCCCTCCATTCTTCATATCTGTTCACCCTTCGCATTTGTTCACATCTTGTTGCATCCTTTTTTTTATCATCATACTCTCCCTTCCCTTAAGTCTTCTTAAGGGGTTTAAAAACAACAAAAAAAGGAGGTGTGCACGTTGATGTCCTCTTCTCATTACATATTCTATTTGGGATTGATACTATAGCGCTTTGACTGATCCTTTCTTCTTTGCTTGTTTTCGTTGTCCTTTTTTTTTACAAGGTAATCAAAGAAGAGAACCCTTCTCATCGGCCGGCCGATTGAAGAAGGAGGAAGTAACTCTACATCATCCCGCGTTTCCATTTCCACCAGGTAATTGCGATCCCTTCCCCGTTCTCATCTCCTCTTGAGACCCTCGCGTCTCTGGCGATCACATCATCTCCACATTAGCACCTCGTGCTATTTTTATTGCATATTCTGCATTGTTTATTCATTGTTATATTTAATTCCTAAGTGTGGATTTTAATCCGATCTACACTTATGCCTCCTTCTCTCCCGGTGTCGGCGCTTGCTGCTTGCTACTTTCTCTTGTCTCTTGTGAGGTTTCCCTATGCTTCCTTCTTCATGTCACTTTCATGCCCCCTCGTAGGAGGCTTCTTCTCTCCTAGGAATCTAAGCCTTCTAGTGGCACGGAGGAGAACTGCGGAGGTGGTCCGAGCACATCTGGAGCTCAACTCGGTCTTTCTCATCTTTTTTCAATGTCTCCTATACCGTTGTCTTGGATCGAAGGGAGGCCTTGCAAATTTCGGTGGAGTTTGGCATCCTCTACCCCACCATAGATTAATATCTAGGCATCTATTATCTAGGGGGTTAGTGTCTTAGTAGAAGCCTTCAAGGCAGGATTTCGCCTTCCCATTCCTCCGTTCATCCATAATGTGCTGCGCTTCTATGGCTTAGTACCAAGGCAGTTGTCGCCTAACTCTTGGAGGATCTTTTGTGCTTTTGCTTGTAATTGTAGTCTTGTAGGAGCTTCCCCCACTAGCGTACTATTTATTTTTTCCACCACTTCTTTAGTCTCTAACACTGCCCTAGTTCCTATTCCCTAGCCTTTTATTTTAGGGCTTGGAATAAGATGCAGTCCTTCCACTTCTCCCCCGATGTCTCGAACATTACGCATTGGTAGGATTGCTTCGTGATTTTGACTAAGGTTGGTGGTACCAGGCGAGACAGCGATTGGGGTTTCACCACCATCAGCCAACTCCATCTATCCAACACGTCACCATTGCTGATTAAGGAGGAGATGGGCACTATCAAGGCGATGCTCCGTAAACTAATTTTGGACATAGACTTGAAGCTGACCCCTACCCTCCTTAGGACACTGGAGTTGAGCCCTCCATTGTCTCTCGGTTGGGTCTGATGCTTTAGGGATGTGACACTTTGAATGGGGTTTGATTTCTGTTGCTTTGTTTGTAGGTGTAACGACCCGAGAATCTGATTACCGGGAAGGCCCGATAACCTGAGACTCGTACCGCGACCCACGAGTCCGAAGACTCGGAAGGGTTAGAAGGATGGTGTGGAGATTACACAAGTATCACAAATAATTACAGAAATTAAACAGTTTATATATTAAGCAGGAAATAAATAATATTTTAATTAATACATGGTCCACAAGATAACAATAAAATAACAACAGTAGTAGTAGTCCACAACTAGTACAGAGAAAAGGAAGAAAAGTACAGCTACACGGGGCATATCCCGGCTCTGACCTCTGGCACTAATATTGGGCACCTGAACCACGCTGAACCTCAGACGCGCTCCCCAGAAGCCGCGCCTCAACTGAAACACGGTGAAAACACGTAGGGAGTGAGTCTCATGACAAGACTCAGAAGGGATCACCTGAACCCTACCTCGAAAAATGGAAAACCGCTACCCTAGCAGCAAGCGAGTACCTCGGAGGTGAAAGCCCTGCAACCTACCAGACACCGATCTCACGGCACGAAAACCGACACACGTGCCACGGTGAAACGACCGGAACACCACGGCCAACACGACAAAAACCCGAAGGTCGAAGTCGCAACGACTGACAGTCTGTCACTCCCGACTCGACAGGAGTACCTCCCACTAGAGCACAGTCGGTAGCGTCCCCTGACGTCTTACACCGCACCGCAGGTGAACTGCCTAGCGTGGTAGCGCCTACCAGAGGCACGGACACCGAACAAGTAACCACAAACAAGTGACTAGCTGGGGTCACGCCCGTTGGCGCGGGTCCAACCGCTCCCAACCACGTGTACACACACAGACCATACGTCCTAGGACTGGCCTCTAACTGGTTTTCCCCTGGAGCCGGACTTTGGCTACCGACGAGGGGCCCGACGGAAACTAGTCTAAAAATCGTCCTCAGGGTAGCCCCTCCACCACTCCCTGGTGTTAAGGTGCAAGCCCTGGATACAGAGGGGGGGTGAATGTATCCTACTAGGAATATCACCCAATTAAAACTTCGGAAGCTAAACACAATACCAGAATAGAAACTAATTCAATTGAACAAATGAAGAGTCACTTGGAGCGTTCCTAATCAATCATCTAGCGGAAGCAAAACACACAAATAAACCACTGCTCAAGAGATTTTTAGGTGGTTCGGTCCAAAGACCTACGTCCACCCCTCACTCCCAACCGGAGTGAGGCTTCCACTAGTAACACTAGCACAACAGACTCAGTCTGCAACAACTGCTGCCAAACAGCTTGACCAGGGGAACAACCTCCCCTCTTCCTCCCAACCGGAGAGACACCCCAAGTGACTCCCAGTCACTTGGAAACCAGAGACACACGGTCTCTCTTCCTCCAGACTCGGAGGGAACCCCTGGACTTGCTACCCACAAGCCCAGAACCGGAGGACCAAACCTCCCTTCCTCCAAACCGGAGGGGAACCTAGAGACCCAAGTCTCTCTTCCTCTGAACCCCAGAGGGAAACACAAGTGACACCAAGTCACTTGCAAACTAGAGGTCTCGGACCTCTCTTCCTCCCAACCGGAGGGAAACAACCAATGACACCCAGTCAAAGGCAACCAGAGACGCAAGTCTCTCTTCCTCCACACCGGAGGGAACCCGATCTCACACTAGAGGATCGGAAGAACAGCAAGTGAATAGTTCAAAGGAAAAAAAAAACCAGCAACAGAAAGCTGAAAAGATAAAAACAAATGTGGCTCTCGTAGGAGCTGGCTGGCCTGGATTTGATCCACGGTCCAGCAGGAACTTCTTCTACTGCTTCTCTCTTTCTCCCAGCACGAACTCTCTTTTCTTCTTCTTCTTCTTTCTTACTTCTTCTTCTTCTCACTGCTTCTGCCTTCTCCTTCTTCTCTATTCTCTATATCGTGGAGGCACTCTCTGCATTTCGATCTTCCTTTCTTATCTTCTCTTTTTCATCTTTTACTCTCTCGATCTGACTCTCAGCTTTCTCTATCTCTTCTTTCTCTTCTGCACTTCTTCTCTTAGCTCTGGCTGCTTCTACTTCAGTCACTCTCTGCCCTCGCCCTTTTTTTAGAGGAAGAAGACACATATATATAGCAGCAGCAGATTAGGGTGGCGTGTGCTCTCCACGATTCCCGCCCAAATGCTTCAGTCCACGTGGAGGCTCCTCTGCATCTCGGATCACGTGCCAGATGCCAGCCTCGTATCATGTGCCCACTCTGCATAGGCTCCACGAACAGTACAATAGAGCAAACTGGTTCGGATTTGATCCTGAAACCAGAATCCTTCTTCTTCTTCTTTTTCTTCTTCTCCTGCAAAGAGATTAAAACCATTAATACTCAGGGTTCTCTATATATATATATACCTGAAATAAGTCGGTTGACACTCAAGCTAAAGCTGCACGAGGTGTGTAGGAACAACAAAAAGGTGCACTATACTGAGAATGACACGAGGTACATAAGATGACTACAGCACGAGATAAAGAGAGAACGACATGAGGTACCACAGTAACAAGGCTAACATTACAAAGTACCACAGTAACAAGGCTAACACTACAAAGAGAACGACACGAAGTCAGATGAGAACAGCACGAGGTGAGAAGGAAATAACACGGAGTAAAACGGTAGTAAAACACGCGATCAGAGGAAACCTGGACGAAGATAGAAAGAAGCAACACGAAGACATAAAAATAACACTAAGACACAAACACAGAAATAACATGAAGACTCAAACACAAAAATAACACGAAGTCATAAAAATAACACGAAGACACAAATACAGAAATAACATGAAGACTCAAACACAAAAATAACACGAAGACATAAAAATAACACGAAGACACAAATACAGAAATAACATGAAGACTCAAACATAAAAATAACACGAAGACATAAAAACAACACGAAGACACAAATACAGAAATAACATGAAGACTCAAACACAAAAATAACACGAAGACACAAGCACTAAAGATAACACGAAGACACAAACACAGAAACAACACGAAGAATGACCAATCAAAACGACTAAGTTGACTCGAGGTCATCGGTGAATCAATACGAGAATCAACACGAAATATCAAACAGCAAAGGGAACGGCACAAAGTGAAACGACACTTTACACTAAAATGACTTGAAGACACAGGAAAATGACTCGAAAACGAGGACGACACGGGCTAAAAACAACTCGAAGACGAAAACAGAAACCGACACGAGATAAAACAGTGAAAGCAGGAAAACGACTCGAAGTTCATCAGAACAAATCGAGCTGCTTCAGTAAACAGCACGAAGACAATCAACAAACATAGTTGGAACAACACGACGTACAAAAGGACAACACGAAGTGTAGTAAACACAAACAACACGAAGTATGAAAGGAACAGTACGGACATACAAGGTACTACCTCATAGCAGTTTTCCTGTTAATCATGGAAATTTCAAATGCATAACACTATGCAAGATATCTGATTAAAATGACAATATTTAACATAGTGATGCTCATCATCAAAACACTAGGGAAGTCACAAAAATCCAATACTTCAGATAAGATTTTCAATGAAACATTCATATGCACTACAAACAGAATTGTATGCATTCAAGTGACTTATAGTGTTTGCTATCATCAAAATCACAGGGACACAACAATCTCCTCCTTTTTGATGATGGCAACACTATGAGTCATACTGACTTGATCAAATATTTCTCCCCTTTTGACTTCATCAAAAAAAAATACTTTGATAAACAATATCAGAATCATTTAAATCAATTCTCCCTCTTAGTCAAACAACTTATGCAGTCATGCACATGCAACAAATACTCCCCCTTTGACATGGCAGAAGATATAGAGCTAATGCAGACAAACAACATGATCAGACAATCTAGCACATTGTCCCCTTATGCATATAGTCTCTCAAACAGACCAGAGAATTCTACCCTTATGATCCATGATGCAAGAGAAATCTACAAGGATGAACTCTGGTTATCCAAAGAAAATTCTGAGAGTTGTGTGTTACATAAAAGAGAACCAATGTCAATCAAAACACATTGATAGAGGGCAATATGAGCAGAAACGTTTTGAAGGTTGAAACCAATTGAGATGAAGGGAGAATATCAACAAAAACACAGGGACACTCAAGAATGCTGACTAGAATTCCCCCTTTAAGAAAGACACTCAGCAAGACAGAAAAGCTCCCCCTGATTAGATGATGGAGTGAAGCCAATTGATATAGTGAAGTGATGAGCATCTATCAGCAAGACACAAACTGTATTCACAGTGAATAAATGAGGAAGACAGATTTTCATTAGCACACCAAATTCATAAATCTTTGTAAACGAATTTCAGATTCTTCAATTATAATAGATTATGAATGAGTTTAAACTGACCATCATGATTTAAGAGAGATGTATTCAAAGTTTATCAAGGAAATTCAATACTCATATCTGAAACACCTTTTAATAAATGTGAACCAATAACTCATTTGATATTCATGTTTAACCTCCTTCCATCTTACTCATTTAAATTCAGTCACTCCTATGGAAAATACACAAGATCATATTGAGATTAAACAGAAATAAATGAGACTGAGCTTGTCTTTAGATTTTCAGAATTTTCTGACACCAATTGAGCAGCACTTATTTTTTCTGAGCAAGTTTGGTTCAGTCAACACCTTTTTAGATGAGGCACAACACGTCTTAGGTGAAGTGACCCAGTTACTCAATGTGACAACCGTATTACCTCTCAAAGAGAATAGAGTTAGCAGTGGAGTATCTTTTTACATGAGGAGACACCTTGATCAGAGGCCAGAATCCCCAGTTACTCAACACATCCATGCCATTGCTCTGCCAGACTTTCAAACATTTGAAAAAAGGTAACTATGGCACTTCATGACATGGGCTTACTCTATTTCATTGATAGAAAACCCAGTTTCTCTGTGACCACAGTCATTGCTCTAGCTTTAAATTTTAACTGTTTTCAGATTCTTCAAACAAGACTCAGTACACTTGAAATGATTAAGAACAATACTTTCTACATGTATCTTAACCAAAGAAACCCATGTCTTTTAAAATTTCAGATTTCAGAAAGTTTTGCATGAAATTCATGAGGCAATTGGTTAAGACTTATTAAGCATGATGATTCAGATATTTTCAAGTCTTTTACATCAAAACTTAGAAAATACATTAGGCTTAAATCAATTTGATTTATCAAAACATTCTTAAGCCAGTATAATAGAAGATTCTTCTTTTCAGAATGTCTGATTTATGCCTAGGGTGCACTGATTAAATCTTTCCTCATTCGGCTGAATCAATGACATAGTCAAGAGAAATTAGCAGAGAGCAATTCTGATACCAATAGTTGAGAGAATAGAGCAATTCAGAAGCAAGCCTTAAAGACTAGAATTCAGTCAGATTAGCTTGGGCCAGTCTTGACAGGATATGAAGAAATGTGTATGATAGGAACAAGCTACCAATTGAATTCATAGTAGACAGAATCAATGGCTGAGTCTGGAATACAGACAGATCAGCTATATCAGTGTAGACAACAGAGAATTCAAGTGAACCACATATTTGCCAAGAATGGATCAGATTGCTAGACAGAAGGAGTTCAAGAGGTGAAGAGATGAAACATGAATGCTCCCCCTATCTAGATGCAATGAGACATTTCTTTTTAGATTTTTCAATGTAAGGAAATGCAGTGCTACTTACTACATGTACACATACAACAAATGAGATTATCATGATATGCAAGCATTAGTCAAACTCCCCCTTACAGAGTGCACGATATGCAATTAGGGCACTGAAACATAATTTTAAAATTTATGCTCATTCAGACTGTCATAAAAAGAACAAATCATGTATGAGGAGAGTTCAGAACATTTGAATTTGACAATGCAGATGATGAATGAATATGCAACGACGGATTTAACATGCTATTCAGTTATTCTAAGAACAAGAAGTGCAGAGAATTTACCTGAAAGAGGCTTTATTAACTTGGGTGCCTTGGTTTAATTTACCCCTCTTTATTCCTCCGTCCAAGGCACACCTGCAAAGTATTTGATCATCTTGATCCTGCAGGGATCCAAGCAACTTTGGGTCCTGCGTTAGCCCTGACAGGTTTTCTAAACAAATTCATAGTAGCCTGGTCATCCTGATCCATCAGATAGCAAGTTTCCATAGAGTGACCATACTTTCCACAGTATCTACATGATGTGACTGGTTTCTGGTTCTTAGGATGCATAGTAACAGTAGCATGAGGTTTATAAACATGATTATATGATTTTCTGTTATATGCATGAATAGTTTGATTCTTATTCCTAACCAACCAACATTCAGAAGATTTGTGACCTTGCTTCCCACAGTTATAGCATGAAAATCTTGCAAATGGTTTTGCAGGGAATTTGACACCATAGGGGTTAATAGTGTTCTTCTGAACATGCCAACAGTTCTTGACTGTATGGCCATTCTTCCCACAGTGAGAGCAAGCAAAAAAATTTCCTTTATGAAAACCATCTTTACCCCAAGTAGATCTAAACCAGCACTCAGCGGCCTTGTGCCCAGGCTTATTGCAGTTGAAGCACACAATGTGCTGATTAGAATTGTGTTTAGATCCATATGGATCATGAAAGTGCATGGAAGACCTGGCATGTAGCTTATCGTCTTCTTTCATGATAAAGCATTCATTCATGAGATGACCGTGCTTCCCACAATAATAACATGAAGCATCAGGCTTCCTAGCAGTATGGTTTCTATCAGAAAGATTCCTTGAATGTAAGGTTCCACAAGTATGCTCATCCTTTAACATCAATCTGCAATCTTCCATTATGTGACCTCCTTTCCCATAATAATAACATGACCCCTTTTTAATATGAGTGTGTGAGAGATCATGTGAATTGTGTGTAGCCCTTTTTATAGTAACAGGAGTGTATTTATCCTTCTTCTGTGAAGTTTCACCCTTTTTCAGTTTTTGATTTTGTTCCACAGTTTTGGGTTTCACAGTGGATTTTTGTGCAATGAATTTGAAGACAGAGGGACCAGCAGTTGTGTTTTGATCAGAAGCTTTTACAAACACAGTTGAAGTTTTATTGCTATTGATCCTTTTGTTGGTTGAACTATAACCCAGCCCTTCTCTCTGAGAGTTATCAGTCTTTCCCAGAAGCTTATTCAGATTGTCCTTACCTTTGACAAATTTTGATAGAGAATTTTTCAAATCTTTAATCTCAAATTTTAAATCAGTAATTTTAGCTTCATATTTGGACAGATCTGTTTCACAGGAAATGACTTGTTGATGCAAGGCATCATTCAGACTCTTGAGTTTTTCAACTTCCTGTTTTAGTTTTGTTTCATTGTCAGCTTCAGATAGGGACTTATAAAGATCATCAACTTCTTGTTGAAGGGATGTGATAGTAAGCTCATATCCAGCTATTTTCCGTTCACTACAACTGACATTTCTATTTAACATTAAGTTGATGGTTTTCAGACTCTCAATTTCTTGTTCAGCATTCATCAACCTATCAGAATTATCCACACTCACACACTTGCCTTTTTCCATTGTCATTAGCCTATCTGTCAGCTGGGTGTTTAGATGTTTCAACTCATTGATTTCCTCTTCCAGTTTACTGTTCTGCTCTAGGAGATCAGTATCAAGCACCCATTCATCTGAGAGAGACTGACATTCATGAAACATTTCCTGTTGTTTTTCAGAATCTTTATGTAATTCTATGTTTACAGATTTTATGGCATTAAGCTTTTCAATCAGCAATTTGTTCTCCTGTCTAAGTTTCTCTGATTTTTCATCATTTTTATTGGAGAACTCTTTAAGAGAATCATTTTCAGATTTCAGCTTGTTTAATTCAGACTTAACACATTCAATTTCTTTCAGTAAATCCTTGCTCTAAACAGAATCATGACTAGCTAGACTAAGCTTCTTTTCAAGTTCAGAGATTTCTTTCACATGATCTTGATTCTCAGTTTTCAATAATGAAATTTGTTTCTTCAACATTAGAAAATCAGACATACAGGCATCATGAATATTTTTCAATTCAACACAATTTCTACAAGGAGAACTTGAACTATCTAAACCAGTACCCTTCTTCAATTTTTTATACTGTTTTCTTAACAGTTCATGAGATTCAAATAATTCAGCATATGCATTCTCCCAATCTTCTAGAGAAAAATTCTCGAAGAGATTTACCTCATCATCATCATCTTCTTCAGTCTGACTGCTGCCTTGATTGCTGCCACTTGGATTACTTCTGTTAGTCATCATGCAGCTGTCCTCGTTTACCCTGTGAAATTGCTTCAGCCTATCCAGGATGTCCTTTGCTGAGCTGTAATTATGAAGACAAGACCATAAGGCTCTGTCAGTAGCTGCTTTCAACAGGTTAAAGGCTTTCTGATTTTCTCCATCCTTTGATCTGTGTCTGTCGGTCCATTTGGACACTTTCGTTGGTAAGGTGTGAGGACCTTGTGAAATTAATTTCCACAAATCAGGATTAGCAGAATTTACATAAGCATGTAAAGCAGTGTAACACTGACTGAAATCAGAACCACTAAAGATGGGTGGAAGAGCCATTGAAAAACAAATAGCGAGTAAGTTCAAGGCAACATGAATATTTATGCACTAAAAACAAATTAGCACCTAAGACTGCAAGATCAAATTTGCAGGTCGTTGGATCTTGTATGCAGAGACCGCTCTGATACCAATTGTTAAGGTGCAAGCCCTGGATACAGAGGGGGGGGTGAATGTATCCTGCTAGGAATATCACCCAATTAAAACTTCGGAAGCTAAACACAATACCAGAATAGAAACTAATTCAATTGAACAAATGAAGAGTCACTTGGAGCGCTCCTAATCAATCATCTAGCGGAAGCAAAACACACAAATAAACCACTGCTCAAGAGATTTTTAGGTGGTTCGGTCCAAAGACCTACGTCCACCCCTCACTCCCAACCGGAGTGAGGCTTCCACTAGTAACACTAGCACAGCAGACTCAGTCTGCAACAACTGCTGCCAAACAGCTTGACCAGAGGAACAACCTCCCCTCTTCCTCCCAACCGGAAAGACACCCCAAGTGACTCCCAGTCACTTGGAAACCAGAGACACATGGTCTCTCTTCCTCCAGACTCGGAGGGAACCCCTGGACTTGCTACCCACAAGCCCAGAACCGGAGGACCAAACCTCCCTTCCTCCAAACCGGAGGGGAACCTAGAGACCCAAGTCTCTCTTCCTCTGAACTCCAGAGGGAAACACAAGTGACACAAAGTCACTTGCAAACTAGAGGTCTCGGACCTCTCTTCCTCCCAACCGGAGGGAAACAACCAATGACACCCAGTCAAAGGCAACCAGAGACGCAAGTCTCTCTTCCTCCACACCGGAGGGAACCCGATCTCACACTAGAGGATCAGAAGAACAGCAAGTGAATAGTTCAAATGAAAAAACAAAAACCAGCAACAGAAAGCTGAAAAGATAAAAACAAATGTGGCTCTCGCAGGAGCTGGCTGGCCTGGATTTGATCCATGGTCCAGCAGGAACTTCTTCTACTGCTTCTCTCTTTCTCCCAGCACGAACTCTCTTTTCTTCTTCTTCTTCTTTCTTACTTCTTCTTCTTCTCACTGCTTCTGCCTTCTCCTTCTTCTCTATTCTCTATATCGTGGAGGCACTCTCTGCATTTCGATCTTCCTTTCTTATCTTCTCTTTTTCATCTTTTACTCTCTCGATCTGACTCTCAGCTTTCTCTATCTCTTCTTTCTCTTCTGCACTTCTTCTCTTAGCTCTGGCTGCTTCTACTTCAGTCACTCTCTGCCCTCGCCCTTTTTTCAGAGGAAGAAGACACATATATATAGCAGCAGCAGATTAGGGTGGCGTGTGCTCTCCACGATTCCCGCCCAAATGCTTCAGTCCACGTGGAGGCTCCTCTGCATCTCAGATCACGTGCCAGATGCCAGCCTCGTATCACGTGCCCACTCTGCATAGGCTCCACGAACAGTACAATAGAGCAAACTGGTTCGGATTTGATCCTGAAACCAGAATCCTTCTTCTTCTCCTGGAAAGAGATTAAAACCATTAATACTCAGGGTTCTCTATATATATATATACCTGAAATAAGTAGGTTGACACTCAAGCTAAAGCTGCACGAGGTGTGTAGGAACAACAAAAAGGTGCACTATACTGAGAACGACATAAGGTACATAAGATGACTACAGCACGAGATAAAGAGAGAACGACACGAGGTACCACAGTAACAAGGCTAACACTACAAAGAGAACGACACGAGGTACCACAGTAACAAGGCTAACACTACAAAGAGAACGACACGAAGTCAGATGAGAACAGCACGAGGTGAGAAGGAAATAACACGGAGTAAAACGGTAGTAAAACACGCGATCAGAGGAAACCTGGACGAAGATAGAAAGAAGCAACACGAAGACATAAAAATAACACTAAGACACAAACACAGAAATAACATGAAGACTCAAACACAAAAATAACACGAAGTCATAAAAACAACACGAAGACACAAATACAGAAATAACATGAAGACTCAAACACAAAAATAACACGAAGACATAAAAACAACACAAAGACACAAATACAGAAATAACATGAAGACTCAAACACAAAAATAACACGAAGACATAAAAACAACACGAAGACACAAATACAGAAATAACATGAAGACTCAAACACAAAAATAACACGAAGACACAAGCACAAAAGATAACACGAAGACACAAACACAGAAACAACACGAAGAACGACCAATCAAAACGACTAAGTTGACTCGAGGTCATCGGTGAATCAATACGAGAATCAACACGAAATATCAAACAACAAAGGGAACAACACAAAGTGAAACGACACTTTACACTAAAATGACTTGAAGACACAGGAAAACGACTCGAAAACGAGGATGACACGGGCTGAAAACAACTCGAAGACGAAAACAAAAACCGACACGAGATAAAACAGTGAAAGCAGGAAAACGACTCGAAGTTCATCAGAATAAATCGAGCTGCTTCAGTAAACAACACGAAGACAATCAACAAACATAGTTGGAACAACACGACGTACAAAAGGACAACACGAAGTGTAGTAAACACAAACAACACGAAGTATGAAAGGAACAGTACGTACATACATGGTACAACCTTATAGCAGTTTTCCTGTTAATCATGGAAATTTCAAATGCATAACACTACGCAAGATATCTGATTAAAATGACAATATTTAACATAGTGATGCTCATCAACAAAACACTAGGGAAGTCACAAAAATCCAATACTTCAGATAAGATTTTCAATGAAACATTCATATGCACTACAAACAGAATTGTATGCATTCAAGTGACTCATAGTGTTTGCTATCATCAAAATCACAGGGACACAACACCTGGTGGGTCCACTCGCATGCAGGCAGGCTACGACTAGTGGAGGGTCACTGAAGGAGTAGACACTCAAGTCAATGGAAAACCACGTCCGCATCCGACGACGTACGGGGACCGTCCCACGTACCAGCATCGTCGCACGGCGACCACTGTCGGAAAAGAAACGGGACTGCAAACCACCCGGTGTAATCATGAGCCTGGCGGTCTACTCTAGATGCGCCACAGGCTTTGACGGTCTAAGGCTGGACCATCACAACCATCTGACGGCCCAACACAGGGGCGTCAGACCCCCAGTGCAAAAACGACTGTGACGCGCCTACCCTGGTGCGTCACAGGCCTGACGCACCCAGCCTGGTGCGTTACAAGGCACGAAGGAACGAACTGTGACGCGTGCCACTCGGTGTCTCATAGACTGTAACTGACCAACTCTGGTATGTTACAGGGTGGGAATGCGTCTGTCCTGACGCACCTACACAGGGGCGTCACAAGGCTGTGACGCGCCAGTCCTGGTGCGTCACAAGCTTTGACCCCCAACGGTCAAAACCAACGGTCGAAAGCCAACGGTCAGATTGTCCCTGACGGTCCAACCCAGGCGCGTCACAGTGCCGTGGCGGTCTGTCGTGGGACCGTCACAGCCCACAGCCCCCAACTGGCTAACAACGGGACTGTGACGCACCCATCCTGGGGCGTCACACAGTGTGACGGTCACTAGAAGGACCGTCACACCGGTCCGACGGCGAAACGGCGTGAAACGCCCAAAAATTCCAACCACGCCCCCATGCCTCCATAGGAGAGGGGGAAATCAAAGGGGAAGACCCCTGGGGACCCCTAGCATGATTCTAGGCCATCAAAATGCCGAATCGTGGCTCAAATCCATAAATCGTGTGAAATCTCCCCAAAGCATGATTTTGCCCTAACCCGCTCAAAGACACCCCTCTCGGCTCCCATTTGGCCTACAAACCGCGGGGGATGACGGGATGAGCATAGGGATTCGTCCCCCTACCTCAATGGAGCAAAAGCTCCGCCGAATCGAGCTCAAACCACGAAGAACGCTTTTAGAAACCCCACTCCTTCACGCTTCCCACGAACACCGCACGCCCACGAGATCGCCTCGCCACCACCCACGTCACTGCGACGTCGCCCCGTAGCCGTCTGCAGCCGGAGAGAGGCCCGCCGCGCCGAAATGGGAGAGAGAGAGGAAGAGGGGGGCGATTCTCACGGTGGGAGGAAGAAGAAGAAGAAGAAAGAGAAGGGTGGGGAGAGAGAAAATGAGAGATATTTATAAAAAAACTGGAAAATCCAAAAAATACCAAAAAAATAAAAATTACATTTTCGGGATCCACGGAACGCACCGATCGTAACGGTACCACTCTCGCCTAGGTGAACGACCCGGTTCACCCGTAACGAGGTTCCGAAGGAACTGCCGAAACACACACCGGAAATTGAAAAACACGTGCGGAAAACCCGCGGACGCACTCCAGGCCTCCGAAACAACTCCGGATCGCGCCGATCCGAACATGAAAGATGTCTGAAATAAAATTTCCGACACAACGGAGCCAGACACTCCGAGAAATCAAATCTAGGACGTATGAAGAAGGATCCGAAAGGTCAGAGATATTACAGCCCCCCGCCCTTAAAGGAATTTCGTCCTCGAAATTCAAGAACAAAGCCCAGGGGAAGAAGAGGAAGACTCACTCGAACAAGTAAGAGAACTGCTGACGCATCTCGTCCTCACGCTCCCAAGAAGCCTCACCACCAGAGTGCCACTGCCACACCACCTTGACCAAGGGGATGACCTTGTTCCGCAGGCGCTGCTCTCGCCTATCCTCAATGCGGACAGGAAACTCTGGGTGAGAAAGATCTGGAGTCACCTCGGGCCAAACAGAATCCTCAAGCACATGAGAGTCATCAGGCATATACTTCCGCAACATCGAGACGTGAAACATGTCATGCACCGACGCCAACTCAGGAGGTAACTACAGCCGATAGGCTACCTCACTAATGCGCTCCACAATAAGGAAAGGACCGACATAGCGGGGACTCAACTTCCCACGCCATCCAAAACGCATCACCCCCTTCATCGGAGAAACTCTCAAAAACACACGATCGCCAACGGAGAAAGTGAGAGACTGCCTCCTCCGGTCAGCATAACTCTTCTGTCGACTCTTGGCCGCCAACATGTTCTGACGAACTAGGTGCACGACATTCACACAATGCTGCACCAACTCCGGTCCCGTCAAAACACGCTCACCAACCTCAAACCAATCCAGTGGAGTCTAACACGGATGCCCGTACAACACCTCATAAGGAGCCATGTCGATGCTCAAATGATAGCTGTTGTTGTAGGCAAACTCCACCAACGGTAGGTGGTGAATCCAACTCCCCTGCCACTCCAGGCAGTAGGATCTCAACATATCCTCCAAAGTCTGGATGGTCCTCTCTAACTGACCATCTGACTGAGGATGGTACGCTGAGCTAAATGCTAAATTTGTGCCAAGAGCTCGCTGTAAACTCCTCCAGAATCCAGACGTGAAGCGCGGATCCCGATCTGACACAATGGAGATGGGAATCCCATGCAACGGAACTATCCGCTCCACATAAAGACGAGCCAACTTGGGCACACTCCAGCTGACTTTGACCGATAGCAACCGAGTCACCTTCGTCAGCCTATCCACCAGCAACCAAATATTATCCTGCCCACTCGGAGTCATCGGCAATCCCACCACGAAATCCATGGTCACGTGGTCCCATTTCCACGTAGGAACATCCAAGGGCTGAAGAGTACCTCCCGGTCGCTGATGCTCCGCCTTCACCTGCTGACAGGTTAGGCACCTGGCCACAAATTCGGCAACATCTCTCTTCATGTCAGGCCACCAGAACTGCCTCCGAAAGTTTCGATACATCTTCGTCGCACCCGGGTGTACGGTGTACCTGTTCCCATGAGCCTCGTGCAACACCGCACGATGAACCTGCTCCTCGACTGGGACGTACAGCCTACCACGAAACCTCGCAGCACCGTCCTCACCGAGCTCCACATCAGCCATAGCCAAAATCCAGGGCAACTCAGGGTCTGCATGCTGGGCCTCCGTCACCTGACGGCGGATAGCAGGGGTGACAGTCAGACTCGCGAGCACCACTAACCCTGGGTCTCGAGGAATCTTGAGCCTGAATGACACTTTGGGCACTTGTTCCTAGAGCCCCCACTTTCTCAACATCAAGGCACTGACCGCGACCTTCCTACTCAAAGCATCGGCGACGACGTTCATACTGCCCGGCTGATAAGACAGGGTGAAGTCATAATCCTTCATATACTCCATCCAACGCCTCTGCCTGGGGTTAAGGTCCCTCTGCGTGAACACATACCTCAAACTCTGATGGTCAATGAACACCTCGAACTTCTCACCATACAGATAATGCCTCCAGATCTTCAGCGCGAAGATCACAGCCGCCAACTCTAGGTCATGGGTAGGGTAGTTCTCCTCATGCGGCTTTAGCTGCCGAGATGCATAAGCCACAACTCTACCATGCTGCATTAACACATCACACAATCTGACCCCGGAAGCATCTGTACACACCACAAAACCTCCCGATCCAGAAGGTAAAACCAACACCGGAGCCGAGGTGAGCAATCTCTTCAGTTCCCTGAAACTCTGCTCACACTCATCAGTCCAGACAAAAGGCACATCCTTCCGCGTAAGTCTGGTCATCGGGGCCGCAATGCGAGAAAAATCCTGGATAAATAGACGATAATAACCCGCAAGCCCCAAGAAACTCCGGATCTCTGTCACAGACCTCGGCCTCGGCCACTGCATTACTGCCTTGACCTTAGCGGGGTCCACGGAAACACCATCACCAAAAATTACGTGCCCCAAAAAGTACACCTCATGAAGCCAGAACTCGCACTTACTGAGCTTCGCATACAACTGGTGATCTCGCAGCATATGCAGCACCACACCCAAATAGTACGTGTGCTCCTCGGCAGACCGTGAATAGACAAGGATGTCGTCCATAAATATGACCACGAACTGGTCCAAGTACGGATGAAACACCCTCTGCATCAAGTCCATGAAGGCTGCCGGGGCATTGGTGAGCCCAAATGGCATCACCAAGAACTCATAATGCCCGTACCTCGAGCTGAACGCAGTCTTCTCCACATCGGACTCGCGAATCCTCAGATGATAGTACCGCAAATAAATCCGCGAGAACACTCGGGCAGACTGAAGATGGTCGAACAAATCGTCAATCTGTGGCAATAGATACTTGTTCTTAATGGTCACCTCATTCAGCTGCCGGTAGTCAATGCACAACCGCAAGCTACCGTCCTTCTTCTTCACAAACAACACTGGCGCGTCCCAAGGGGAAAAGCTAGGACGAATGTACCCCATTGGCCAACAACTCTTGCAACTGCGCCTGCAACTCCTTCAACTCAGCTGGGGCCATACGGTAGGGAGCCTTCGCCAAAGGTCCCGTACCCGGCACAATCTCAATCACGAAATCAATCTCCCGCTGGGGAGGCAATCCAGGTAAGTCCTCTGGAAAAATATCGAGAAACTCGCACACCACCGGAATGTCCTCGACATCTGGCTCCATCCGGTCTGCCACGACCACAAAAGCGAGAAAATCCTGACAGCCCGCATCAAGCAAACGACGAGCTCGAATCACCGAAATAAGGAAACGGGAAGAGGAAGACCTAATACCTTGGAAATAGAAGGTGGGTCCACGAAGTCGCCGAAAATAAACCCTCTTCGAGCCACAATCCACCAACGCATGATGTGCCTCGAGCCAATCCATGCCCAAAATCACATCAAAGTCCTGAAGCAGCAACGCATAGAGCCTAGCCGGTTCTTCACCCTTCAACCCACACCGGAACCTCATCGAAACAATACGGAGTGATCATAAAATCACCCGAAGGCAACACCACTGCCAAATCATAGGACGACTGGGTCACCGGCTCCTCGATACTCGGTGTAAAATCTTCCAAAATAAACGAATGAGACGCGCTAGAATCAAACACAACCCGAGCCGCACAACCCAAAATCTGAACGGTACCTTCCACGAGCTGCGACGCCACTGCCTCTGCCCTGGTCATGTGTGTAATCTGGCCTCGAGCTCTCTGCCTGCTTCCCACACTAGCTGACCTTGGTAGCGGCAGATGTTGTCCCTGCTGCTACTGCTGTGGCCTCTACTACTGAGGAAACTACTACTACTGCTGCCTCTGAGGATAGTCACGCGCCATATGCCCTGGCTGGTCACACCAGAAATAAACTATCGGCGTCGTGCACTGCCTGCCTGGATGGAACTCGCTACACCATGGGCACGGTCCTCGCGATCCACCCACTGATCCCTATCGCTGAAAAGGAATCGGTTGCTGTACACTACCCGATGATGCCTGCTGCTCACGGCCTCCCTTCTTCTTCCTTCGGAAACTCTTCTCGAGGAACTTCTTGACCTTCGAAGACACAAATCCTGTCACTGACGCTGTCGGTGCCGGCACTCCTGAACCACCCGACGCATGCTGAAAGGAACCCAGCTGCTGGGTAGCCGACTGTTGGCTGCGACCCGGCAAAGACTGCCGCTGGCTAATTGGTCCTCGAGTCCTCTGCATATCCATCTCCAAAGAAGCCGCTACGCGAGATGCTGTCTCCAAATCGGTGGCAGCATTCACGATCAAATGGTGCCTCAACTCCTGCCTCAAGCCCTGAACGAACTGCGCGGTCTTCACCCTCTCATGCTCCATGATATGAGGTGCATACCGACCCAGCTCAACAAATCGGGTCTTGTACTGCAACACGGACATGTCGCCCTAGACCAGCTCCAAAAACTCACACATCCGCTACGTAGCAATATACTCTGGACAGTATGCACACTCAAAAGCACTGACAAAGTCACTCCACACAATCTGCTCAAGGGGACGCGACTGAACAGACATCTTCCACTCGGAAGACCACCATGCTCGAGCCGTACCCTGCAACTGGTTGTAGGCCAACATCACCATGTCCTCTGCAGTACATCGCACGGAACAGAACACCCGCTCCATCTCGTCGACCCAGTCTCGAGCCAAATCAGGGTCTGGCTGACTTTCGTAGTAAGGTGGATGGAACTATAAGAAATCCCTCACTGCTCGGCCTGGCCCACCCTGATCGACAAGCCCTCACTAGCCTCTCCGCCGAACTGATGCGACATAAGCTGGTACATGCCACGAAAGAAATCCTCGGCCGTCGAAACCCTCACAGCGTCCGCTACCTCGGTGGCCGCAGGTGGCACTCTACTCTGCTCCTCCTGCTCCTGCTGAACCTCCTGCTAGATCTCCTGACCTTCAGTCGACTGCCCCTGCTGAGAGCGAGTGCTTCGCCTCGGCGCCATGCTCGCTCCTGAAGCAAAAGACAGGAAACAGGGAACAGCAAGGTTAAGAAAAACACACGATGCCCGATACCAGTGTCAACTGTACATCATCGCTGTGGACTAGTGGACCACTACAATTACTATGATTCTCGTATAACTCCACAACTGCGCTCTGATACCAGCTGTAACGACCCGAGAATCCGATTACCTGGAAGGCCCGATAACCCGAGACTCGTACCGCCACCCACGAGTCCGAAGACTCGGAAGGGTTAGAAGGATGGTGTGTAGACTACACAAGTATCACAAATAATTGCAGAAATTAAATAGTTTATATAATTAAGCAGGAAATAAATAACATTTTAATTAATACATGGTCCACAAGATAATAATAAAATAACAACAATAGTAGTAGTCCACAACTAGTACAGAGATAAGGAAGAAAAGTACAGTTATACGGGGCATACCCCAGCTCTGACCTCTGGCACTAACGCTGGGCACCCGAACCACGCTGAACCTCAGACGCGCTCCCCAGAAGCCGCGCCTCACCTGAAACACAGTGAAAACACGCATGGAGTGAGTCTCAGGATAAATCTCAGTAGGGATCACCCGAACCCTACCTCGCAAAACGAAAAACCGCTACCCTAGTAGCAAGCGAGTACCTCGGAGGTGAAAGCCCTGCAACCTACCAGACACCGATCTCACGGCATGAAAATCAACACACGTGCCACGGTGAAACGACCGGAACACCACGGTCAACACGACAAAAACCCGAAGGTCGAAGTGGCAACGACTGACAGTCTGTCACTCCCGACTCGACATGAGTACCTCTCATTAGAGCATAGTCGGTAGCTTCCCCTAACGTCTTACACCGCACCGCAGGTGAATTGCCTAGCATGGTAGCGCCTACCAGAAGCACGGACACCGAACAAGTAACCACAAACAAGTGACTAGCTGGGGTCACGCCCGTCGGCACGGGTCCAACCGCCCCTAACTACGTGTGCACACACAGACCATACGTCCGAGGTCTGGCCTCTAACTGGTTTTCCCCTGGAGCCGGACTCTGGCTACCGACGAGGGGCCCGACGGAAACCAGTCTAAAAACCGTCCTCAGGGTACCCTCTCCACCACTCCCTGATGGGTCCACTCGCGTGCAGGCAGGCTATGACTAGTGGAGGGTCACTGAAAGAGTAGACTCTCAAGTCAACGGAAAACTACATCCGCATCCGACGACGTACGGGGACCATCCCATGTACCAGCACCGTCGCACGGCGACCATGGTTGGAAAAGAAACGGGACTGCAAACCACCCGGTGCAATCCTGAGCATGGCGGTCAACTCTAGATGCGCCACATGCTTTGACGGTCTAAGGCTGGACCGTCACAGTCATCTGACGGCCCAACACAGGGGCGTCAGACCCCCAGTGCAAAAACGACTGTGGCGCGCCTACCCTGGTGAGTCACAGGCCTGACGCACCCAGCCTGGTGCGTCACAAGGCACGAAGGAACAAACTGTGACGCGTGCCACTCGGTGCGTCACAGACTGTAACGTACCAACTCTGGTGCGTTACAGGGTGGGAATGTGTCTGTCCTGACGCACCCACACAGGGGCGTCACAAGGCTGTGACGCGCCAGTCCTGGTTCGTCACAAGCCTTGACCCCCAACGGTCAAAACCAACGGTCGAAAGCCAACGGTCAAATTGTCCTTGACGGTCCAACCCAGGCGCGTCACAGCGTCGTGGCGGTCCGTCGTGGGACCGTCATAGCCCACAGCCCCCAACTGGCTAACAACGGGACTGTGACGCACCCATCCTGGGGCGTCACACAGTGTGACGGTCACTGGAAGGACAGTCACATCGGTCCGACGGCGAAACGGCGTGAAACGCCCAAAAATTCCAACCACGCCCCCATGCCTCCATAGGAGAGGGGGAAATCAAAGGGGAAGACCCCTGGGGACCCCTAGCATGATTCTAGGCCATCAAAATGTCGAATCGTGGCTCAAATCCATAAATCGTGTGAAATCTCCCCAAAGCATGATTTTGCCCTAACCCGCTCAAAGACACCCCTCTCGGCTCCCATTTGGCCTACAAATCGCGGGGGATGATGGGATGAGTATAGGGATTCGTCCCCCTACCTCAATGGAGCGAAAGCTCAGCCGAATCGAGCTCAAATCACGAAGAACACTTTTAGAAACCCCGCTCCTTCACGCTTCCCACGAACACCGCACTCCCATGAGATTGCCCCGCCGCCACCCACGTCGCCGCGCCGTCGCCCCGCCGCCGTCTGCAGCCGGAGAGAGGCCCGCCGCGCCGAAATGGGAGAGAGAGAGAAAGAGGGGGGTGATTCTCACGGTGGGAGGAAGAAGAAGAAGAAGAAAGAGAAGGGTGGGGAGAGAGAGAAAATGAGAGATATTTATAGAAAATCCAAAAAATCTGAAAAATACTAAAAAATTAAAAATTATATTTTTGAGATCCTCAAAACACACCGATCGCAACAGTACCACTCTCGCCTAGGTGAACGACCCGGTTCACCCACAACGAGGTTTCGAAGGAACTGCCAAAACACACACCAGAAATCGGAAAACATGCGTGGAAAATCCGCGGACGCACTCTAGGCCTCCGAAACAACTTCGGATCGCGCCGATCCGAACACAAAAGATGTCCGAAATGAAATTTTTGACACAACAGTGCCAGACACTTCGAGAAACCAGATCCGGGACCCACGAAGAAGGATCCAAAAGGTCCGAGATATTACAGCAGGTGTCTCTAAACCTCCTCCGAGGACAAAGAGGGTTGAACCCTACACTCGAGTTCAAAATGGTGGTGCTATAGTCCTTAGAGCTCCACCCGTGCGATCACGTCGAACCCAGCGTAGACACCCAAGTGGAGACCGTCACCGTTTGCGGGCCCTCGCCCGCCATTGTGCTTGCCCCATGTAGCCTCGACTACTGCCCACTGGAGGCGCAAGTTAGAGAGGAAACCTCTGGCCATCAAGCACCTACCCCTTCACCTCAGGTGACACCGAGTACCAGACAGAGGTCTCCGAGCACTTCCCAGAGCTTGCCCAGTGAGTCTTCAATAATGGTGGGCGAGAAGCGCAAGGGGCTGGATATGGAGACTGTGGTGGCGCTGGACCAACTACGACGCTAGAGGAAGAAGTAGGCCAAAGACTCGATGCCTCCTCCAGCATAGCCTTTCACGCCCCTGACCATGTCGACACTGTCTGTAATGCCCCAGGTTTTCGGATCATATTTCCGTGGGTTGTGGATCATGTTCGTGTGGGTTCCGAACTTTAATTTTGGATCTTCGGACCCTTGGATGGTGTTTATGTGGGTCACTTCGGGTGCATGGCGGCACATTGAGCGGCCTTACTTTTTTCAGGAATGTTTCTATGTCAAATTATATTTTTTGAGAATTTTTAGAGTTAACATGAATTTTCAAAAAAAAATACAAAAATAAAAATAAAACCTAATAACCCCCCCCCCCCCCCCACCATTTCTCTCCCTCATACTCTCATTCTCTGCCTCTCACCCTCCTGTTTATCTCCCTCTATCCCTCCACCACTCCGGTGGCTGATGAACGGTTGCGGTGGGGGAGATCGCGGGGCAGCAAGAGCTTCGAGCGGCAGGGGACAGACGTGAGGAGCCAGAGGCGGTGGTGCGGCGTGCACCTGAGAACGGGGTTCAGGTTTGTGCGAACGTGGCATTTCCCAGTAGTTTTCTTCTCGAGAGGTAGGGGGATGGATACTAACTACTTCTCCTGTATTTTCCCTTGATCCGGTAGCATTTTGGGCGAGAGAGAGGGATTTATCGCCTTTTTGGGGGAAAAAACGCATGTTTGGGCCGTGAGCACTGATCAATCGATGATTTCTAGCCTAGATTGGGTTTTGAGTGTGACATTGCGATCAACGATGGTCCCCCATGTGTTTTGGAGGTTTCTGAGCCCAATGTGGGCACGTCGGGGATGGGAATTAACCTCCGGGGTGGTCCCCCGGAGAGGACCCTGAACTGTGTCCAGCCTAATTGGGTGGCCCGGGTGCTAGCCGCCTAGGCGTGCTGGGTAGCCAGAGGGGTGGCTGTCCAGGGTCAAGCCCCATGGTGCGGACACCAGAGCGAGTGAGAAGCACGAATCGGCAAGCCGTCGGTACCGTACGCGGAGCACCACTCGCGCTACACCAGCTTCTCTTTGGCTCGGGGATAGTCTGGAATCTCCGCCTTGAGTTTGGATACTTTTAGCATTTATTTGCATTGTTTTAGCACTTATTTGGATTGTATTTGGGCTTGTAATGTGTGTTTTACTTTGATTTTCATTTTGGGCTCTTTGTAAGGCTCTTAATAAGTCATTTGGAATAAGCCCCTTTAGTGTCCATTAAGGGGGTGGCCATATTGGACCATTAAGCTTCATATTGGGTCCTTAATTCACTTAAGGCCCAATTGAGCTTCTCCCTCCCCATGGGCCACCTAGGTTGGAAGGCCCATAGGCTATGCATGGTCTAGTGGGCTTGTGAATGGCCTTGGACCACTTTGGCCCAAGATAGGCCCATGAAGGGGGCGCCCCCTCTTTTGGAAGTATTAGGCTAGTTTTTTTTATTTTCTTTCCTTCCATTGACCACATGTGTAAAAAATGGGATTTGGCTTCCCCTAATTGCTCCTCCCAACCCTAGATCTGAGGGCATGGAAGGTCATTTGCCATGGGAGGTCAAGTCATATAAAATGTTATAATTTTCATTTCTATCGCAATTAATACCATAAAATCCAGGAATTTCTTTGGATGCCCCAAGCTTGGTGCGCCCTCCTCCTCTCTCCTCCTCCCTTCTTGCAGCTGTGAAGGCTGCCACCAGAGGTGTGAAGCCTCTTATTCAAGCCTCTTCTGAGTGGGAAGCTCAGATCTATCGCCGACGCCGCCATCGAGCCGCCGTCGCACCGCCACCGCCGCCTTATCGGAATTCTGTCTTCATCCAATAGCAAGCCCTCCCACGAATTTTAACTCTCCGATCCGAGATCTTCGGAGTGCCAAATTTTCAGGGTGAGTTCTAGGGATCAAATCCATGTTCGAAAAAATTTGGTTTGGCCTCTAGTTTCCAATTTCCATTTTTCCATTTTCGTTTATTTTTTCCTTCCAGATCTGCCAAGTTTCTATCTACTGTGACAGCAACCTTGATCTTCCCATCTTCGACCCACTTTTTGATTTTTCCTGGAGCCCTCAATTTCACTAGAGGTTCTGTCCAACATCCCATCCATCCAAGAATTTTCGTGAAATTTCAAAAGGTATTTACCTATTTTCTAAAAATCACCTCCAGATCCCATTCAGTTCTGTCTGCCCCTGTCCAGATCCGACCACCTGCCAGTATAAAATACTTTCTCCCACCCAAACCTCCACCAAATCAGTCATAAGAATTATTTCCGTTTTCCTCTCTCTCCCCTCTACAATTTTCATGAAGAGCTCGAGATCTGAATCGGAGGTCTACCCTGCGGTCAACGCCAACTCTCAGGAAACTCAGTTTCTGCCTAGTCAGATCTGAAACTGAGAACATGCCGGTTCTAAAATCGCCCATCAGAAGCACAGCTCCGGTGAATTTTTCTGAATCCCACAGGGTCGAAGGACTTTGAGAGAGATTTCCAACGATACCTCTTGTGCGTCGATCAGACGACGGGAGTGATCGCAGTAGCAGATCTCGTCGGGTCGCGCGCCTGAAAATAGAACCTGCAGATCCGTGGGCAGCAACTCCAAGTCTTGAAGATCGGAGCCGCCCGGCCTCCGACCGGCGTTCCCACCCGACCGCCTTCAAGGGAGGCGCGTAACCAGGGGTCTCCATCACAGTGAGACCCACCCCATCAGACTCGGAGGACAGGGCGGTCCGTGGAACCCACGAACCCGTAGATCGCGCCGTCCGGACAGCACCAAAACGCGGATTCGGCACCACCGGAGCGACATCAAGATGCTGCCCGTCAACCCAATTTCTGTGACTCCCGGGCCCCACATGTGACCTATTACCTCCCTGCTTGGAGTGGGTCAAATTTTTGTACCACAGTAAAACTTTGTTAACCGGGAGTCCGGATTTGGCCGGGGTTGTCTTCCCCACGCCGGGAGCGTGGATGTAACGGTCTTAACTCCTTGGCGTTCATTTGCTAGTTTAGTATATGGTCGTATGCCGCTGTGAGAGTGTAGGATTCTAGCCCGTGAGTCCATGTCACTGCTATGAGCGAGAGAGTGACCCGTCCCGTGACTCGATCCGAGCACGGAAGTGAGTCGGACTACCCTTAACTCTGTCGGTTCCTCAACCGTGCATGATCCGCGTTTCCCTCGCTTGGGACGATGAGTGAGCTTGCGTTTCTGTTAGCGACGTATAGCCCATAGGAGCTCTTAGTGTCGGGCCTAGTGTCTCTCATGCTCGTATGTTGCTGGTCATGTATCCATTTAGAGTCTGAGGTCCATATCACTTAGAGTCGGTCCCCGTGTCCGTCCCGCATCACCCCACTAGGCAGCCAAGGTTCTGGCCGCCCAAGGGTCTGGGCGGCCAGGGGACGCCCAGGCTTGTTGGGCGGCCAGGCCAGGGAGCTGGCCGCCAAGGCCACAATGTGGCGGCCACCACTGTGGCTGTAATATCCCGGACCTTTTGGATCCTTTCTTCGTGGGTCCCGGATCTGGTTTTTGGAGTGTCCGGCTCCGTTGTGTCCAAAATTTCGTTTCGGACATCTTTCGTGTTCGGATCGGCGCGATCCGGAGTCATTTTGGAGGGCCGGAGGCGTTCCGCGGCTTTTTCGCTTCTGTTTTCCGATTCCCGGTGTGTGTTTCGGCTTTTACTTCGGAAGCTCGCTGCGGGCGAATCGGGCGGTTCACCCAGGCACGAGTGGTACCGTTGCGATCGGTGCGTTCCGAGGATTTTGAAAATGTATTTTTTTCTATTTTTTGGTATTTTTTCAAAAAATTGGATTTTCTATATATTCCCATTTCCTTTTCTTTTCCTTTTCTCTTTCTTCTTCTTCCTCCCTTCTCTCTCGTGCGTTTCCACCGTGACCGCCCCCTCTTCCGGTGCTAGCCCCGGCGCCACCCCCTTCGGCTGCGGTTGCGGCGAGGCGACGGCGGTGTGGCATAGGCGGCGGTGTGGCGATCGCGGCGGTGTTCGGTGCTCGGTGAGGGCTTGGGGAGTTCGTGAAGCTTCAAGCGATTCTTGAGGATCGGCGGCGATCCGCCACGTTTCGGGCAACCCCGAGGTAGGGTGACGTTCCTTAGCCTCTTGCCAATCTTTTCCGTGACTCATAGGCCGAGGGGAGGCCGAGAGGGGCTTGTTTGAGCATGCTTGGGATTTTTCCATGTTTTGGGGAGAGTCGCCCGATCTATGGATTTGATGCATGAATTCGCGTTTTGATGGCCTAGAATCATGCTAGGGGTCCCTGGGGGCCTTCCCCTTTGATTTCCCCCTCTCCGGTGGAGGTATGGGGGCGTGGATGGTGTTTTTGGCCGTTTCCCGCCGTTCTCGATTTTCCGAGACGATAGCGGTCTACCAGTGGCCGCGTTCACTGGTAGCGGTCAGGTGGGGACCGCCTTCACCAAGGTTTTCGACCGTTGGGGCTTGTTCTGTCGGCAGGCGGTCGCGGTCTTGCGACTGACCGCGACTGCTGGTGGCGGTCAGGGGACGACCGCTTTCACCGTGGGGTCCGGCACGGTCTTCGAGATGGTTTTTGACCGTTGGAGTCTGGTCGCGGTCTCCTGGAGACCGCTATCAGGTGAAAACGGTCATCAGGCGACCGCATTCACTTTTCGCGCACTAGGGTGGTCGCGGTCCAAGGAGGACCGCGACTAGGTGGTAGCGGTCCTGGGTCGACCGCGACCACGGGAGGCGGTCCTCCGGTGACCGCGACTCCCTTTCCTCGCCGATTCAAATCTCGGACGAGCTAGTCTCGATCCCTGTGCTGACCCGTGGTCCGACTGATGCGGGGCATCATGTGGGGGCTACACATGGGGGTGCCGTGGGGTCCCGGGAGGTGGTGATTTCGGATTGTGTCATCGTGCGTTAGTGTGGGTACAAGGAGCGCTCCTCGTACCTGTGGTTGCGACGTTGTTTTTCGTGACTCGAGAGTCTACTCCTTTGTGACCCTCCACTAGTCATAGCCTATCAGTACGCGTGTGCTGGTCGCACCAGGGAGTGGTGTACGGGCTTACCCTGAGGACAGTTTTAGACTGGTTACCGTCGGGCCCCTCGTCACATCAGAGTCCAGTGCCAGGGAAAAACAGGTCAGAGGGCCAGACCTAGGACGCGTGGTCTGTGTGTGCACACGTGGTTGGGGGAGGTTGGACCCACGTCGACGGGCGTGACCCCAGCTAGTCACTTGTTGTGGTTACTTGTATGGTGTTCGCGCCTCTGGTAGGAGCTACCACGCCAGGCGGTTCACCTGCGGCGCGGCGTAAGACGTCAGGGGACGCTACCGGCTGTGCTTCTAGTGGGTGGTACTCCAGTCGAGTACGGAGTGGCAGTCTGTCAGTCGTGTGTTTCCTACCTTCGGGTTTCGTCGGGTTGGCCGTTGAGCTTCGGTCTTCTTACCGTGGCACGGGTGTCGATTTACGTGCCATGGGACCTTTGTTTTGTAGAGTACATGACTCTCTTTTCTGAGGTACTCTCCTACCGCTAGTGTAGTGGTTTCTCGTTTTACGAGGTAGGATTCGAGTGATCCCTACTAAGTCTTATTTCGAGACTCATTCCCTGCGTGTTTTCACCGTGTTTCAGGTGAGGCGCCGCCCCGGGGGAGCGCGTCTGGGGTGCAGCGTGGTGCGGGTGCCCAGAGGTAGCACCAGAGGTCAGAGCCGGGGTATGTCCCGTGTAGCTGTACTTTTCTTCCTTGTCACTGTACTAGTCGTGGACTATTGTTATTGTTGTTAATTTCTATTGTGGACCATGTAAAATGTTAACTTATTTCCTGCTTATTATTATAACTGTTTAATTTCTACAATTATTCGTGATACTTGTGTAGTCTCCACACCATCCTTTTAACCCTTCCGAGTCTTCGGGCTCGTGGGTGGCGGTGCGAGTCTCGGGTTATCGGGCCTTCTCGGTAATCGGATTCTCGGGTCGTTACAGCTGGTATCAGAGCGCGGTTGTGGAATTACATGAGAATCATAGGTAATTGTAGTAGTCCACTAGTCCACAACAATGATGTACTCTGGTATTGGGCACCGCGAGTTTATTTTGACCTTGCCATTTTCGTGTTTTCTATCTTGTGCTTTATGAGCGAGTATGGCGCCGAGGCGGAGCTCTCGCTCTCAGCAGGGGCAGTCGGCTGGAGGCCAGGAGATCCAGCAGGGGGTCCAGAGGTACCAGGAGGAGCATAGTAGAGCGCCACCGGGGGCTACCGAGGCCGCGGATACTGCGAGAGTTCCGGGGGCCGAGGATTTCTTCCGTGGCATGTACCAGCTTATGTCTCAGCAGTTCGGCGGAGAGGCTGGTGAGGGCTCGTCAGCTAGGGGTGGGCCAGGCGGAGCAGTGAGGGACTTCATGCAGTTCCATCCGCCTTACTTTAGCGGCCAGGCAGACCCTGATGCGGCCCGTGATTGGCTTGATGAGATGGAGCGGGTGTTCAGTTCTGCGAAGAGTGTTGCCGAGGACAGAGTGGTGTTGGCCTACAACCAGTTGCAGGGTACGGCTCGGAGGTGGTGGTCTTCCGAGTGGAAGACGTCTTTTCAGCTTCGTCCACTTGAGCAGATCGAGTGGGATGAGTTCCTTAGTGCTTTCGAGCGTACGTACTGTCCAGATATTGTTGCTACGTAGCGGATGCGGGAGTTTCTAGAGCTAGTGTAGGGTGACATGTCCGTGTTGCAGTACAGGGCCCGATTTGTCGAGCTGGGTCGGTATGCACCTCACATCATGGAGCATGAGAGAGTGAGGACCGTGCAGTTTGTACAGGGCTTGAGGCTGGAGCTGAGGCACCATCTGATCGCGAATGGGGCCACTGATCTAGAGACAGCGTCTCGTGTTGCGGTTTCTTTGGAGATGGATATGTAGAGGACCCGGGGACCGATCAGCCAGGGACAGTCTTTGTCAGGTCGCAGCCATCAGTCGGTTACCCAGCAGCAGGGTTCCTTTCAGCATGCGCCGGGTGGTTCAGGCGTACCGGCATCGGCAGCTTCGGTGACAGGATCTGCGTCCTTTCGCACGAAGGTCAAGAAGTTCTTCTCGAAGAATTTCCGGAAGAAGAAGTCCAAGGATCAGGGGCAAGCTTCATCGGGCAGTGTACAACAGCCGTTTCCTTTGCAGCGTCAGAGATCAGTGGGTGGATCGCGAGGACCTTGTCCACGGTGTGGTGGGACCCACCCAGGCAGGCAGTGCACGGCGCCGATCATCTGTTTTCGGTGTGACCAGCCAGGGCATATGGCGCGCGACTGTCCTCAGAGGCCGCCGCAGCAGCAGGTTCCCCAGCAGCAGAGGCAGTAGCAGCAGCAGGGACAGTATCCGCCGCTACCCAGGTCAGCTAGTGTGGGAGGCAGGCAGAGGGCTCGGGGCCAGATCACGCACATGACCAGGGCAGAGGAAGTGGCGTCGCAGCTCGTGGAAGGTACCGTTCAGATTTTGGGTTGTGCGGCTCGGGTTTTATTTGATTCTGGCGCGTCTCATTCGTTTATTTCGGAGGATTTCGCGTCGAGCGTCGAGGAGCCGGTGACCCAGTTGTCCTGTGATTTGGCAGTGGAGTTGACTTCGGGTGATTTTATGATCACTCCGTATTGCTTCGATCAGGTTCCGGTTTAGATCGATGGGCGGAGTATGCCAGGCAGGTTGTATGCGTTGCAGCTTCGGGATTATGATGTGATTCTAGGCATGGATTGGCTCGAGACCCATGGAGCGGTGGTGGATTGTGGAATGAAGAGGGTCTACTTCCAGCATCTGAGCAAGAGGACCTTCTATTTCCAAGGTATCTGTTCCGCCTCTTCTCGATTCCTTATCTCTGCTATTCGAGCCCGTCGATTGCTTGATTCAGGTTGTCAGGGTTTTCTCGCGTCCGTGGTTGTGTCTGACCGGATTGAGCCGGATGTCGAGGACATTACGGTGGTGTGCGAGTTTCCCGACGTTTTTCCCGAGGAGTTGCCTGGATTACCTCCCCAGCGGGAGATCGACTTCGTGATCGAGGTTGTGCCTGGTACGGGACCTTTGGCGAAGGCTCCCTACCGTATGGCCCCCGCTGAGTTGAGGGAGTTGAGGGCGCAGTTGCAGGAACTGTTGGCCAAGGGGTATATTCGTCCTAGTTTTTCCCCTTGGGGTGCGCCCGTGTTGTTCGTGAAGAAGAAGGACGGTAGTTTGCGCTTGTGCATTGACTATCGGCAGCTAAATGAAGTGACCATTAAGAACAAGTATCCGTTACCGCGGATTGATGATTTGTTCGACCAGCTGCAGTCTGCGCGAGTGTTTTCGCGGATTGATTTGCGGACTGGTTACTATCAGCTGAGAATTTGCGAGTCCGATGTGGAGAAGATTGCATTCAGTACGAGGTACGAGCATTATGAGTTTTTGGTGATGCCGTTCGGGCTCACCAATGCCCCTATAGCCTTCATGGACTTGATGCAGAGGGTGTTTCATCCGTATTTGGACCAGTTCGTGGTCATCTTCGTGGATGACATCCTTGTTTATTCGTGGTCTGCCGAGGAGCACGCGTACCATTTGGGTGTGGTGCTGCAGATGTTGCGAGATCACCAGTTGTATACGAAGCTCAGCAAGTGCGAGTTTTGGCTCAGCGAGGTGCACTTTCTGGGGCACGTGATTTCTGGTGATGGCATTTCCGTGGACCCCGCCAAGGTCGAGACAGTAATGCAGTGGCCGAGGCCGAGGTCGGTGACGGAGATCCGGAGTTTCTTGGGGCTTGCGGGTTATTATCGCCGGTTCATCCAGGATTTTTCTCGCATTGCGACCCCGATGACTAGACTCACGCGGAAGGATGTGCCTTTCGTCTGGTCCGAGGAGTGTGAGCAGAGCTTCAGGGAACTGAAGAGATTACTCACCTCGGCTCCGGTGTTAGTTTTGCCTTCTGGATCGGGAGGTTTCGTGGTGTGTACAGATGCTTCCGGCATTGGGTTGGGTGCTGTGTTGATGTAGCATGGTAGAGTGGTGGCTTATGCATCTCGGCAGCTAAAGCCCCACGAGGAAAACTACCCTACCCATGACCTTGAGTTGGCGGCGGTGATCTTCGCGCTGAAGATCTGGAGGCATTATCTGTACGGCGAGAAGTTTGAGGTGTTTACTGACCATCAGAGTTTGAGGTATGTGTTCTCGCAGAGAAATCTGAACCTCAGGCAAAGGCGTTGGATGGAGTTCATGAAGAATTATGACTTCACCCTGTCTTATCAGCCGGGCAGGATGAATGTCATTGCTGATGCCTTGAGTCGGAAGGTGGCGGTCAGTACCTTGATGTTGAGGAAGTGGAGGCTCTGGGAACAAGTGCCCGAGGTATCTTTTAGGCTCAAGATTCCCCAGGAGCCAGGGTTGGCAGTGCTTGCGAGTCTGACTATCACTCCTGCTATCCGTCGTCAGGTGACAGAGGCTCAGCATGCAGACCCTGAGTTACCCCGGATTCTAGCTATGGCTGATGTGGAGCTGGGTGAGGATAGCGCTGCTAGGTTTCGCGGCAGGCTGTACGTCCCAGCGGAGGAGCAGGTTCGTCGTGCGGTGTTACGTGAGGCTCATGGGAGCAGGTACACTGTGCACCCGGGTGCGACGAAGATGTATCGGAACTTGCGGAGGCAGTTCTGGTGGCCTGGCATGAAGAGAGATGTCGCAGAGTTTGTGGCCAGGTGCCTGATCTGTCAGCAGGTGAAGGCGGAGCATCAGCGACCAGGAGGTACTCTCCAGCCCTTGGATGTTTCTACTTGGAAGTGGGACCATGTGACCACGGATTTCGTGGTGGGATTGCCGAGGACCCCGAGTGGGCAGGACAGTATTTGGTTGCTGGTGGATCGGCTGATGAAGGTGACGCGGTTGTTACCGGTCAAAGTCTACTGGAGCGTGTCTAAGTTGGCTCGTCTTTATGTGGAGCGGATCGTGCCGTTGCATGGGATTCCCATTTCGATCGTGTCGGATCGGGATCCGCGCTTCACTTCAGGATTCTGGAGGAGTTTCCAGCGAGCTCTTGGCACAGAGTGGGCATTTAGCTCCGCGTATCATCCCCAGTCAGATGGTCAGCCTGAGAGGACCATTCAGACTTTGGAGGACATGCTGAGATCCTGCTGCCTGGAGTGGCAGGGGAGTTGGATTCATCACCTACCATTGGTGGAGTTTGCCTATAACAACAGCTATCATTCGAGCATCGGCATGGCTCCTTATGAGGCATTGTATGGGCGTCCTTGTCGGACTCCACTTGATTGGTTTGAGGTGGGTGAGCGTGTTTTGACGGGACCGGAATTGGTGCAGCAGTGTGTGGATGTTGTGCACCTGGTTCGTCAGAACATGTTGGCGGCCCAGTGTCGGCAGAAGAGTTATGCTGACCGTAGGAGGCAGCCCCTCGAGTTCGCCGTGGGCGATCATGTGTTCTTGAGAGTTTCTCCGATGAAGGGGGTGATGCGTTTTGGACGGCGTGGGAAGCTGAGTCCCCGCTATATTGGTCCTTTCGCGATTGTGGAGCGCATCGGTGAGGTTGCTTACCGGTTGCAGTTACCTCCTGAGTTGGCGTCAGTGCATGACGTGTTCCACGTCTCGATGTTGCGGAAGTATATGCCCGATGACTCTCATGTGCTCGAGTTTTCCGTTTGGCCTGAGGTGACTCCAGATCTTTCTCTCCCAGAGTTTCCGATTCGCGTGGAGGATAGGCGAGAGCAGCGCTTGCGGAACAAGGTCATTCCCTTGGTAAAGGTCGTGTGACAACGACACTCTGGTGGTGAGGCTTCGTGGGAACGTGAGGACGAGATGCGTCAGCAGTTCCCGTATCTGTTTGAGTGAGTCTTCCTCTTCTTTCCCCTTTGGTTGTTCTCAATTTCGAGGACGAAATTCCTTAAGGGGGGAGGGCTGTAATATCCCGGACTTTTCAGATCCTTTCTTCGTAGGTCCCGGATCTGGTTTTCGAAGTGTCCGACTCTGTTGTGTCTGAAATTTCGTTTCGGACATCTTTCGTGTTCGGATCGACGCGATCCGGAGTCATTTCGGAGGCCCGGAGGCGTTCCGCGGCTTTTTCGCGTGTGTTTTTCGATTCCCGGTGTGTGTTTTGGCTTTTACTTCGGAAGCTCGCTGCGGGCGAATCGGGTGGTTCCCCCAGGCACGAGTGGTACCGTTGCGATCGGTTCGTTCCGAGGATTCCGAAAATATATTTTTCTATTTTTTGGTATTTTTTTGAAAAATTAGATTTTCTATATATTCCCATTTCCTTTTCCTTTTCTTTTCCTTTTCTCTTTCTTCTTCTTCCTCCCTTCTCTCTCATGCGTTTCCACCGTGACCGCCCCCTCTTCCGGTGCTAGACCCGGCGCCACCCCCTTCGGCTACGGTTGCGACGAGGCGACGGCGTCGTGGCGTAGGCGGCGGTGTGGCGATCGCGGCGATGTTCGGTGCTCGGTGAGGGCGTGGAGAGTTCGTGAAGCTTCAAGCGATTCTTGAGGATCGGCGGCGATCCGCCGCGTTTCGGGCAACCCCGAGGTAGGGTGACGTTCCTTAGCCTCTTGCCAATCTTTTCTGTGACTCATAGGCCGAGGGGAGGCCGAGAGGGACTTGTTTGAGCATGCTTGGGGTTTTTCCATGTTTTGGGGAGAGTCGCCCGATCTATGGATTTGATGCATGAATTCACGTTTTGATGGCCTATAATCATGCTAGGGGTCCCCGGGGGCCTTCCCCTTTGATTTTTCCCTCTCCGGTGGAGGTATGGGGGCGTGGATGGTGTTTTTGGCCGTTTCCCGCCGTTCTCGGTTTTCCGAGATGATAGCGGTCTACCAGTGGCTGCGTTCACTAGTAGCGGTCAGGTGGGGACCGCCTTCACCAAGGTTTTCGACCGTTGGGGCTTGTTCTGTCGGCAGGCGGTCGCGGTCTTGTGACTGACCGTGACTGCTGGTGGCGGTCAGGGGACGACCGCTTTCACTGTGGGGTCCGGCACGGTCTTCGAGACGATTTTGACCGTTGGAGTCTGGTCGCGGTCTCCTAGAGACCGCTATCAGGTGAAGACAGTCATCAGGCGACCGCATTCACTTTTCGCGCACTAGGGTGGTCGCGGTCCAAGGAGGACCGCGACTAGGTGGTAGCGGTCCTGGGTCGACCGCGACCACGGGAGGCGGTCCTCCGGTGACCGCGACTCCCTTTCCTCGCCGATTCAAATCCCGGACGAGCTAGTCTGGATCCCTGTGCTGACCCGTGGTCCGACTGATGCGGGGCATCATGTGGGGGCTACACATGGGGGTGCCGTGGGGTCCCGGGAGGTGGTGATTTCGGATTGTGTCATCGTGCGTTGGTGTGGGTACAAGGAGCGCTCCTCGTACCTGTGGTTGCGATGTTATTTTCCGTGACTCGAGAGTCTACTCCTTTGTGACCATCCACTAGTCGTAGCCTATCAGTACGCGTGTGCTGGTCGCACCAGGGAGTGGTGTACGGGCTTACCCTGAGGACGGTTTTAGACTGGTTACCGTCGGGCCCCTCGTCACATCAGAGTCCAGTGCCAGGGGAAAACCGGTCAGAGGGCCAGACCTAGGACGCGTGGCATGTGTGTGCACACGTGGTTGGGGGCGGTTGGACCCACGTCGACGGGCGTGACCCCAGCTAGTCTGATGCGGGACGGACACGGGAGACGACACTATTAGGTGCCACCCTCAGACTCTAGATGAAGACGCGACCAGCAATACACACCAGGGAGACACTAAGCCCGACACTACGAGCTCCTAGTGGCAAAACGTCGCTAACAGAAGTAGAAGCTCACTCGTCGTCCCAAGCGAGGGAAAGCGCGGACCGTGCGCGGTTAAGAAACCGGCGGAGGTCAAGGGTAGTCCGACTCAACTTCCAGACTCGGATCGAGTCGCGGGACGGGTCACTCTCACTCTCACAGCGGTGACATGGACACACGGGCTAGTACCTACACTCTCGGCAGCGGCCTAAGACCGTATACTAGCTAAGCAATGTAACGCCAAGAAGTTCGGATCATTACCTCCACGCACCCGGCGTGGCGAAGACAACCCCGGTCGATCACGGACTCCCGGTGAACACAATTTTACAGAAATACAACAATTTGACCCACTCCACGCAGGGAGGTAAAAGGTCACATGCAGGGCCCGGGAATCACGCTAATTGGGTTGACGGGCAGCATCTTGATGTCGCCCGGCGGTGCCGAACTCCGCGTTTTAGTGCTTTCCGAACGGCAGGTTCTGCGGGCCTGTGGGGCCCACGGGTGGCGCTGGCCTCCGGATCTGCAGGAGTGGGTCCCACTGTGATGGGGACCCCTGGTGGCACGCCTCCACGGAAGGCGGTCGTCCGGGAACACCGACCGGTGGCCGAACAACTCCGATCTCCAAGCTTTTGGAATGCTGTCCACGGATTTCTGCTTGCTGTTTTCAGGTGCGCGCTCCGACGAAAATGGCCGCTGTGATCAGCCCCGTCACCGGAATGGGATGAAACCAACGCCGTTGGAAATAGGACTCAAAATCCTCCAACCTAGGGCCAGTGGATTCCTCTGAACCTGCGCGGACCTGGACCTTAACTAATTTTCAATTCTCTGCTACACAGTTCCAGAACTCTCAGATCAGCACATCAGTTCCCTGTAAACGGCCGTTGACCGCCTACGTACAGTGGGATTCAGACTTCTAGCTCTTCTTCAAAGTTGTAGATCATCAAATCACAAAATTGGGACAATTTTTGGGAATTGGATTTGGAGGTTGTGGTGATTTGATAGGATTTTTGGAGTGTCGGGTGGTCGGATCTAGGAACTGGGGAACAAAACTGTAGCTGGGACTGAGAACGATTTTTAGAAAATATGAAATGGACGAAATAGAAATTAACAAAAATTTTGGATGAATGGGTGGATGGTAGGAAGCTCCAGTTAAATTTGTAGGACTAAAGAAAATCAAAAAGTGGACCTAAGACCTATAACTTAGGGCGGAGATGAATCTGGATAGACTACTGGCAGAACTGGAATGAAAGAGGGAACGAAAATCAAAAATTATGAAACGGGATCTGAATGACAAACCAATTTTTTTGGGACATCCTTGACACCTATGGAACCTCCAGTAAAATGCCCAGGTCGATCAGAGCTCTTGGCTGAGTTGGGAATTTTGTGGGAGTTGCTGTGGTACAGCGCGGGCAGAACTCCGATGAAGACGATGGCGGTGCGGTGGCGGCTCGTGGCGGCGGCGAGGATGACCGGAACTGATAGGGGAGGAGTCACACCTCCAGAGGCAACCTTCACAGCTGCAAGGGGGGAGAGAGGGGCGCACCAAGCTGGAGCTCCAACAATTTCTTTGATTCCAAATGGCATTAATTCATCAAAATGGGAAAATACAAGCATATATAGGTCACCCATCTAATCCATCCTCCACCGTTGGATCTAGGGGTGTGAGATGGAGGGTTGGGATGGCTTGTGACCATTCCACAAAAATACAATTAAAAAAATAAGGGGGGGACAGCCTATTGACTAGGGGGGAACAAGCTTGACATGGTAGGTGGGTGTTGGTTGGAAATGTTGACTATTTTGGTCCCTTGTCCCCCATGTGGACAATTGACCATTCAAACTTCTAGATGCCCCATGTGGCATGTTGACTGACCCCACGTGGGACCCTAGGCTGAGGTGGCCCAATGGGGTGGGGCCTGGGGGGCCCGTGGGGCCCACGGGGTCCGAATTGCACCTAAGCCCCTATTACAATCAAAATGGCAAACCGAATGCAACGAAATAAACACAAATTAAACACACATAAAGTCTAACTAAATATAATAAATGGGGAGGCTCAAGGCGGAGTCTCCAGGCTGTCTCCGAGCCAGATGGACGCTGAGGTGGCTCGTGTCGTGCTCCGCGTGCGGTACCGGTGGCTCGGCGTATCGTGCCGATCAGCTGCTCGGGTGTCCGCACCAATTCTCCCCGGGTGGGAGAAACTCGACCCTGTCGAGTAAGGGTCTGCATCGCTCCTGTATCGCTCCAAAAGGTCTGGATCAATCCGCTGCAACTCGCCATGTGTGATCCATGTGTCCTCAGTAGCGGGCCGTCCTCTCCATCGCACTAGGTAGCGCGGGTAATATCCACTCCTGGTAACTGTCACTTGCTCGTCCAATATACGATCTATATGCTCACGCTGCCGTGAAAAAGGGGCTGGAGGTGGAAGTGGACACTCAGGTGTGGGATCACTCTCAAGGGGAGGAGATGGCTCAAAAGGCTCACTAGGGATCACCGCTGGGTCCCTATATGCAACAAGATCCGATACATTGAAGGTAGAGCTTATACCATATTCCTCGGGCAGGTCCATAACATACGCATTGGATGCAACGCGTTTCAACACTCTAAAGGGACCGACTCCGCGAGCTTGCAACTTCTTAACGATTCCAGAGGGAAACCGTTCAGGTCTTACCCTGATCATGACATATTCGCCCTCTTGGAACTCTCGGTGGTGTCTATGGGCACCGGCTAACTCCTTGTACCGTGCATTGCTGGCCTTACTGTGACGACGGACGTCGTCATGTAGACTCCTAACATGCCTAACAAAAAGAAACAAACACACAGATGCACACATGACCCTAAACAACCCTACAGTTAGTCCGACCCAATCATATGCAAGGTGGTCCGGGACATCCGAATGTGTGCCATGCATACCCTAAGTGTGACCGAATGTCGGTACAACCATAAGACGGTCCTTTGGATTTGGGAGGTTTGGGTGGGATAGGAGGGTCGGGTGTCTCTTGCCCGTGAACGGACTCGGTGGGTGCCGATGGCCTGGCCCATGGGGGAGGGGTATAATGGTGACCTCCCCTAAAGAAGTGGAATGGAGATTGTGGGCCAAGGGGCCCATGAAGAAAGGGATCGAAGGGATCAAAGAATGTGTGACCCCTTGATATGGATTCCCTAATCTCAAGATCCCAGGTGTGGAAGTCTAGACGGTGTTGTTGATCTCCTTCATCCATGAAGGGAGATGAGACGGTGGGGGTATGATGGCGGACTCTCTCAAAGGGGTGGAGTAAATATGGTGGGTCACGGGGTCCACAAAAGAATGGGTCGAAGGGATCAAAGAAGGTATGACCCCTCGGACTAGGATTCCACAAATCGATGTCCCACATTTGGAAATCTTGGAGGTGTAAATGATCACCTTCATTCATTGTGAGAGGTGGGACGACAGTCATAGGTAGAAAGTAAGATTCCTCCCTTGGGCAAATGGGAATGAAGTCGGGCTCGGCCGGCATAGGGAGGAGTAGAAGAACCTCCGTGGTAACATGACCCACGGTGTACACGGAGGTGATAGACCCTAAGGATGGATGTGTGAAGCTACGACCTATAGGTTGGTCAAAGCCTGGAGCCAACAAGTGCATAAAAGTTAATTGCCGGTCTAACCCTTTGAGAAGGTCATCTAATGTATCCACATAGTGACTAGACCGGAAAGTTGTGTGAAATGAATGGATTGGCACCAGAGGTAGGATAGGGTCCATAGATGGGAGGGGAGATGGGACCAAACCTATCCTAAGCCAGCTAAAGAGTGGCTCGGCTATGAGTAGCTTTCCCGTTAGAAACACGGGTAGCTCTGGCTGAGAAGGCTCCAAATAAATATCGGAGAGTGAGGCTTCTCCAACCCTTTTGTCCCCTAGGGCTAGAGATGTCCGAGTGGGACACTGTCCGGCAAAGTGGCCAAACCCTTGGCAGCGATAACACTGCTGTCGTGATCCTCTTCGCTCCTTGATAAGCAGACCCTTACCCTTATCCTCCTGACGGACATGGGGTGTAGGCAATGGAGCTCTCGTGGGTGGGGAAAGAGGATCCACTACGATGGGGAGAGGACCTTGGGATGGAGCCATAGATGGCACTGGGTTGGGACTACCGGCGGCTACCTCCTTAGGCTCATGCTTGGTTCTATCTCGGCTAGGAGGTAGGCAAGGGGGAAGCAGGGATTCAATATAATCACACTTCCTATCCACTTTATCCAAAATGATTTGGAAGAGTTCGGCAATGGTGGGGTGTGGAGTAGGAGTAATGTGGTGGACTCTCCCATATGAACTCGGCTTAGTCGTGGACCTAGGCTCTTCTACATGCGCGGCGCGTTGCCTCCGATTATGGCCCCCTTGGGTGGATGTGATTGGGTGGGGTCGGTTGGAGGTGACCGGACCGGGTAGGTAGACCTTCCTAAGTTCATCCTTCATCTCATGCCACGACTCGATGGGCCTTTGCCTCCTAACCTCTCTCATGCGCTCAATGCTCTCCCATTTCCAGGCGGCTTTGTGGACAAGCCTCTCTCGGGCAAAACTAACTTGCATGGCATCGGACATGGTGTAACATTCAAAATATTTGTCCATGGTGGCCTCCCAATTGAGGTAGTCGCCCGGGTCATTAGAGCCATAAAAATCCGAGGCTTCGGGCCTACGGAAGGGGAGAGGATGGTTGCCAAGCCCATGGGTAGACCAACGGCCATATTGCCCGAGTGATTGGGACTCCATGAGAAACTCGGAACTACAAGATGGGCATGATGACAAGAGACAAGACAAACCGACTAATGCAAACACACACTAGACAATGCACTTAGACCTAAACCAATATCCGGTACGAGGCGGAGTTAACCGATCCGAAGATCACTCCCGCAAGTGTGCGGCCTTCCCGATAGGCGTAGCCTACCGTTCGGACAACACCTTTTAAGATACCGAACTATCGGGATGAAATGCAATTTTAAAACACTCTTTTTTTTGTTTTGAAAATAATGATGGTCCTAGACTTGACTTAGACCATGATGCATGCAAGACTATGCAAGACTACCCTAGACTCAACTCGCTCTGATACCAAACTGATGCGGGACGGACACGGGAGACGACACTATTAGGTGCCACCCTCGGACTCTAGATGAAGACGCGACCAGCAATACACACCAGGGAGACACTAAGCCCGACACTACGAGCTCCTAGTGGCAAAACGTCGCTAACAGAAGTAGAAGCTCACTCGTCGTCCCAAGCGAGGGAAAGCGCGGACCGTGCGCGGTTAAGAAACCGGCGGAGGTCAAGGGTAGTCCGACTCAACTTCCGGACTCGGATCGAGTCGCGGGACGGGTCACTCTCACTCTCACAGCGGTGACATGGACACACGGGCTAGTACCTACACTCTCGGCAGCGGCCTAAGACCGTATGCTAGCTAAGCAATGTAACGCCAAGAAGTTCGGATCATTACCTCCACGCACCCGGCGTGGCGAAGACAACCCCGGCCAATCACGGACTCCCGGTTAACACAATTTTACAGAAATACAACAATTTGACCCACTCCACGCAGGGAGGTAAAAGGTCACATGCAGGGCCCGGGAATCACGCTAATTGGGTTGACGGGCAGCATCTTGATGTCTCCCGGCGGTGCCGAACTTCGCGTTTTAGTGCTTTCCGAACGGCGGGTTCTGCGGGCCCGTGGGGCACACGGGTGGCGCTGGCCTCCGGATCTGTAGGAGTGGGTCCCACTGTGATGGGGACCCCTGGTGGCACGCCTCCACGGAAGGCGGTCGTCCGGGAACACCGACCGGTGGCCGAACAACTCCGATCTCCAAGCTTTTGGAATGCTGCCCACGGATTTCTGCTTGCTATTTTCAGGTGCGCGCTCCGACGAAAATGGCCGCTGTGATCAGCCCCGTCACCGGAATGGGATGAAACCAGCGCCGTTGGAAAGAGGACTCAAAATCCTCCAACCTAGGGCCAGTGGATTCCTCTGAACCTGCGCGGACCTGGACCTTAACTAATTTTCAATTCTCTGCTACACAGTTCCAGAACTCTCAGATCAGCACATCAGTTCCCTGTAAACGGCCATTGACCGCCTACCTACAGTGGGATTCAGACTTTGAGCTCTTCTTCAAAGTTGTAGATCATCAAACCACAAAATTGGGACAATTTTTAGAATTGGATTTGGAGGTTGTGGTGATTTGATAGGAGTTTTGAAGTGTCGGGTGGTCGGATCTGGGAACTGGGGAACAGAACTGTAGCTGGGACTGAGAATGATTTTTAGAAAATATGAAATGGACGAACTGGAAATTAACAACAATTGTGGATGAATGGGTGGATGGAAGGAAACTCCAGTTAAATTTGTGAGACTAAATAAAATCAAAAAGTGGACCTAAGACCTATAACTTAGGGTGGAGATGAATCTGGACAGACTGCTGGCAGAACTAGAATGAAAGAGGGAACGAAAATCAAAAATTATGAAACGGGATCTGAATGACAAACCAATTTTTTTGGGACATCCTTGACACCTATGGAACCTCCAGTAAAATGCCCAGGTCGATCAGAGCTCTTGGCTGAGTTGGGAATTTTGTGGGAGTTGCTGTGGTACAGCGCGGGCAGAACTCCGATGAAGACGATGGCGGTGCGGTGGCGGCTCGTGGCGGCGGCGAGGATGACCGGAACTGATAGGGGAGGAGTCACACCTCCAGAGGCAACCTTCACAGCTGCAAGGGGGGAGAGAGGGGCGCACCAAGCTGGAGCTCCAACAATTTCTTTGATTCCAAATGGCATTAATTCATCAAAATGGGAAAATACAAGCATATATAGGTCACCCATCTAATCCATCCTCCACCGTTGGATCTAGGGGTGTGAGATGGAGGGTTGGGATGGCTTGTGACCATTCCATAAAAATATAATTAAAAAAATAAGGGGGGGACAGCCTATTGACTAGGGGGGAACAAGCTTGACATGGTAGGTGGGTGTTGGTTGGAAATGTTGACTATTTTGGTCCCTTGTCCCCCATGTGGATAATTGACCATTCAAACTTCTAGATGCCCCATGTGGCATGTTGACTGACCCCACGTGGGACCCTAGACTGAGGTGGCCCAATGGGGTGGGGCCTGGGGGGCCCGTGGGGCCCATGGGGTCCGAATTGCACCTAAGCCCCTATTACAATCAAAATGGCAAACCGAATGCAACGAAATAAACACAAATTAAACACACATAAAGTCTAACTAAATATAATAAATGGGGAGGCTCAAGGCGGAGTCTCCAGGCTGTCTCCGAGCCAGATGGACGCTGAGGTGGCTCGTGTCGTGCTCCGCGTGCGGTACCGGTGGCTCGGCGTATCGTGCCGATCAGCTGCTCGGGTGTCCGCACCATAGTTACTTGTTGTGATTACTTGTACGGTGTTCGCGCCTCTGGTAGGAGCTACCACGCCAGACGGTTCACCTGCGGCGCGGCGTAAGACGTCAGGGGACGCTACCGGCTGTGCTTCTTGTGGGTGGTACTCCTGTCGAGTACGGAGTGGCAGTCTGTCAGTCGTGTGTTTCCGACCTTCGGGTTTCGTCGGGTTGGCCGTTGAGCTTCGGTCTTCTTACCGTGGCACGGGTGTCGGTTTGCGTGCCATGGGACCTTTGTTTTGTAGAGTACAAGGCTCTCTTTTCTGAGGTACTCTCCTACCGCTAGTGTAGTGGTTTCTCATTTTACGAGGTAGGATTCGAGTGATCCCTACTGAGTCTTGTTCCGAGACTCATTCCCTGCGTGTTTTCACCGTGTTTCAGGTGAGGCGCCGTCCCGGGGGAGAGCGTCTGGGGTGCAGCGTGGTGCGGGTGCCCAGAAGTAGCGCCAGAGGTCAGAGCCGGGGTATGTCCCGTGTAGCTGTACTTTTCTTCCTTGTCACTGTACTAGTCGTGGACTATTGTTATTGTTGTTAAGTTCTATTGTGGACCATGTAAAATGTTAACTTATTTCCTGCTTATTATTATAACTGTTTAATTTCTGTAATTATTTGTGATACTTGTGTAGTCTCCACACCAGCCTTTTAACCCTTCCGAGTCTTCGGGCTCATGGGTTGCGGTGCGAGTCTCGGGTTATCGGGCCTTCCCGGTAATCAGATTCTCGGGTCGTTACAGTGGCCGCCCAGGGGAGTGGGTAGCCAGTGGGTTGGCCGCCCAAACCCAGTGAGCCCATGACTTGGTTTTTTTGCGTTTTGCGCAAGGGACGATCCCAGTCTGTGATGTTTGCATCGGCAGTCCATAGAATAGCTACACAGTCAGAGGTTCTTAGGTTTTCTTGAAGTAAAGCCGCCTCATGATATGTTACGTGTGTTCGATGGATTAGTGCGGACCTGTGACGCCCCGACTCGTAAACCCGGTCCAGTCGTAAAGACTCGCGTCGGATCCCGATCGGAACGTCACAGTGGGAACAACCCTAGCGGTACAATTATAATTGAGAATTACACATAAACACTGAGATATCATTGCAGCGGAAATGAAAATACTCAATTCATCAGCTTATAGTCAAATGACTACATCCACATAGATAGAAATAACGATAATAATTTCACACGTCTTTTATTCATAACCAAATTTCACACACTTTTTTTTTACATAGGACATAACTCATAACATAACTACCTAAGATAAAGACTGGTAGTAAAATCCGAGCCGCGGTCAAACACTGCGAGATCACTCCTCGCTTCCTTCTACCGCTTCTCCTGAAATTGTTCAACGGGGTGAGTCTACGAATAGACCCAGTAAGAGACTAAACATAGTCCCCAGTCAAAACATGTATCAACATATCCAAAGTGATTTGCGGTAATTTGTTTCATAAAGTCATTCTATTTTCATTTGACAAAGAAAGCATGTACATTAAAACTTTATTCTACCAATGACAAAGTAAATAAAAATTCATCATTTGTAAACATTAATGAATGATTCCAGTACTAGGCGGAGTAGTCTCACACATAGTGAAAGGATCCAGACATACGTAATCTGCCCTTTTCCAAATCACCATTCGATATACTGGAGATTCATTTGCAGTAAGCATTTACAGTGTGATAACAGTAAAATGTAATGACAGTTCCATATAATTTCATTGAGTAGTAACAGTAGTTCCAGTAATGAATCAATGAACAGTAATAACAGTTTCAGTATCAATTCAGTGAGCAGTAATAGTCGTATTAATAACGACTCAGTGAACAGTAATAGTAGTTCAGTGTCAATTCAGTCGGCAGTAACAGTTGTTCAATTTCAGTTCAATAAACAGTAACAGTGGTATAAATAGCCAGACATAGTGCCCAAACCACCACTAGAAGGACAGTCAGTCGGTACTCGATCACCTAGGTAAATAGTGATGAGTGTTGGTTACTGCGCAGAACCGGGAGAAGTCCTCTCCACCTTAACCAGTGGTACTTGTCCACCTCCATGATTTCATCCCCGTTACCCTCGGGGCCAGTACAGTGTGAACGTCCCTATATGGGCATTTCTACAGTTTGGTTCCAGTCTCCCCCTATGGTAGCAGTGTCTATTTGGCATTACTAATGGTACGGTAAAAATATAAATATGACTTATATGAAATGGGCACATGCCACTCAAAATTCATACTGTGAATATTAATATACCAATATTGAAAATTATTTTTCTTTTTCTGAAATTTTCAAGTTATACAAATATCATGACATATCTATATATTAAAAATTTACAATATCTGTTTACAGGTATCAGAATGCCTTGAAATTTCAGGGAATCAATATATTTCTAAAAATAATTCAAACATAAAATTTCTATCAATTTTCAGACAGAATTTATAATTTTCCAGAATTAGTTGTATATCAACATGTATCAAAAATTTACTAAATTTAGCGACCATGTTCTGAAAATCACTTAACTTTTTCTGCATATCATATTTATATGAAACATTACACATAAAATTTTTCACAAATTTTCATGCAGTAATTTAAAATTTCCTATAATTACATCTATTTCAACATATATCATAAATTAACTAAATTTAGTTACTATGTTCTGCAATTAATTAAATTTTTATTAAAAAATAGATTTACATGTAACATTATACATAAAATTTTTCATAAATTTTCATGCAGTAATTTAATTTTTTCCATAATTGTATAAATTTTCCTATAAATGGAAAATTAACTAAATTTACTCACAACACTCTAAAAGTCACCATAATTCGTCAAACCATCATCCATAACAGAAATATCAATTTTAAAACTTTTCATTATTTTTTTCACTGCATTACTATTTTTCACATTGTATTACTATTTTTCACACTAAGTAAGAAAAATATATCATGAGTAATAAATCAACTAAATATATCCAAAATGATCAGATAATTTCTAAAAATTTACAGAATGTTGTTTCAGACAGACGTGTCATACATAAAAATTTTCATCATTTTTCATTCAGTAAGTCTATTTTATAAAAGTTTATATCAGTTTCTAAAAATAATTTACAATAATAGTTTTTAAATAGATAAAATTGTCCAAAATACTTTCAATGACCAAAATATACTGAAAACTAACTTAAAAGTACTCCATATCAATTCTGTAATATTCTTAGAATCTTTCATAGAGTATTAATATTTATTCAATTGTCTAATTATTTATTTAAACATGGATAATTATACTAGTAAAGATTCTGTTATCAGACTAAGGTGAAAATTTCATCACTTAGTTCTAACATGCATTTTAGCCTTCTGGTAAAGTTTTAAGAATTTTCATACCGTATTTCTATTTATCCCATAATTTTATACTCCTAATAAAGTATCAAAAATTATGTAATATCATTTACAGACATCAATAACTATTGATATTTTGAGAATACAACAAACTCAATGTAAGAACCTTTCTGTGAAATTCTAAGATTTTTTTGAACATGATCTCTAATTTCTGTAATTTCTATATAATTATTTATATATTTTATCATGTATGAAAATTCATTAAAATAAATACCGTGATCCAGAAATTATGAAAAAAAAATTTACACATGGGATTCACAGTAAGATGCATTCCTAAAATTGTAGGTAATTTAATGTCATCCCTTTAATATTTTAGTATAATCGAACACATTAAAGATAATATTAAAATATTCATAAACATAATAATAAATTGAATCAGACATGCAAATTTTTACAGAAAGTTTAGAACATCAAATTTCATGATTCTGAAAACTTTCTAAGTTTATCTTACACCGTTGCTAATTATAAGACATTAATCATTTGATTTATCCTTAATTACATGCCTTAATATTAATGATCTAATACTAATCCGACTAAGATATGATCACAGATCATGAAATAAGGATCTATGGACTTAACTACCTATATAGATGTTAATTACACACCTTAAACCAATCTAAATATGCTAATCCATGCTAATTAATGGGATAAAGTGCTAATCCCTTACCTTAAAATACTTAAACCTCTCCTTAATGACCTTCACACCTTCTCCTTCAGCCCTTCACGTACCCAGCCAGCAAGAGGAGCAAATGAGCTCCCCTTGCCCTTCTATTTATAGGGTATTTGGCTTAATCCATCCTAACCCTTCATTTAATCAAGGGTGTAGATTTAAGCATTTATTCAAAGATTACTTTATTGAATTTTGATATTCAAACTCCACCTACGTATCCACCTAACTTCTTTTGACTATCTCACAATTTTTCTTTTCTTTTTTACACATAGCATATGTGTTATTTGACTAAATGAAATTTAAGAACTCAAACTAATACAAAAGGTTAACAGAAAAATTTTAAATTTTTTTTTTATAAACTGACTGCCGCAATCGCGGCAGCCAAAGGCGGGGGCGGCGCCCGCCCACGCGCGCGCCCGCACACGCGGGCGGCCGCGTGGCGCCGCCCCCCCACCAAAAAATTTTTCTTATTTTTTTTGTTTTTTAACCTTCTTTCTTTTTTTATTTGTATTTACATCTTTTCTTTAACTTTTAAACCTCTTTTTTTCTATATCTAAAATAAATATAATAAAATATGTAACTTAAACATTTAGGCATACACAAATTTTTTTTTACAACCAAATAAAATGTTATAAAATAGTAGGGCATTACACCCTCTCCCCCTTAAAGAAAATTTGGTCCTCGAAGTTTGGGGTTAGATCACATACCGAACAGATGAGGGTACTTCTTCTTCATCGCTTTTTCGGGTTCCCACGTGGCCTCCTCATGCGAAAAGTTCCTCCATAGTACCTTCACCAGTGGGATGACTTTAGTCCTCAGCACTTACTCTTTGCGGTCAAGAATTCGAACATGTTGCTCCTCGTAGGATAGGTTCTGCTGAAACTGCATCTGCTCAGAACTGATCACATGTGCCGGATCATGCACGTACCTCCTCAGCATGGACACGTGGAACACCGGATGTACTCCCTCCAGAGACGGAGGTAAAGCCAACCGATATGCCACATTTCCCAACCTCTCTAGAATCTCGAATGGTCCGACGAATTGTGGATTTAACTTTCCACGCTTGCCGAACCGAACGGTTCCCTTTGACGGAGACACCTTGAGGAAGACGTGATCACCAATTTCGAATGACAGCTCCTTCCTCCGGTTATTAGCATAACTCTTCTGTCTGTCTTGTGCTGTCATCAGTCTCTGTCTGATCAACCTGATCTTTTCCGTAGTTTCTTGGACAACTTCTGGACCCACATACTGCATGTCTCCTGTTTCCTCCCAGCACAACGGAGACCTACAAGGTCTACCATATAGTGCCTCAAATGGAGCCATGCCTATACTCGCGTGGAAGCTATTATTATAAGAAAATTCCACGAGAGGTAGATGTCGCTCCCAATCGTCCTTCCAATCAAGAACACAAGACTAAAGCATGTCCTCCAGTGTCTGAATCGTCCTTTCGGACTGACCGTCAGTTTGTGGGTGAAAAGCTGAACTGAGCTTGAGCCGTGAACCAAAAGCTTCATGCAACCCTTGCCACATTCTGGACGTGAACCGGGGATCCCTGTCGGAGATAATAGACTTTGGAATCCCGTGAAGTCTGACAATGTTATCAACATATAGTCTTGTCAAACTTTCCACCGATTACTTTACCTTCATAGGAAGGAAATGTGCAGACTTTGAAAATCGATCCACAATCACCCATATAGAGTCATTGCCTTTTACCGATCTGGGTAACCCGGTCACAAAGTCCATAGTGATTGCTTCCCATTTCCACTGAGGAATTTCTATTTTCTGCATTAACCCTGAGGGCCTTTGGTGCTCTGCCTTTACCTGCTGACAGACCAAGCATCTAGCAACATAGTCGGCTACATCCTTCTTCATTTCTTGCCACCAGAAAGACCGTTTCAAGTCTTGATACATTTTACCACCTCCTGGATGAATGGAGAACATTGACCTGTGAGCTTCCTCCAGAATCTGCCTTCTCAAATCGGCTATATCAGGTACACAGATCCGGTGTTGAAACCGAATCACTCCATCTTCATCACGATCAAAGCCGGTCTTCCCGATCAATCCTTGCAGCTGGGGATCATCTTTTTGCATATCTATTATCTTGTCAAGCATTGTTGATCTAATGGTCAATTGAGACACAAATGCCTGACATAGCTGAGGCTCGATCGCAGCCATAAGTTGCGATGCATCTTCGATCATCTTTCAATCCTGTTTCATTATAACTCTCTTCCTGCTGAGAGCATCGGCCACTATATTTACCTTTCCTGGATGGTATCGCAATTCGAAGTCATAATCTTTCAAGAATTCGACCCATCTTCTTTGTCTTAGATTCAACTTCTTCTGAGAGAATAGGTACTTCAGACTCTTGTGGTCAGTGAACACTTCGAACTTGACAGCGTAAAGGTAGTGACGCCAGATCTTCAATGCGTGAACCACTGCAGTCAATTCTAAATCATGAGTCGGGTAATTTCGCTCATACTCCTTTAGTTGGCGAGAAGCATAAGCGACCACTCTTCCATTTTGCATCAATACACTGCCTAACCCAACCTTCGATGCATCAGAGTATATGGCAAAGTCATCCTCATTGTTAGGCAAAATAAGAATTGGTGCCGATGTCAGCCTAGCCTTCAGCTCTTGAAAACTCTTCTCACAGCACTCAGACCATATATATTTGACTCCCTTTCGGGTCAACTTGGTTAGTGGCGCCGCTAGAGATGCAAATCCCTCAATAAAGCGACGATAGTAACCGGCTAACCCTAAGAAACTCCGAATCTCTGTGGGAGATTTAGGAGTCTCCCATTCCAGAATCGCCTGGACCTTCGCGGGGTCAACGGCAACACCATTGCCTGAGATTACATGCCCGAGGAAATGAACCTCCGTTAGCCAAAAGTCACATTTGCTGAACTTAGCATACAGCTCATGCGCTCTTAGCGTCTCGAGGATGATTCTCAAATGTTCCCGGTGCGAAGCTTCATCAGGAGAATATATCAGCACATCATCAATAAAGACAACCACAAAGGTGTCAAGATACGGTCTAAACACCCGATTCATCAAGTCCATGAAAGCAGCAGAGGCATTTGTCAGACCAAAAGGTAGCACCAAGAATTCATAATGACCATATCTCGTCCGAAACGCCGTCTTGGGTGAGTCTTCTTTCTTTATCCTCAACTGATGGTATCCCGAACGTAGATCAATCTTTGAGAACACTGTGGCTCCTTGCACTGGTCAAACAGGTCATCAATGCGGGGTAAAGGATATTTATTTTTAATGGTCACCTCATTAAGTTTACGATAGTCAACGCATAACCTAAGAGAACCATCCTTCTTCTCCACAAATAGAACTGGAGCTCCCTATGATGACAAACTTGGACGGATAAACCCCTTGTCTAACAAGTCTTGAAGTTACTTTTTCAACTCTGACAATTCTGCTGGGGCCATTCTGTAGGGCGCCTTAGAGACAGGTGTTGTGCCAGGTAATAAGTCAATGGCAAATTCTAACTCCTTTGTTGGTGGTAACCCGGGCAAATCCTCTGGAAACACATCAAGGAATTCCCAAACAACCTCGATCTCTGCTATAGTCGGTGATTGATCAACATCCGACTTCATGACTACGCTGGCCAAGAATGCATCGTAGCCCTTCCTCAACATTCGCACAGTCTTCATTGCTGAAACTACTAACTTCTTCCCAGCCATATCCTTCAGTAAGGGATGAGAAAACTCTTTCTCTCTAGGGATGCGAAAAATTACTCTCTTCCTTCGGCAATCTATCAGAGCGTAATGCTCTTCTAACCAATCCAGTCCTAGGATAGCATCAAAGTCTTGCATAGGTAAACAACAAAAACAACCAGGCAGAATTCTTCCTTCTATATTGACTGATAGTGAGGGGATGTGCCTCTTGGTAGACACTGCTCCTGCAGGTGTGTCTACCAACAGGGGCACGTCTAGTTCTACTGATTCAATTCCAAATTCTTCATTCAATTGACTAGCAAACTTCTCAGAGATGAAAGTATGTGTGGCACCGGTGTCAAACAATACTCTAGCATGAATACCATTGATAGAAATAGTACCTTCTGTGAGGTCCTCCGCCTGCTTGGCATCCTCTCTCGTAAGTGCAAATACCTGAGCTGGCGCTCGCGGTCTCCCCGCAGGTCTCGCTGCTCCTGGTCTGGTTGCTACTATTGTTGGTCTGACTGCCACTGGAGCTGCTGTTGCTGCTACTGGCCGAGCTGCTACATGTTGCATCATCTTCAGACAATCTCGAATCATGTGGCCCCTCTCACCACAACGGAGACATCTGCCGGTGGCGATCCAGCATACTTCCCCGCCATGATGCTTGCCACATTGCTTGCATTCTGGTTTGTTGCTGCCCCAAATTGGTGGTGTGGTCTTCCTTGTCACGAACGGTCGTGATGGATTGCTCATCACCCTTTTACCTTTATCATTCCGGTGAAAGGGTGTCGATGGTCTTTTTGTTGAAGTCCTCTTCTCCTCCTGATATAACTCCATGTCGCTCTCTTGATGACATGCCGCGCCAAGAGCCGCCTCCATAGTAGCCAGTTCTAGTGCAACTAGGCGGGTCCGAAGTGATGGTCAAAGTCCCACCACGAACTTTTTCACCTTCCGACTTTCATCTGCAGCAATGTGCGGTGCATACTTTGATAATTCCGCGAACTTTGCTTCATACTCGAGTACGGTCTTAGACCCTTGTGTTAAGGCCAGAAAATCTTGCTCCAGCTTGTCTTGAATATGTTCTGGTATATATTTTGTTGTGAATAGCTCTGTGAACTCTTCCCATGTAATTTCATGTTCCAGCATGTCAGGTTGATTCCTCAGAATGGACGCCCACCATACGTCAGCTCTCTCCTGTAGCATATACGCCGCCAGACTGGTCTTGTCCTCATCTGCACACCGGATGACCAGGAAGTTCTTCTCGATCTCGCGGAGCCAGTTTTCATCCATGATTGGCTGACTCTCCCCCTTAAAAGAGGGTGGTGACATCCACTGAAACCTCTCCATCATAGTCACCCCTCCTAAAGCATGCTCCTGAGGTGATGCTGTCTGAGTCTGGAGTTGCGCCTGAAGTGCCGCCTGCGTCTGTGCCTGGGTCTGCATAGCCTGAACCAGGCCTTGCATGAACATCCCCTAGTCCACCAAGGGTGGTGGGGGCGGAACTGGGGGTCCTCTCGGCTCCTTCTGAGCATCGTCATTTTGAACCGCACGATGACCTCCCCTCACCATGGTCTGACAATGCAGTAATACGGTTAGGTTTTCATCACAACTCCCTACTAATTTAGGATTTTTAGAATGTGGATTAAGCTGATGACCATTTATGTAAATTCTCAATCTTGGGCTCTGATACCACTCTCTGTGACGCCCCGACTCGCAAACCCGGTCCAATCGTAAAGACTCGCGTCGGATCCCGATCGGAACGTCACAGTGGGAATAACCCAAGCGGTATAATTATAATTGAGAATTACACATAAACACTGAGATATCATTACAGCAGAAATAAAAATACTCAATTCATCATCTTACAGTCAAATGACTACATTCACATAGATAGAAATAACGATAACAATTTCACACGTCTTTTATTCGTAACCAAATTTCACACACTTTTTTTTTACATAGGACATAACTCATAACATAACTACCTAAGATAAAGACTGGTAGTAAAATCCGAGCCGTGGTCAAACATTGCGAGATCACTCATCGCTTCCTTCTACCGCTTTGTAGATCGGATTAAAATCCGCTCTTTAATATATAAAAAAAAAGAGAGCAATATAATGGTGAAAGCAATAAAATAGCACGAGGTGCTAATGTGGAGAGTGTGTGATCGACAGAGACACGAGGGTCTCAAGAGGAGATGAATAAGAGGAAAGTGATCGCAATTACCTAGTAAAGATGGAAACGCGGGATGGTGTGGATTTCCTCCTCCAACTTCAATCGGCCGGCCGATGAAGTGGGTTTTCTTAATTGATTACCTTGTAAAAAAAAGACAATAAAAGACAGACAAAAGAGAGGGGATCAGCCAAGGTGCAGATAGTATCAATCCAAACTAACACAAAATGATGAAAAAGGCATCAACAGCGCACCTCTTTTTTGTTTTTTTTTTAAACCCCTAGCAGGGAACTAGGGAAAGGATATGAAAAATGATGCTTAATGCAATAGAATAGCTAACGACCGAGTGATAATGAGGAGATGTTAAGAGGAGATGAACAACGAAACAACAGATAGAACCCTGCTCTCCCTGACGAGAGTAAAGGGAAAAAAATGTGGAGATGCTTAAACGGATGCAGAAAGGATGAAGGCAACAGGCGCTTGATTGGATGCAGAGAAAGATGCAGAACGTGCCTGTTGAATGATCAACTTCTTAACCCTTTGAGTTGTTAACCTCTTACACGATCAAACGAGATTTTCTTTTATAGCTTCAATCGGATATGATCAAACAAGGAAGTGATAAGAACAGGTAATGAGGCATCCTGGGAAGGATCAAGATCGAGCAAGAGTCCAAGGATGGTAGGGAACTGTGAGGGGAAGTGTAAAAAAAGAAGGACTCTGGATAAAACACGCCTTAAGCCAGGGCGTATCATTATAAATTGACGACCTGCCACAGGGCGTTTATTAAAACACGACCTAGGAAAGGCCGTTTCTTCCTGGATTTAATTTTGGAAATAAAAACTTTCTTTATTTGAAACACGCCTGAGATAACGGCGTTTAGTGAAAACACGCCCTGAGGAAGGACGTTACTTAGAAAATGCTTTTATTTTGAAAATAGATAATTCCAGAAATTAACGGATAATACCAGGAATTGACGCCCTCAAGTATGGTCGTCCCTTCTTTTGAAACGCCCTATGACAGGTCGTTACTTTTGGAAGTAACGCCCTTCGTTAAGTCGTGAATCACGAAAAATGCAGAAAAATGCATAAAATTCACAGAAAAATAGAAAAACTTCATGTTATAGGAATATTGAAGTCCACTTGGGGCGTTTACATAATGACATGAGATTTGATCAACATAACGTCAATTTTGGCGTGTCTACAGCTGCCCCGCCTTGGCGTCTGCTTTGCAAGGGAGTGAGACGGAAATGGAATGAATTGTAATGAAAGGAATGAAGTGGAATGAGTTGATAAGGAGACGCCAAGGTGTGATGTGACACGCCTCAGAACATTAAGCATTTGAAATCTTTCCAAGATTCTGAATGAAACAACTCTGGGTGGTTCCAAGGAAACATCGATTTGTTGGATAAAAGGAGATTTAACTAAGTAAATAAAGGGGATGTGCGCGTGGGCACGACAGGGAAAGACCATTGGAGAGCGATTACCAGCCAACGTGGACGTGCTACAACCAAGGTAAATTTTGCAGAAAAGTAAAGGAGAATTGGGATAGAGATCCAACAAAAAGGGACACTTTCAAGGAATCAGCCTGAGCGGCTTCAAATAGAATGAAGTACTTGATTTGAAGTGGAATATCTCATGTCAACTCAATCAAGAGCGAGTGAATTTTATTATTGCCATAATATGAAGATTTTCAGCATGAAACTCAAAGTCCTACATGATGCATGCTGGGCTAAAAGAAAAGATTAAAACAAACCAAAATAGAAAATAATCAAGGATAATATTGCTAAGCTATTTAGATCTGGTCAAGAATCCATATTTCTGAGTTAACACTAAGCCGAGGCCCGTTTGTCCGCGCATCAACTCAGAAAGTGGAACCATCGTCCCAAACCTTTAACAACTCAACGGCCTATCCGTGCGATCAAGATTCTCCTGAAATCGTCATCGTTTTTGATGAAGGGGAACTCAAATTTCAGGTTTATCAGAACCACAAGGTCCTTGACCTACTATAACAGTGTAGATATCATATAATAACAATGCTTACAAGAAACAGATACAAAGCGACAAGATGTTACTCCATGAGCGGTCCAAACGCTTTGGATCCTGCAAAACTTCTGCACTTGAAACTTATCAGCTTTCATTAATTCATTCAGAATATGACATGATCATAAGTGCTTAATCATAAACAATTTCACCAAATAATAGCACTTAAGTTCATCAAAAGCATGGAGAGGTCAAAGATCCGTAATCCAGGAAAAACACGCCTAAGAACAGGGCGTTATCATCATGAAACACGCCTGGGCAATAGGTCGTTAATCATTTAAAACACGCCCTACTCAAAGGCGTAAACAGTAACGGAAGCGTAGAAGTAAAACGACCTCATCAAGGGCGTTACATAAAACACGACCTCGGGTTAGGTCGTCAAATATAAAAGAGACGCCCTTACCAAAGGCGTTAATTCAGCACGAACACCTGTTTCTAAATCAAGAACACAGTCCTTAACCCAATCAAACTTCTATCTTCGGAACTCTTTAGGACTCTTCAAATCCTTATAAAAAGGCAGGCTTTCCTTCACAAACCCATCGAAGCTCTTCTGCAACCGGATTGCCTCTTCTTCTGCAAGCCCTCCGTTCTGCTTCTGTTCTCCTTCAAGCCTCTGCGCGAGCTCCTTCTGCAAAAGAAAGAGATGGACAGAGTGATGAAGAAACCTAGGACTTCTACTCCCAGGATTACTGAAATACCAGGGCACATAAGCAATCGAATTGCTTTGAGCCAAGTAAGCTATCTTTCTGTTAATTGCTTTACTGCGCCTTCGGCCGAACTCTCATCTCATATTTCATATGCTTATTCTTATCACTGCATGCTTCATGTTTCTTCTTTACAGGATTACCCAATCCTTCCAGGAGCTAGAAGATACATCCGAATCAAATGGTTGCCCCTCATCCTCTCCAAGTTTACTTCAGATATGAGGGTATATGTAGCTAGATGGCATCTCTTGGGGTTGATAACCCATGCTAAACATTATGACCAAATCCATCTTGATTGGGCTGCCATAGGTGCATTGATTGAAACATGGCATCCTTCCACCCATACCTTCTTATTTTTCACATTTGAAGCCACTATCTTGCTGGAAGAAGTAGAGACGATCCTAGGCTTGAAAAGGATGAAACAAGGAGAAGAAGAAAAGATGGCCCTCATGCCAAGGCCAATCTCCTCCCATGAGTTGCTAACCTCATTGATACCTAGCCCAAATATAGTGAACCAAATCAAGGTCACTAAAGGAGTTAACCTCTTGAAGCTCGCCTCGTGGGTGTACAAGAGAGCGGATCAAGCTAAGGAGGAAGAGGAGATAGAAAGGGTGACAAAAGCCTTCGTGGTGTGCTTAGCCGGAGCACTCCTATTCCCATCCACGGAGGACTTCCTAGAGGAGTCTCAATTGAGCGCAGTGGTGAGCTTATGGGAGGAAGAAAGAGTTGGACCGGCGATCCTAGCATATCTTTATAGCGGGCTCACTTCGGCGGCCATGGGAAGGCCTATCTACGGGTGCATGCTAGCACTCTCTAGTTGGATTGATCTACACTTCAAATTCGATCCATGCCACGAAGCCCAACAACCTCCAAGAATTTTCTCAAAGAGCCCACTCTCCTATATAACCGGCTCATTAGGAATAAGCAATAGAGTGACTAACCGGGTTCCTCAAATCAAGAAGAGAGGGGATTGGAGGGAGCACTTAAAGGTAATGCCAAAGAATCTTTTTACTTGCACCCCGGGTGCATTCAAAATGCAGGAACTTCGTGCACGCTTCTCCATCGGGACGGACCTTCGTCTTATTGGCGCTTCAGACTTCGTCTTGTACAACTCTCACAGGTGCCTTCCTCAAATTGGGCTTTCAAGGCAACACTTAGAAGACATCTCCCATCTCCCTCCAATCAAATCAAGGGACCTAGGCAGTAATGGAGATGGGGAGGAGGCTATCACCATTCAAGCTCTGTGGAAGCTAAGCAAACTTCATCAACCTATAGAAGACTTGGATGAAGACAAAGAACAGTGGAAAAATTATGTAATCTCTTTGAGAAAATTAAGGCCCAAAGTGGCTCATTAGTCATTGAATTCTTTCGAATAATAAAGATTGCTTTCTGATTGAGCCAATATTACTGTGATTATGATCAAAAATCATCCAAAACCTGTGTTTCTGTTGCAAATAACGCCTCAACACAGGGCGTGAATTCAGGAAGGAACGCCTTACCTAAAGGCGCTTCAAACAGCCCATCCTCCACAGTTAACGCCTGTACAGTAGGCGTTACTTAAATAACCACTCCAAACATGGCGTGAATATATTCAAACCCAAAGAATATAATCGTTGAACCATCAAAAGTAACGCCGTTTCCATAGTCACTTCTTAATAATAACACGCCCCCCACTGAGGCGTTACTCTAAGCCAGCAATGATGACTTTCATCACATCAATCAACGCCCATTCAATGCGTCTGACGACGGTTATTATTCCCCATGCAAAAACAAATTAACGCCTTAATCAACGTCGTTTTATTTTATGAAACGCCCAAGGCATGGGCGTGAGTTCCATTAAAAACGCCTTGCTCAAGGGCGTGTCTTCTTTTAGAAACCCAAAGGTCATCGGCCCCTTTCTTCTTCTTCCTTCCGTTTTCTTCTTCCCCCTTCTGCAAACCCTAACCGAGACCACCCCTCCTCCGATCTCCCTCTCTCGTTCTCTTCTCTCAAACTCTCAATCTCTCATTCCCCCCCCAGCCCTGACCATGGCCAAACGCTAGAGGGTGAGCGCCCCAGAGGTCGTCGACCTCGACGCCGCCCATGCCCAAGAAGAACCCGCCATGGAGGAGCTCGCCATCGTAGCGATTGAAGAACCGGCGGTGGTCGGCGGCGGCGACGGAGCCAGTGAAGAAGGAGCAGAAGAAGGAGGAGAAGACGAAGAAGAAGAAGGAGAAGAAGGAGAGGAAAGTGGAGAAGAAGAAGGAGAGGAAGATGAGGGACCACCGCCCGCGGCGGCGATCGCTCCCCGGGGTCAACTCCGGCGGCCCAGGTGGCCATTGCCTCGGCCACAGCCCCAGAAGCACAAGAAGGTAGGTTCCCCCACCCCAATTCCAAAATTTTTATTTTATTTATTTTTGTCTTGATTTTCCATAGCCCTCGGGGGCAAAACCTGCAACTCAGAAAAGACACGCCTCCCACGGGGGCGTTATTCACAAACAAAACGTCCTAACCCAGGGCGTAAATTTATTTTATTTTCTGAAAATTAATTGACCTTCATGAAAAACGCCCTGAACCATGTCGTTTCTTCAAACATTATGATTTTTCATTAATTCCATGCTCATTAAATGTTTTTCATTAATTATTATTAATCATTTCGCATGCTGCCATTTTTTATTTGAAATATCTGAAAACCCTGAAAGCCACGCCCCTCACCACGGCATGTTCTGACAAGAAACGCCCAAACCAGAGGGCGTTTCTTCATTAATTCTCATTTAAACTGAACAGTCCTAAATGGAAAATGCCCCAGCCAACGGCGTGATTTGAAAATATTTTTAGGATTTTTTAGAAATTAACCACATGCTCACGCCCTACACAGCGGCGTTTCAAAGATAAAAAACGCCCTCTAACAGGACGTTACTTCAAAAGAAAACGCCCCTTTAATGGGCGTGAATTCACTAAGAGACGACCCAAGGAGGGGCGTGACTTCCAAAACCTTAAAATCAATGCCCAGGCAAAACCAAATGCAATTACACATGATTAACCGAACAATTAAGCAAAGTTATTTCTTTTAATGCGTGCAGGGGCTGATGAGGACCCGTATCTCATGGGTCATGGTCTGGGCAGCATACCAGGGTCTCCCCGACTTCCAGAGGGTTAGGGTAGATGCTATGGGGTTCGGGGCTTTCCTATCCATCGAGCCATTTAGACCCGACCTAGCACTTATCCAGGTCCTACGGGAGCGTTGGGATAGGGTGAGTCGGTCTTTCCTGATGCCCTGGGGGCACATGGTTCCTACCCTAGAGGATGTGGCTAGGATTACGGGACTGAGGGTGGATGGTGAGGCTGTGAGTGGGTTCACCTATCCTGACTACACGGAGATGGCCCAGAGGTTACTAGGGCTGGATATGGTTTATGTGGTGCCGAGCGAGTGTAGGACCATCTTCCGTATAGACTTGACTACGGTGATGGGTTTAGGGGATGCCAGACACAGGTCAGGGGAGACCCTAGGTGAGTTTGCACGGAGGCTGACCGACGGGGTGAGAGCGGCATGCTGCCAGGACCCGACTGACCGTGAGAGAGCGGATCGAGACCTGAGGAGGTTCCTGCTGCTGCTGCTCGGTAGATTATTGCTGGGGACGAAAGCCGACGTCATCAACTGCCGCTTCTTGGGCATCCTCGAGGACCTGGAGACCGTTGGCACTTACGCTTGGGGTGCAGCGCTGCTGGCGCATTTGATAGCTGATTTATCCACGGGGACGGGGCGCGAGACGACCGTCAGTGGCTTCTCCCCTTTTCTTCAGGTGTGCAATTTTCTCATTTTCATATCTTTTTTCTTTTTCTTTTCTCTTCTTATTATGATGCATGTGAATGCCTTACTAATGCAATGCATGGATGCAGGTGTGGAGCCACCTATACATGCCGATGGGGCGCGTTGACCCACGGCCCGGAGCTGAGGGATCCTTCCCTCTGGCGCGACGCTGGTTACCGGTCGTCTTCGGTGCCCCGCTCGACTACGAGTTGTGGGTTCTACGGAGAGAGTTCCGCGACTTTCCTCCCTCGCTGGTATGTATGAATGAATGGTATGCATTTCTTTTGAATTGATTTGAATTGATTGTGATGAAATGATAATGATATGTATGAATGCAGGTGCGGTGGAGGCCTTACGAGGATATGACAGATGAGGGCCAACCTTGGGTCGTATCGGGACGACCTTGCTTTGGGCGCGAGCTATGGCTGCATTGCCTGAGCGAGATCGAGCCGTTACGGCTTCGGTTGGTGATGAGGACCCTGGGCCTGCCCCAGGAGTGGATCGAGGTCGGAGAGCCTCGAGGCATAGGAAAGAAGACCCGCGGTCGCACCAAGACGACCGACTGGCGGGTACGTTTCGAGGAGCAGTACGCCGACTGGCAGCGTGGCGGGACCAGAGTTGTCTCCCACGCGACTGACAGCTCCGAGTACCTCCGGCGCTACTAGGAGGTACACGCCGGCCGACCCCAGATGAGGGTCTTAGGGGTATGTATGAATGCACTTATTTCTAAATTGAATGCAAATGCTTATGTTTCTATCATGCGACTAACATGCTATGGATGCAGGATGCGAGGGACATAGCGGCGATAGACGCCCAGGCCCACCTACACAGCCTGGAGGACCAGCTGGCCGCCACACGGGCTAACCTAGAGACCCTGGTGAGTGTTTAAATTACTTCTATATGCAAATGAAACTTTTTGTTGAATTATTGATGATTAGCCACTGACGATCTTAATGAATGCAGCGTGCCCAGCAGGGAATAGTGAGGAGAGATCCAGGGGAGGCCTCCAGCTCGAGGGGACCTAGCGCAGAGGTGACCGCGCTATCAGAGCAGCTGGCTGGAGCGGTTGCACGAGCCGAGGCAGCGGAGCGTGACCTTGCTTCACGGGTAAATTCTGAACTCAAACTCAGTCAGTTCAATCATTGATTAAATATAGCATTATGTACTGATAAAAATTCATTCTTACAGACCGAAGAGCTTCGAGCTGCTCTTATTTGCGTAGACGAGGGCTTCCGAGCGTCGAGCTCACAGGTGAGTAATTCAATCATGCATCGTTAAATTATTGAATTATTGCATTTATTGTGGAATTGATGATTTGCTTACCCTTTTTGCAGGTGGCTCAGCTTCGGGCGGTACGTACCGAGTTGGCGATCCGTGACCAGCGGATCGCAGAGCTTGAGAGGTCCCAGAGGCGACGAGAGGAGTTTCCTCAGGACGTGGCCGAGCTGCGGGTGGCTCTTGAGATGGAGAGGCGAGAGCGTGCCCGAGAGCGAGAGGAGCACCAGACGGAGCGTGCCCTGTTCCTTGAGCTTCAGCAGGCGGAGCGTGCCCAGTTCCAGGAGCTTCAGCAGGCGGAGCATGCCCGGTTCCTTGAGCAGGTGGTAGTACGGGAGCGAGAGCTAGCCGACTCGAGGACTCAGTTGATCCTTTCTCAGGAGCGGCTACGAGTGTCCGAGGAGCGTCTCCAGCGAGGACGTGAGCGAGCACGGGCTGCGGGGTACTCCTTCACCAGCTCCACTTTTGTTGCGGGCTCTTCCCTTCGAGAGAGGAGTGAGGCAGGGGGCCAAGCTCGAGTTCCAGCTTCTTCACGGGGGCCCATGCCTCCTCCACCAGCACCAGCTCGGGACGGTGAGGAGGAGGTTGAGAGTAGGAGAGTAGAGGAGAGTGGAGGCGAGAGCTGAGAGTTTTGTACCTGTACTCCTCCACCCTCACACCTGTACATGATAGACATGATGATATATATATATATATATGATATTTGAGTTTTTGTTACCTGAGCACTTGTGTGGTTGTGGACTTGTGTTTGTGTACTTTTCTTTCCACGTCCCTCGTGTTTTCTTTGCTTTTGCCCTGTATCTACAGCTGCGGTTTTCACTTGAATAAACAGGTTAATTCATCTGTTCGACTTGGCCCCTTGCCCAATGAACAAGGGGTGGCAATATTCTGACCTTAATGACGGGTCAAGGGGCCAAGCCTTTAATCAAATAAGGTAAAAAATGAAATAACCAGTAAAGGGGAGATGCAACATGCATGCACACATATGCAAACAATAAAAGGAAATATGCACAGGCAGAATGCAAGCATGTGAATGAAGAATGCATCATTTATATTTTTTTGTTATTTTCCTGAAAAACGCGCCTTAGATTAGGTCGTGACTCAAGTGAAAGACGCCCTCGCAGACGGCGTGCACTTTTGAAAAGATTTTGGAATTTGACGAAAAGACGACCTGAACAAGGGCGTTAATTTTATAAAGACGACCCTCTCAAGGGCGTGAATTAAATTAAAAACGCCTTAAGGAAAGGCGTGAATTATATGAAACTTCAAACAAGATTGTCAAGGCTATCCAGATCGCGGGCCCTACACGGTCACCATCTAGGATTCATTAATCTTTCTTGAATAATTAAAAGGGAGTCGACGTGCTCAAAGTTGACTTATATTCGAGATTTCGCACAGTGCAATTTCTTAAGTTCGTCTTGACCATCCTGCCAATTCGCAACTTTACCACATAGAGAGGATGGATGAGAATATAAGGGAAGCCCATAAGGGATTCTAGGATGCTCAAGGCAAAGTTGTCTCCCCTGCCCTATGCCTGTTGGGGTTCGGTCTTTGGCGTAGGAAATTTATTACCTTTTTGCCCGTTTATAATGCACGCATACGCCCAAGATTTTCCTTGCGGGGACTTTGCCCTCTTGACATGATTTTCTTTTCATAACTTGACTTTCACTTTGGAATTGATTTGCATTGATGAAAAATAAACCTAATTGTACTTGGGCTTTTGTGACATTTGCTTCCTTTTGGGCCTTGACTTCCACCTACTAGAGCGGCGGACAGGCTTGGCGCATCTGCCTCGAGGTCTCCCTTCCTCCCTTATGGGCCGAATAAGAAAAGAACGGGTATTGTCTTTCACTTTTAGTCAGGTTTTTGACTTTCTATCAGATTTTGCACTGCTCGAGTTCAAGAATAAAGCGTGTAGTGTGTGCGGGTGTCAACCCCATTTTAAGTTACCAAGACTGATAAATAAATTCTGAATTTTGACCTTTCGGGCTTTGATCTTTTGTGTGCCATGAAAAAAAAAATTTTTTTTTGAAAGCCTCGTTGTTTGTTTGAAATTTCTTTTCTTTTTCTTTTGTTTCGTTTGGCGAATATTCTAATTTTTTTTTTTTGGATTTGGAAAATATTCATTTTTTTTGTTTTGTGGGATTTTTGGAAAAAATTCATTTTTTGTTGGATTTTGGAAAATATTCATTTTTTTGTGGATTTTAGAAAATATTCATTTTTTTTTGGATTTTGGGAAAATATTTATTTTTGGATTTTGGAAAATCAGGGGTAGTATTTCTTAAGATATAAACCGTTCCAAGGGTGAGTTAACTCTTCACCTTCAGCATTAGTTAATTTATAAGCATTGCCAGGAAAAACTTCTTCTATAACGAACGGTCCCTCCCAATTTGGTTGGAGTTTTGAACGGGGGCCACCCGGCTTAACAAAAATTCTCTTGATTACCATTTCACCAACTTTAAATTTTCTCTCAATTACTTTCTTTTGGTAAAAACGTGAGAGCCTATTTTGATAAACGCGCGCATGCTCAGCGGCGACCAGACGCTTCTCATCTAGGAGTTCCAATTGGGCGAGGAGTGAATCACGACGTTCATCGATAGAAAGTTCTTCATCCAATTGTACTCGCAGAGAGAGAATAAGAATCTCATAAGGGACTACTGCCTCCATTCCATAAGTGAGGGCGAAAGGGGTTTGCCCAGTGGGAGTGCGAATGGAAGTGCGGTAGGCCCAAAGAGCTTCAACCAGCTTGTCTGGCCAGTCCGAAAATTTATTAGCCTCACACGTCTTTTTAACGATCTTGATCAAAGTTTTGTTAGTTGCCTCTGCTTGGCCATTGCCCTGCGGATAATAGGGAGAAGAATGATGCAATGCAATGCTATACCTGTTGCAGAGATCCTTGAGATCTTGAGAGATAAATTGAGATCCATTGTCGGTGACGATGGTGCTCGGGATGCCGAACCTCGTGATGATGTTCTTCATAATGAATTTACAAACGGTTGATGCTTTAATTTCCACGTAAGCTTCTGCTTCCGCCCACTTGGTGAAGTACTCTGTTGCCGTGAGAATGAATGATTTTTGCTTGGTCAGGAGGTTCGAATCACCAAGAGGTCCAATGATATCAAAAGCCCACATGGAAAAAGGCCATGGGGAGGACGTAGGATGGAGTGAAGAAGCAGAAGAATGAATCTTGTCGGCGTGCAGTTGGCACTTAACACACCTACGAACATAGATGGAGCAATCCTCTTCTAGAGTTGGCCAATAGAAACCTAGCCTAAGGATTTTCTTAGCTAGCATCTGGCTGTTCACATGACCACCACACACACCAGAATGCGCCTCTTCCACGACTTTCCAAGATTCATCATCATCGAGGCATCTCAATAAAACACCGGTGAGCCCTCTTCTGTAGAGCACACCTCCAACCAAAGTATAACGTTGAGCCACTCTTCTAATTGCTTTCTTTTCTTCTGCAGTGGCTTCCTCGGGATAAGACTGATCATTACAGTATCTGGCAATCTCATAATACCAAGGCTTCTCTTCGTCAGCCAACTCTTCTTCCCAGTCCAAAAGCATGACCTCTTTGCCTTTAAGAGTTTCTTTCTGCTTGGCCTTCTCGAGCACCTGATCCCTAATATCAAGGAAAGCACGATCCTTAATAGCTGGAGTGTCACGCTGATGAATCAGAGGGACATGGAAATCACGCTCAGGAGGGAAGACTAAAGCAGAAGCTAAAGAAGCAAGAGCATCAGCTAGAATGTTCTGACTGCGAGGGACGTGAACGAAGATTAATTTGGTGAAGAGCTTGGCATAAGCTGAAGCGAGCTCCTGGTAGGGTTTAAGCTTAGGATTGATAGTACGGCACTTGACCAACACCTGGCGCAAAATGAGTTGACTATCACCGACAATCCGCAAGTGAGTGACACCATATCGATGAGCGGTTTGCAGACCGGCCAAAAGAGCTTCATACTCGGCTATATTGTTGGTGACGGGGAAAGTGAGCCGAGCAGCAAATGGAATGGTGACCCCTTCAGGTGTTAAAAGAACCATGCCGATCCCTCTTCCTTGAGAATTAAGAGCTCCATCAAAGTGTAACGTCCACATAGGATCAAAGGGTTGATTAATGGACATTAATTCTTCATCTGGGAACTCAGAATTAACAGGATCAAAATGAGGTAGAGGGTGATGAGCAAGATGTTCGGCGATGGCATAACCTTTAATAGCTTTTTGTTGAATGTAAGTGATATCAAACTGGGAGAGGAAGCTTTGCCAGCGTGCTAATCGATCAGTGAGGACAGATTTTTCAAGGAGGAATTTGATTGGATTCATGCGTGCAATGAGGTGAACCTCGTGAGCTAGGAAATAGTGTCTTAATTTCTGAACTACCCAAACCAAAGCTGCACAAGTCTTCTCCATGGCTGAGTACCTCTGCTCACAGGGGTTAAGAAGTTTAGACAAGTAGTATGCTGCCCTCTCCTTACTTTCTTCATCCACTTGAGCTAAGACAGCACCTACAGAGTCATCCAGGACTGAAACATACAGAATAAGTGGTTTACCTGGAATCGGTGGCCTCAGGACAGGAGGATTGGCCAAATAATCCTTCAATCCTTCAAAGGCTACCTGACACTTGTCATCCCAATTAAACTTGACTCCCGGCTTAGTAAGCTCGTAGAACGGCCTACATCTTTGTGAATGCTGGGAGACGAAGCGGCGAATGAATTGCAACCTCCCTATTAATCCTCGAACTTCCTTCAAATTCTTGGGAGGAGGCATATCTCTAATGGCTCTCGCCTTGTTGGGATCGACTTCAATTCCCCTCTTACTAACAATGAATCCAAGCAACTTCCCTGAAGAAACGCCAAATACGCACTTCTTGGGGTTCATTTTCAATTGATATTCTCGCGACCTCTGTAGAACCTTGGCCAGAACCCCAGGGTGCTCAATCCTTGTCCTTGATTTCACTACCAGGTCATCCACATACACCTCGATGTAAATATGAATCATGTCATGAAAAATAGCCATCATAGCCCTCTGGTAGGTGGCTCCAGCATTCTTAAGTCCAAAGGGCATAACCACATAGCAATATGTACCCCATGGTGTAGTGAATGATGTTTTCTCTTGATCCTCTTCAGACAGACGAATTTGATTGTAACCTGAAAAGCCATCCATAAATGAAAGAGTTTCAAACCCTGCCGTGTTGTCGATCAGAACATCAATATGAGGGAGGGGGAAGTCATCTTTAGGACACGCCCGGTTGAGGTCCCAGAAATCTATGCAAATTCGAACTTTTCCATCATTCTTCATAACCGGGACAATGTTAGCCACCCAATTGGGATAGAGGACGACTCTAACAAATCTAGCCTTATGGAGTTTATCGACCTCTTCTTTCATTTTCAAGGCCATGTTAGGGTGGAAACGCCTCAACCGTTGTTTGACCGGGACAGACCCTGGCTTAAGTGTAAGGGGGTGTTCAACGAGCGTAGGGTCTAATCCAGGCATATCTTCATAGCTCCATGCGAACGTGTCCTTGAATTCTTGCAGAACCAAAATGAGCGCCTCCTCCTCGGAGGGCGGTAAATTCTTACTGATGAGGACAATCCTAGGGTCTTCCTCAGTACCCAGATTGATTTCTTTGGTTGGCTCTTCTACAGAGGCTGATGGTTCGTCGAATCGTCTCATGCCACTAGCAAAGGCATCAGCCTCGTCCTCATAGTCTTCATAACTTTCTTCCCCCTCTTCAATAGGGTCTTCATCATTCATGATTTCATAAACGCCCAAACCCTCATAAGCGGTAGCAGAATCTTCATATTCTAATTCCGGTAGGATGATTGGTTCTTCCACAAACTCAGGGATTGCTAAACAAGCTTGGCATCTGACAGCCAACTCCAACAAAAATCTTCGGGGAATCTGTCTACCCTTGGCCTTCTTATGTGGAACTAACCCCTGATTTTTATTATTAGAAGGAAAGGAGGAAGAATAAGAACAACTAGCTTGACCAGGGGAAGGAGATGAAAAAGCGGATACAGGAGGTGATACAGAGGAGGGCCCCTCACCAGAGGGGGAGAAGAGTCTTACCAAGGAATCTTGGAAGAGCGGCCCCTGGGTTGGGACGCACTCGGGAGAAAAATAGGAGGTCTCCTCAATAGAAATGGAGGATTGGAGTGTTGGAGATTTGGCGTTTTTTTTTTCGTCTTTAGCTTTTCCTTTGTTTTTATTTTCTTTTTCCAGTAAGAAGCAATGTGAAGGGGAAATAGCAGGAGGAGTGGAGATTGCAAGATTGGAGAAAGATTTAATCAAAGATGGCCCACTCGGGGGCGAGATGGAGATTTTAGAAAATCGCTCGAGGAGCGAAGGAGCAATCGAGAGGGAAATCTGAATTGAATCGGGAGACAAGTTGATGGTAATCGGTGGTGGTCGCGGCACGTGACCAAACCAACGGGAATAGAGAGAAGCCAACACAGATGGATGCACAGAAGTGAGGGAGAAAAGGCCGGCCCACAGCCTATCCACGGAAAATCCTTCTTCAAAGGGGACATCTGGCTCCCCCGTGTTTGTGTAGTCACTTAACATCTGCCTTTTATCTGCGATTGCTGCTGGCATTTCAATCAGTTCTTGAATCAGCGGCGGCCACTCTGGATCTGTCGGCATGAATAGGCGGCCTAGGGAGATTGTGATGTCATTCATGTCAAACCACCTGTACCAGTCACATTCCGGATTGCCCATTTTTCTTCTTTTATCTGGCCTCAAAGACTCCAGGGCTTTGTAGGTAGCTAGTGGGGCAATGTGACGAGCAAACTGTCTGGCGTGCACATCTTGACAATCAAGCAATGAAGTAATGACGGTAGTCTGCTCATTGTTCTGAATGCCACCGGTGACAAAATGTGTCTTTAAAGTCCAGGTGAGCGGCTGGCGGTCTGGCTTGAAAGTGGATGTCATAACGGCCCACGGCTCTCCTTCATTCTTGCCCGGTGCTTTGTAGCCTAAGCCGCCTCGTGCAATCATCTTTTGAGGCTTAAAAGGCCTAATCCTGCCCTGGCGCTTGGCGCCCAGGCCCTTGCCATCTTGATATCCCATTCTTATCAGAATGTTCCAGCCGGGGGTATTCATCATATTTTTCTTTTTCTTCCCCTTAGAAGGCAGGGGTGTCATAGCCACTGTGGTAACAGTCTCAGATAGCATCGGCCGTGGACGGGGAACGTCCAGCACAGATAATAACGGCTTGTTGGCAGGCCATATGGAAGGAACCGATGAAGCTACATGAATGTCTTCCTCTGGCAAGATCAGCACGCTGGTCACCTTGATAATGCGGCCCTTGTGCGGAAACTTGAGGTACTGATGGTTTGTAGAGGGCACTGCGTCAAGCTGCTGAATATAAGGGCGACCCAGAATGCCGTTAAAAGTCGGATCCATATCCAGAATATGAAAATCTGCTGTAATGGTGGCTGGACCCAAACTGACTTTGAGAGTAATCATACCCAGAGGGGGTTTCTTTGTATTGTCGTATGCCGTGATAGTAATGGTAGATGGCCGAATCTGGCTCTCAGGGATACCGCATAGCTTCAGAGTGCTCGGCGGCAACACATTGATAGATGCACCGGTGTCTACCAAACATTGCTTGACAGCCACTTTGTTGATATCAACCGTAATACATAGGGCATATTTTCTTGCCGGTAGAGGTGCTAACTCATGTTCATGGAATGTGATTGCCGGCTGACCGCTAGCAGGGGTCAAGACTGTAATTATCTGTTCAACCGGAAGGTCTTCATTGACCATGACTTTCTGCAGATATTCCTTCAGGGCCAGCTGATGAGTGGTGGACCTCTTGATCAATTCAAGAATGGAGATTCTGGCTGGAGTGCGGTCCAAGTGCTTTAATAAATCATACTGAGTTCCCGGCACTGAATCTTGTTCCTGCTCTTGCTCTTGTGGCCCCTGCACGGGCTCTAGCTCTCTCTGTGGGAAAATACGGTGGAATATCCGTCCACTGCGGAGTGGTGCAACGCCTTGGCGCGCCTCTGTCGGGGCAACAAGAGGAGGAGGGTTGGAAGAGGAAGAAGGAATGTTGGTAGTAGAAACCCTGCTAGGGGATATCGAAGGGGAATTCAATAAAAGGGGCGCCCCTGTAGGAGGCGTAGGAGGAACATTTGACGGAGATTCCCGCGCAGGAGGCGTGGGAGAAGGGAGGGATATCCGAATGCGAGGAGTATTGGCGGGTGGTGGAATAGGGAGAGATCGTGGCACAAAAGGTGGTTGAACTGATGACGGAGGAACTCTTGCCGGTGTAGGAATGGTAGGGGGTGTAGCGGGTGCTGGTGGTGAGCGAAGTAGGAGTGGCCTGGACGGCGCGGATGTGGGATTGGTGGTGGAAGGTAGTGCGGTAGGTTGCGGAGGTGGTAAGCGGTTAAGGAGAGAGCGAGCCGGCAGAGCCGTGGGATTGATGGGGGTAGATGGGTTGATGGGGCGTAAAAGAGAACGTCCCGATTGAAGATTGACAGAAGAAGAAGGAGTGGTGCGTAAAAGGCGCGGAGTTTGATGTTGAGTTGGATCATGGTGAAATGCCCCGACAGAGGCGTTTTCTTCGTGCCATCCCTGCCCTCCCTCCACTTCGTAAAGAGACGTGACAGGGTTCACGTGTTGATTAGGAGCGTGCTCCGGCAATGGATTGCGGACGATCCCCATATCCTGCTGGGGTGCTGGAGCTGGTTGTGGCTGAACTTGCTGCGGAGCTGGCTGCTGTTGTTGCTGATTTTGCTGTTGCCGAGAAGCCCTTCTTTCTTTCATGGCGGCTATGTATTGTCTCATCTCATCCCAATTGATATCACCCTGGTCATTTAGATCGTAGATGTAATCTCTGAAGTGGAAGCAACGATCCAGGTTGTGACCAGGGCCACGATGAAAGGCACAATAGCGGGATGTGTCAACATTAGCGGGCCACACGGTTCTTTCCCTTGGCAAGGCGAGCAAGTTGGCGGCCATCAGGGCATTAAAAATATCGGGGAGACTTTCAGGGAGTGGAGGATAGTGGTCCCTTTTGGGGCCAAGTGGTGGTCTCCGTTGTTGTTGTTGGCCGTAGTTGGCGGGCGGAGGCACTTGATGGTATTGTGGTGGAGCTGGGGGGTCTATGCGGGGGGCTTGGTTTTGTGATGGAGCGAAGGAGCGTTGAGGCGCGAATTGGGGCGGTGGAGTAGGGTTAAAATGAGGGTTTTGTCGTGGAGGCGGTGGTGGACGTGGGTTAGCTTGATGATGGGGGTTGCCAACTACGCCAACTTGCTCATTTGTGACAGTGCCTTCCGTCGTAGGCCCGCTGTTTACATTTGTATTCTTTTTAAATAGCCGAGGCTTCGGCTCAAACATGCCCATGATGGGCGAGTCCTTCATTTGTGTTTGTATATAACGAGCTCTTTCATAGAGCTCTTCCATAGTTGTTAGCCGATTCATGGCCAAAATGTGCCGGAATTAGGGGGTTGCATTAGAAATGACCATTTTCACTTGCTCCTGTTCCGACAATGTGTCATTTAATTTCTCGGCCATAGATCGCCACCTATCAGCAAATACAATGAAGTCCTCCTCGGGCTTCATTTTCTCGGCAACTAAATCTGTAACAGAAAGGGAAGGTCCCACCCGGTCTCTGTACTTTTGCAGGAATTTTCTTTGAATAACATCAAAATCGCCGGCATCAGCTGGCTCCAGAGAATAAAACCATTCGAGGGCTGGCCCCTCAAGAGACCTCCTGAATAAGTAGGCCAGGGAGGCCTTATTGTCTTGCCAAAAGGAAATCTCATATCGAAAATCCTTTAAATGAATGAAAGGGTTGCCCGTCCCATTATATCGTCGGAAAATCGGCATTTCAGAAGGTGGTAAATGGAACACCGGCAACGTAGGAAGAGAAATTTCCGGAGCATTCTTAGTCACCGTAACCTTCTTGAGCTGTTCCTCCATGCTGGCCAGCTTCTGAAGCAGGAGAGTGTTGGTATCGGGCTCGACCGGGGCCTGATTCTGAGCAAAAGAATGCGGTATAGGCGTTCGTAGAATCCGAGGAGGTTGGAAGGATTGATGCCTAACCGCTGAATAGCTCGCCTGCTGGGCCGGCATGGCCGCAGTAGGCGTTTCTGGACGAGAGGAGGAGGGATGCAAGACCGCCTGGTCATTAACAATCTGATGGCCACTCACGGCCGGAGGGGGATTAGAAGAAGAAGAAAGAACCGACTTCCCTTTTAAAGCGGCCTGAATGGCTTGCCGCTGGGAGTCATCCAACTGGGAGAGAGCCTGGATCAAATCTGTGACATTAATGGATGGGGAAGGGTTCTCCGAAGTATTGGAAGATGGAACTTGAGACGAAGGGTCCGCCTCATGAGTAGTGGTATCAACCACATGAACTTGTGAGTAATGGGGGTGAGGAGGAAGGTAGTTCCCCTCATAATAAACAGAATCCTGGAGAGGGTCCTCATATTGACCAAATATGTTCTCATTCTCATCATCATAAGAGTACCCGTTGCCTGACATGTTGATGGTTTTACCTGATCGGAGTTTCATTCTTAAGAGAGAGAGTGTTTAATGAAGGAACTATCACAAAAATATTTAATCCAAACAAAGCAATCAAATCACCCAACTATGTTTATGCAAACAAGGTTGGCAAGAAACGCAAGATTTTAATGTTTGATGTTTGAATTAGGGTGGATTATTTGTGAAAGTTCACTCTTTTGCCAAATGAGACCTAGTTTGATCCAAGTGTAACCTCCGGGTCAACTAAGTTTTTCTCTCTCTTTAACAACACATAGGTTCTCTAAACTCCAGGTACTTCAAGGGTACAACCAGCCCGGCGTCCGTGAGGGAATCCACGGGTGCGGGGACTTATGGAGGTCTTGGAAAAGGGATTTCCGGTCCAAAGAGACGGAATGCTCAATGGAGGGTAGTCCTGATTCCAAGAAGGGTGTGTGGATCCTAGGATAGAGAGAGGAGGTCTCTCAACCAAGCCAACAAATCAAGACAATCCAAACAGCAATATAATATCAAGATAGATGCCAAGCAATGAATCAGAGCTAATCTGTGAAAAGAACAGTAAAGAAACGCCCTGGGAAAGGTCATTTTCACAGCAGGAGGAAAAGACACGCCCTGCGGTAGGTCGTGACAAAATGAAAACACGGCAGCGTGGCTGTCGTTAAACTCTGTGAGGGGCTCACAGACGGTAGGAAAACACGCCTTAAGCTGAGGCGTTATAAAGAAAGGACGCCTCCATAGGAGGGCGTCAAAACTTAGAGAAACGCCCTGATGATAGGCGCTGATAATAAATGAAACGCCTCTGGGAGGGGCGTTAATCCACAGGCAATATGATAAGCATGCAGCAGACAGCAGTTATGATAAAGAGACGCCCTGGATGTGGGCGTTAATCAATGAAGCACGTCCCTGAGAAGGGCGTTAAATAGCAGACGATAAAATGTGCAAACAGAACGCCAGCAGGTGCAATAAACACACGCCCTGGAGGGGGGCGTTAATCAACAAAACACGTCCCTGTGAGGGGCGTTAAATCAAAAGACGCCCTTGTTGAAGGCGTTAATAAACAACAATTGACTGATCCGGGGAGTGTGCAGGGTGCACAGTGGAGGGTGCCCGAGGGGCACAAGGGAGAGGGTACCGAGGGTACCGAGGGGAAAGGGCACACGAGGGTGCCTAAGGGGAAAGGACACACGAGGGTGTCAAAGGGGAAAGGGCACACGAGGGTGCCAAGGGGAAAGGGCACACGAGGGTGCCAATGGAGATGGTAATCAATAAAGAAAACAGTGGAAGTCCCACCGTGATCGCCAATTTGTAGATCGGATTAAAATCTGCTCTTTAATATATAAAAAAAAGAGAGCAATATAATGGTGAAAGCAATAAAATAGCACGAGGTGCTAATGTGGAGAGTGTGTGATCGCCAGAGACATGAGGGTCTCAAGAGGAGATGAATAAGAGGAAAGTGATCGCAATTACCTAGTAAAGATGGAAATGCGGGATGGTGTGGATTTCCTCCTCCAACTTCAATCGGCCGGCCGATGAAGTGGGTTTTCTTAATTGATTACCTTGTAAAAAAAAGACAATAAAAGACAGACAAAAGAGAGGGGATCAGCCAAGGTGCAGATAGTATCAATCCAAACTAACACAAAATGATGAAAAAGGCATCAACAGCGCACCTCTTTTTTGTTTTTTGTTTAAACCCCTAGCAGGGAACTAGGGAAAGGATATGAAAAATGATGCTTAATGCAATAGAATAGCTAACGACCGAGTGATAATGAGGAGATGTTAAGAGGAGATGAACAACGAAACAACAGATAGAACCCTGCTCTCCCTGACGAGAGTAAAGGGAAAAAAAACGTGGAGATGCTTAAACGGATGCAGAAAGGATGAAGGTAACAGGCGCTTGATTGGATGCAGAGAAAGATGCAGAACGTGCCTGTTGAATGATCAACTTCTTAACCCTTTGAGTTGTTAACCTCTTACACGATCAAACGAGATTTTCTTTTATAGCTTCAATCGGATATGATCAAACAAGGAAGTGATAAGAACAGGTAATGAGGCATCCTGGGAAGGATCAAGATCGAGCAAGAGTCCAAGGATGGTAGGGAACTGTGAGGGGAAGTGTAAAAAAAGAAGGACTCTGGATAAAACACGCCTTAAGCCAGGGCGTATCATTATAAATTGACGACCTGCCACAGGGCGTTTATTAAAACACGACCTAGGAAAGGCCGTTTCTTCCTGGACTTAATTTTGGAAATAAAAACTTTCTTTATTTGAAACACGCCTGAGATAACGGCGTTTAGTGAAAACACGCCCTGAGGAAGGACGTTACTTAGAAAATGCTTTTATTTTGAAAATATATAATTCCAGAAATTAACGGATAATACCAGGAATTGACGCCCTCAAGTATGGTCGTCCCTTCTTTTGAAACGCCCTATGACAGGTCGTTACTTTTGGAAGTAACTCCCTTCGTCAAGTCGTGAATCACGAAAAATGCAGAAAAATGCATAAAATTCACAGAAAAATAGAAAAACTTCATGTTATAGGAATATTGAAGTCCACTTGGGGCGTTTACATAATGACATGAGATTTCATCAACATAACATCAATTTTGGCGTGTCTACACGCTTCTCCTGAAATTATTCAACGGGGTGAGTCTACGAATAGACCCAGTAAGAGACTAAGCATAGTCCCGAGTCAAAACATGTATCAACATATCCCAAGTGATTTGCGATAATTTGTTTCATAAAGTCATTCTATTTTCATTTGACAAAGAAAGCACGTACATTAAAACTTTATTCTACCAATGACAAAGTAAATAAAAATTCATCATTTGTAAACATTAATGAATGATTCTAGTACTAGGCGGAGTAGTCTCACACATAGTGAAAGGATCCAGATAGACGTAATCTGCCCTTTTCCAAATCACCATTCGATATACTGGAGATTCATTAGCAGTAAGCATTTACAGTGTGATAACAGTAAAATGTAATGACAGTTCCATATAATTTCATTGAGTAGTAACAGTAGTTCCAATAATGAATCAATGAACAGTAATAACAGTTTCAGTATCAATTCAGTGAGCAGTAATAGTCGTATTAATAACGACTCAGTGAACAGTAATAGTAGTTCAGTGTCAATTCAGTCGGCAGTAACAGTTGTTCAATTTCAGTTCAATAAACAGTAACAGTGGTATAAATAGTCAGACATAGTGCCCAAACCACCACTAGAAGGACAGTCAATCGGTACTCGATCACCTAGGTAAATAGTGATGAGTGTTGGTTACTGCGCAGAACCGGGAGAAGTCCTCTCCACCTTAACCAGTGGTACTTGTCCACCTCCAGGATTTCATCCCCGTTACCCTCGGGGCCAGTACAGTGTGAACGTCCCTATATGGGCATTTCTACAGTTTGGTTCCAGTCTCCCCCTATGGTGGCAGTGTCCATTTGGCATTACTAATGGTACGGTAAAAATATAAATATGACTTATATGAAATGGGCACATGCCACTCAAAATTCATACTGTGAATATTAATATACCAATACTGAAAATTATTTTTCTTTTTCTGAAATTTTCAAGTTATACAAATATCATGACATATCTATATATTAAAAATTTACAAAATCTGTTTACATGTATCAGAATGCCTTGAAATTTCAGGAATCAATAAATTTACAGAAAGAATTCAAACATAAAATTTCTATCAATTTTCAGACAAAATTTATAATTTTCCAGAATTAGTTGTATATCAACATGTATCAAAAATTTACTACATTTAGCTACCATATTCTGAAAATCACTTAACTTTTTCTGCATATCATATTTATATGTAAAATTACACATAAAATTTTTCACAAATTTTCATGCAGTAATTTGAATTTTCATAGAATTACATCTATTTCAACATATATCATAAATTAACTAAATTTAGTTACTATATTTTGAAATTAATCAAATTTTTACTACAAATTACATTTACATGTAACATTATACATAAAATTTTTCATAAATTTTCATTCAGGAATTTAATTTTTTCCAGAATTGTATAAATTTTCCTATACATGGAAAATCAACTAAATTTACTCACAACACTCTAAAAGTCACCATAATTCGTCAAACCAGCATCCATAACAGAAATATCAATTTTGAAACTTTTTATTATTTTTCTCACTGCATTACTATTTTTCACACTGTATTACTATTTTTCACACTAAGTAAGAAAAATATATCATGAGTAATAAATCAACTAAATATATCCAAAATGATCAGATAATTTCTACAAATTTACAGAATATTGTTTCTGACAGAAGTGTCATACATAAAAATTTTCATCATTTTTCATTCAGTAAGTCTATTTTATAAAATTTTATATCAGTTTCTAAAATTTATAATAATTTACAATAATAGCTTTTAAATAGATAGAATTATCCAGAATACTTTCAATGACCAAAATATACTGAAAACTAACTTAAAAGTACTCTATATCAATTCTGTAATATTCTCAGAATTTTTCACCGAGTATTAATATTTATTCAATTTTCTAATTATTTTTTTAAACATGGGTAATTATACTAGTAAAGATTCTGTTATCAGACTAAGGTGAAATTTTCATCACTTAGTTCTAACATGCATTTTAGCCTTCTGGTAAAGTTTCAAGAAATTTCATACCGTATTTCTATTTATCCCATAATTTTATACTCCTAATAAAGTATCAAAAATTATGTAATATCATTTACAGACATCAATAACTATTGATATTTTCAGAATACAACAAACTCAATGTAAGAACCTTTCTGTGAAATTCTACGATTTTTGTGAACATGATTTCTAATTTCTGTAATTTCTATATAATTATTTATATATTTTATCATGTATGAAAATTCATTAAAATAAATAGCGTGATCCAGAAATTATGAAAAATGTTCTACACAGGGGATTCATAGTAAGATGCATTCCTAAAATTTTTGGTAATTTAATATCATCCCTTTAATATTTTAGTATAATCGAACACATTAAAGATAATATTAAAATATTCATAAACGTAATAATAAATTGAATCAGACATGCAAATTTTTACAGAAAGTTTATAACATCAAATTTCATGATTCTGAAAATTTTCTAAGTTTATCTTACACCGTTGCTAATTATAAGACATTAATCACTTGATTTATCCGTAATTACATGCCTTAATATTAATGATCTAATACTAATCCGACTAAGATATGATCACAGATCATGAAATAAGGATCTATGGACTTAACTACCTATATAGATGTTAATTACACTCCTTAAACCAATCTAAATATGCTAATCCATGCTAATCAATGGGATAAAGTGCTAATCCCGTACCTTAAAATGCTTAAACCTCTCCTTAATGACCTTCACACCTTCTCCTTCAGCCCTTCACGTACCCAGCAGCAAGAGGAGCAAATGAGCTCCCCTTGCCCGTCTATTTATAGGGTATTTGGCTTAATCCATCCTAACCCTTCATTTAATCAAGTGTGTAGATTTAAGCATTTATTCAAAGATTACTTTATTGAATTTTGACATTCAGACTCCACCTACCTATTCACCTAACTTCTTTTGACTATCTCACAAATTTTTTTTCTTTTTTACACATAGCATATGTGTTATTTGACTAAATGAAATTTAAGAACTCAAACTAATACAAAAGGGTAACAAAAAAAATTTTAAATTTTTTTTTATAAACTGACTGCCGCAATCGCGGCAGCCAAAGGCGGGGGCGGCGCCCGCCCACGCGTGCGCCCACCCGCGCGCACGCGGACGGCTGCGTAGGGCCGCCCCCCCACCAAATTTTTTTTCTTATTTCTTTTTTGTTTTTAACCTTCTTTCTTTTTTTATTTGTATTTACATCTTTTCTTTAACTTTTAAACCTCTTTTTTTCTATGTCTAAAATAAATATAATAAAATATGTAACTTAAACATTTAGGCATACACAAATTTTTTTTTACAACCAAATAAAATGTTATAAAATAGTAGGGCATTACAGGACCGGTGGTACTCCAGTGGTTTCCGCTGTTACGGCGAGTTCTCACCTTGAGTGACCTTCCCCACTAGTCGTAGCTTTCCTGTGCACGCGTGTGCGGACCCACTTGGGAGTGGTGGAGAGCTTTCCCGGTGTGATGATTTTTAGGCTAGTTACCATAGGGCCCCTCATCTTTGCAGCCTGAGCCCGGGCTAGGGGGAAAACCAGCTAGAGGACCCGACTTAGAGTGCATAGTCTTTGTGTGCACACGTCGTTGGGGGCGTTGGACATGCACTGGCGAGTGCGACCCCGACTAGTCCTTGTTATGTGGTTACGTGGTTAGTGAGTCTCAGTTTCCGCCTGGGGCGAGTAGGGAGACACCTGGGATGCGGACTAAGACGTCAGTGGACGCATCCAGCCTTACTTCTAGTGGATAGTGCTCCTGTCACCTATGAGATAGCGACTCAGGTTTTCTTCTGACGAGGTTCAGGGTTTCGGCGCGCGGCTCGGTGTCCTTGTTACACGTGACCGAGATGTGGTTCCTTACTGTCTTCGAGAGTCCTATTCTGGCTATGTGGTGGTGTTCCTTCATTGACCGACTATGTAGCGACCCAAGATCCGGATACCGGGGATAACCCGATACCATTCGAACCCTAGACCGCCGCCCATGAGCAGGGGGGCTCAGAGTTGGAAGGACTGCGTGAGTTGGTTGGAAGCTCAGTGTTGGTTGTCCATGGTGCAGGGCGTGAGATCAGTCAGCTGGTTGTGGTGCTAGCGTTTGGTTGGTCCGCCGAGCATGGGCATTGACCGGTGGTTGGTTTTCGTGTTGGCTGAGGTGACGCCAGATTTGTACTTTTTTGCATATGCCTGCTCTGATGATCGATGTGTCTTGGATTATGAGCGAGGCATTGTCCGTGATCATTTTCTGGCCACGTCCCTCAGGATCGTGATTTTTGCGAGTATCGAGGTTTAGTTGGGGCCCTGACGGCGTTGTCAGTTGGTCCTTGGCGTTCTCCCCCTTGTGGCTTGGTGCTTGTCCTGAATTTTGAGGATGAAATTATTCTAACGGGGGAGGGCTGTAATGCCCCGGATTTTTCGGATATTTTTTTCGGATCATTTGAGTGGGTCTCGGGGTGTGTTTTGTGCTTTACATGTGTTTTTCCCTGATATGTCTTCGAAACTTTATGCAGGGTGAACCGTTGCGTTCTCTTAACTCCGGGACGTGACCAGCGCGTTGTGCTCTTCCCGAAAATCGCGGAGGGAATTTTTAGTGTTTTTTTCTGAATTTCTGGATTTTTTGAGTTTTTCTATAAATATTAACCTCCTTTTCCCTCTCCCCATCTCTCATTTCTCTCTTCCCTCCCTCTCTCTTCTTACGCTCTCTCCTCTCTCCCTCTCTTCTCCAGCGGCCGACGGAGAGGGGCGAGGTGGCGAGGATCGTGGGCCGTGGAGTGGCGAGGATGGAGCGAGGATCGCGATGGTGGAGGCGGTTCGTGGGATCGCGAGCCGACAGAGTTTTAACGGCATTTTCTTCGTGGATCAGCGTCCACGGCGCGTGAAATCTTCGGTAGATGTAGGGAGATGGACCCCAGCTCGTATACTTCCTTTCTCGCGAGTTTTGTAGGCCGTGGTGAGTCGAGCGGGTTTATTTAGGCGTTTTGAGGAAAATATATGATTTTGGGGTGTGAGCTGGATCTTACATTTTAATCGTGTTTTTGGGGTTTAAATGGGTCCTCTCGGTGCTAGAGAGGTTGGGGACTAGTTTCCCCTTGTTTTCCCCTTCACTCGGGGGTGAACGGGGCGTGGAATCGAACCCACGACGGGGTTCGGTCCGTCCGCGGGCAACGCAGGAGGCGGCCATTTCGGTGGCCGCCCATGCCCGGGTTTGGGCGGCCAAGACCGTGGCCGCCCAGGTCACTGGGCAGCCATAGGGTTGGCCGCCCAGGGTGGGAGGGCGACCATGTATCTGGCCGCCCTCTGGTCAAGCCCTGGATTGGCGGCCATCGAGCTGGCCGCCCAGCCCTTTGGGCGGCCAGGTGAGTGGCCACCCAGCCCATTGTGGTCCCGGGCCGTCGTGCTTTGTGGTTCCATTCGCCCTAGGTGTCCGTATGCGATAGGGATGTGTAGGCAAGGTGTCCGTGGGGTTCTTCGAGATTTCGGAGGTGTCGTGTTACTCCTATTTGCACGCCGATGTGTTTGAAGGGTCCAGGTGACCCTGTGTGTGCTTTGGGTTTCTGTGAGGTGCTCGGGCAAGTCCTCGTGAGTCGGTTGAGTGCGGAGGGCCTTCCCCGCACGATGCGGGTTTCTCGGAAGTGGTTTTTGATGGGGCCACGCGTATGGCCTAGGATTGTGAGTCCAGTCAACCTGCCTGGGGCTAGAGGTTTCCCGTGTGTCCATTAGATGAGAGATCGACATGGTGGCTTGTGAGCTTCCTTGGTATTCGTGCTACCGTGGCTTCTGACCTAGGCATAGGGCAGATTGACGGCGTGGAGCCGTCCCTGTACGACGGTCTTGACCCCGAGTCTCATGACTCAAGGACCATTGCATTCATTAGGTCTAGTGGACCATCCAGAGTCTGGTGGCGTCGTGCCACCTGTTACTCCGCTTTACTCGCAATGGGTGCGTGTGTGGCTTTCCGTGTTCACATTTAGTGAGCTCCCACTGGTCGTAGCCTTCTTAAGGCACGCGTGTGCTGACCCACCTAGGACTGGTGGAGCGGCCGACCCGAGTGAGACGGTTTGTAGGCTGGTTACCGTAGGTCCCCTTGCCTTTGCAGCCTGAGTCTGGCTGGGGGGGAAACCAACTAGAGGGCCCGACCTAGAGCAGATGGTATGTGTGTGCACACGTAATTGGGGGTAGCGGACCCGGGCTGACGAGCGCGACCCCAGCTAGTCCATGTTCTGTGTTCCTGGTTATTGTACGGTGTCTTAATCTCTGCCTGGGGCGTCGCAGGGAGACACATGAGGCTGTGGACTAAGTCGTCAGTGGACGCATCTGGCCTTACTTCTGGTGGGCAGTGCTCCCGTCACGTGACGTGAGTTTTCTCGTGAGTCAAGTTCAGCTTCACGTCTGCCAGACGTGGTTTCGTATGTAGTTTTGGGCGTTCTCCCGGAGTCGAGGTCTAGGGTTCCCGGTGAGCATCACCGAGGACTTCTCCCTAGACGGCGTAGAGTTCACAACGGCGAGGTTGTGAATGTGTTTCCAGACCTCATGGTTTCGGTGGGCCTTTGTCTATGAGGACATGCCTCCACGACCGAGGTGTCGTGACGTTTTCCTAGTAGCGTGACTAGGGTGGTTCGCTATTTGGTGGTCCTTCGACTGTGGGATTGGGGTGTTGAGTTCTGTTCCTGTAGGAGTAGCTGTAGCGCCGGGTTTTGACCGGCCACCGGTTTATTGTTCCTGCTGTTACTGTCGTTCTTACTGTAGTTGTTGCTTTCCATGCTGCCGTTGTTTTCGGTTAGGGTTCCGCGGGACCCCTTCTAAGCCAGTGACAGAAGACTCACCCCTGCGTTTCAGGTGCATCGGCTCTTCCTCGAGGTTCGAGGGTGCTGTGCTATGGTTCTTAGTTTCCAGCTCGTCGGGCCGAGTGTTCACTCAGCATTTGGTACGTTTCCTGCCTTAGACTGTACTTTCTGTTGGACTGGACTCTATTGTAGTTGTTTGTTTATTTCTGTTATTATATCTGTTGTCCTACTTTATTTCCTATTTATGTGTACACCACACCTATCCTGTTAGCCCTTCCGAGCCCCCCGACTCGTGGGCGGCAGTCCAGGGTCGAATGGTATCGGGTTATCCCCGGTATCCGGATCTTGGGTTGCTACAGATTGAGGGTCTACCTAGTAGCCTATATTCTAGCGTTCGTGCCCTAGGTGAGATATTCCGAGATAGGTCATCGTGTTCCAGCTTTCTGTGGCCCAGGTTATGAGAATCCGCTTCAGTGTGGGTTGTGTCTAATACTCAAGGTATCCTGGCATTATGCAGGCTTTCAATAGTTAGTGGTTTAACGTGATTATTTATGTTTACAGTGCTGTCCTTCCTGCTTTATTTTCCTTCCTGCTTTACTGTTCTTTATGCCTTATTATTTACTGCGCTGTTCGTTACATTTCGTTGTGGTAGAGATCCACGGGACCCCTACTGAGCCAATGAGATGAGGCTCACCCCTTTTTATTTGCAAGTTCGGTGTGTCTCCTCGTCGTCCAGAGGCCTTGAGCAGCGCCCGAGAGCTTAGCGTCGCCAGCTTTTGTCAGCCTGGGTGTGTCCCAAGGATTTGTACGTTTCTTTTGTTGAGCTGTACCTTTGGGACTTGTATATTTGGACTGGAAATTGTATAAAATTATGTAAATTTGTTTATAAAGGTAAATTTTAATTTCCAAACTTTAATTTTTGAATTTATTTTAGATTTCTTTACACTCCTGTGACACCTATTAAACCCTTCCGAGCTTCCCAGCTCGTGGGTGGCAGCGTAGGATCCGAGTGGTATTGGGCTTGTCCCAATATTCGGATCTTGGGTCATTACACCGTCGTCGACACCAACCACATTGGCACTATCGCCGACACGAGAAGAAGATGTGCCACTGCTCCCCACACTTCTCAGCTTGCTACCTCCCAGCAGCTCTTAGAGGTCCCCAAACACTTTCGTGCGAGCACCATCGGAGCCCAAGGACATCGGTCGATCGTTAGGCTCCAAGGATTTGTCCATCAACTCATATGCCATTACAAAGGCATCCCGAGACACCCTGGAGGACCCCCGAGAGCTACTGGATTGAGGTGGTAGTAGGCTGAGGAGTTTGGGATGCAGTACCACCTCTTCTTGTGCTGGTGACTGTGCTGACGTCGTCAGGGGCACTGGTGGCTGTGCCGGAGGAGACGTAGAGGCATTAGCCTTCTTCTTCTTTTGCTGCCATTGCTGATCCAGTGCTACAATAGCCTTCACGTCCAATCTCTTGCGCTTCCCACCTGCCATCGTTGAAGGCTCACTGGAAGGCTTTGGGAATCACTCGGAGACCTCTGACCAGCACTCGACATCGCTTGAGGTGACGGGGTAGGTGCTCGAAAGCCGGAGGTCTCCTCTCAAACTTTTGCCTCCAACGGACGATAGTTGAGGCTACTTGGGGCGAGCACGACAGCGGGAGAGGGCATGCAAATGCTAATGGCCTCCGCCTGGGGGACTACATTGGGCTCCAAATGATCGCGAGGCTGAGGCTTTGAAGATGGTAATGTCACCATCATGAACTCGAGTGCATGCTTGACCCCTTGCGCACTCGGAGAAGGTTCGGGGACACCTGCAAGCAATGTAATAGTATTCAGACCATTGCTTAGGAGGTGGTGTCCCTAAAACATAAACCTTACCAAAGGGAAGTGGGGGGCTCAACCCCAATGACCTAAGGAGAGTAGGGGTCAACTTTTAGTCAATGTCATTAATCCGCCCATGAAGGATTGCTTGGATGGTGGCCCTATCCTCTACGGCCATCGCTGGTGGCGTATTAGATAGACGGAGCTGGCCAATCCCGGAGAACCCCCGATTGCTATCCCACCCAGCACCGCCAACCTTCGTCAAGATAACGAAGCGCTCCTACTAGCACTTCACATTCGAGACAGTGGGGGATAAATGAAGAAACTATATCTCGTTCTGAGCCCTTAAGTGGAGTGCAAGGTTGTCGGAGTCGGGGCAGCGTTGGAGATTAAAGAAATGGCGAAAAAGCTAGGAAGTGGGGGAAGCTCCTATGAGGCTATAGCTATAGGTAACGATGCACAAGATCCTTCACGAGTTGGGCGCCAGTTGCCTTGGCACCAGAACCAAAAAACACAAAACATTGTGGATAAACGACAGAATGGGACGTTGATTCCCCCGGGGAAGTACACACCTAGATATTCATCTATAGTGGGGAAGACAATATCATGTTCTGTTGGGATCTGAAAGACCTCTCTCAGACTTAAGACGATGTTGACGCTCGAAAAATTACACAGATGTGTTGGAAGCACTCTGAAGGTACAACAGCGGCCAAGTTGAGTGTTGAAGAAGATGCCCGTGCTGCTACGCGATCTCTGAAGCGGTTATCAAAAGTCCCAGCCTCGCCGGCGGAAGGAACTCACTACATTATGAAGAAACTTATCCGATCGCGCCTTTTCCGACAAAGCCAATGCCCAACAGAATCGTCATCTGCCATAAAAGCGATCAAGCTGAGCAAACTTAAAGAATAATTCCCCAAGAACAAAGAACTCCCGGGCGATCATCCACCCGATAAAACTATTGCAAGTGAGCTTCTGACCGCGGGACGTGGCCGCAAGCACAGATACTGAAACTCAAGGGGTCCCCAGCAGCACAGGCATTCACCAGCTCGGCCCAGAAGATGGATAGAACATTTCAGGCAACGAAGGCAGTCACTTAATGGATCGATAGATAAATGATGACTTGTTCAGTTCAAGGTAACCTGAAGAGGCCAAATGGGCCGAATGGGCCAAAAGGGTACCGATGAGCCGTCGGCCAGCCATTGATCCGGTGGCCCGGGTCGCACCCTATGCCGTCGGATCACATTCTTCCGCCCCTGCCCGCCGTATCAAGTCCATCCGCCTGATGCCGCCGTGTTAGCCCCATTCCCTTCTCTATAAAAACCAAATTCATTCGATCAGAAGATTTATAGAAGAGAACAGAGAAGAAGGCCAACAGATAGATGAGAGCGCCAACAAATAGAGGGAGAAAGCGCCACTCCACACGCCCTCCATACCCAGTGAAGAGCCTAGCTTCGAGTGCGACCCTGTCCGAGGATTGCTGCTCATTTCCAGTGTATAGGTGGGTTTACCACCGAAGTCGCCCTCACTGGGCTATAGCTTCCCCTCCCCTTGCTCTGTAAATAATCATGTTACGATTGTATGCATGTCTTTTTTTTTAGTAGAATAAAGTCTGGGTGAATTTATGATGCCAGAGGTTTAATTGAATGTTGCTCATTGCTCCTCTCTCTCTACCTCTGTAACCTCACATCGGCTGGGATCAATTCCCGTTTTATCTTCCTTACTATCTGTTTGCTATTTAACGTTTTCAATCTGGGATTCCGAAGATCTTTGACGTGGATGTCAAAATGCCCAGAGGGGCTACAATCAATCCCAATATAGGGAGAACGGTATGAGACTCAGTTGCTTGTCGTGTGTCTTACAGAATGGGGGGAAGTGAAATCCCAAATCGAATAAATGCCCCTTCGGGGCTACAGATTTGTTGTGTCTGGTCTTTGTTCGTTTGCCGTATCCCGCTGAATGCCAGAGATTCGTCAAGTCCCTTAGACTTGATCTCTGAGCATTATGGACAAGGGGTAAATAGGTTCCACCTTATTAGTATTGCTTCCATGATCTCTGTTCTCTCGTGTCTGGTTTAGCACCTTTGCAGCCTTCCGTGGCTATTCGTGTTTAGTGAACTTCAGAGGCATATTGGAGACTCTGTACTAAACAGAGTAACGCACACGCCGCCGTGCTGCTAGATTTTGCATCTATCCATTGTATGTAATCATCGTACATCAATTCTCAGATCATAAAATGCTTCTCGGCTCCGTGGGACACCATTAGTGGTCGGGGATGTTCTCTCGTGTGCTGTTTTTTTCTTCTGTTTCCTGGAAGTCATCTATCTAGCTCAAATGAATTGATCCGGCGGCAGAGATCACCACCGGATCAGCGCGCAGGATCACCATTCCTCCTTGCTAGCCGCGGACCACTTAGCTTGCTGGCTGTCGGATCACCATTTCCCCCTCCTTGCTAGCCGCCGGATCACTTAGCTTGCTGGCCGCTGGATCAGTGGCCATTCCCCCCACTTGATGGCCGCCGATTCAAGTGGTCCTCCCCCCATTTGCTGGCCACCGATTCAAGATGTCTTTCCCCCTTGTATAGCCACCGCCCACCGGATCACATATGGGATCAAGTCCCCCTTGCTCACCCGTCGGATAAGGGGCATTTATCTCCAATTGCTGGCCGCCGGATTAGTGGTCTTCTCCCCATTTGCTGGCCGCCGATTCAAGGTGTCTTTCCCCATGGCATTGGTCGCCGGGTCACATGGGGTCAAATCCCCTTTGTATGGATGTCGGATCACACATGGGATCAAGTCCCCTTTGTATGGCCGCTGGATCACATGGGCATTCCCCCATCTGCTGTCCGCCAGTTCATGGCATTTCCTCATTAGCCGTCGGTATAGGCATTTGTTTTCATCCCGACTGTTTTCATATGTTCCGATTTTCCGATCACTCCACGAGTGAATAATGAATCGTCTCATTGGCGAACAGTGGCCTGACGTCTCTAGACCCACCGACCCATGATTATACCAGCGCTCCCAGAGCCCCTATGTATATGCCATGGCGCCAAAATGGGTCAATACAGCCGACTGGATGTGATCGATAACCCTCGGGTGACACGGGTCTCTTAGTAGGCGAGTCCTTAAAGATCCGACACTCGTTACAGGGTTTAGTGGGGGACTAGTGAGGAGAGAAAATTTGTCAAGCCCATTATGGCCCATTATCAACTAGCCCACAGTCCAAGAACTTTACCAACTAAGGCCCACTCAAGACTGGCCCAACTAATCACGTGCTCCGTGCACGATCGTGACTCACGTTCCTAGCAGGTAGCCGTTACCACAATAATGGTGGATGTTATCCCAGGCAACGACTAGGTGGAGGGTTATCACGCACGCCTTCACATCGATCACCATCTGCTCCGCCCCTTCGCTTCTCACGCAATGGGCAAAGGAGTAACCAACGACTCCACGATCGGGTAACCTACTACCTCCACTCTCCGCTAAGTCAGGGGTAGGTGAAATGGGCGGGCTCCACCAAGATCCTATAAGTAAGGCCATGGATAGACCTCTAGGGACGACACGGTACAGACAGTACACAGTACGCACTGACTCTAACTATTCTCATCTCTCCTAACTCTCCAACTCTCGTCTGAGCACTCATCTCCACCACCAGACGCTCTGTCTTATGCTCTTAGATCTCTCTGTCTTCATCCGAGCACTTGCCCCCTTCTTCCGAGTACTTGCTCCCCTCTTTCGAGCACTCTGCTGACTTAAGCATCGGAGGATTATCCCCTAGGATTACGCCCATGACTCCTTCTGACGAGTCGTTCATTAGTTGTAGGTTTCCACGAGGCAATTTATCTCTCTTCTAACAAATAAATCATAAAAATGTGATACGAAATTCGAGATATCAAATTTATACCTCTATAATAACAATTGATTTTTTGGTCTGAACATATATTTTACTATATCTAAAACCTGAACGATAACTGTGATAATTACATTGGTTATTGGGATTGGCTCATTGCCTATGTTACTACTCCCATCAGTCCAACAACTACCATGTAAGGCCCGTTTAATGGCTACAGAGATCCACTATCCACCAAAAGAGAAAGACTTGCTGCACACACAAGGTGTGTTGTACATCTTGGGTGTGTAATGTATTTAAACTTTTATTTTTTTTAATTTTTTAGAGTGGTCTCAAGATATTCTTACTTGGAGTGTAAGTCACATCACTATCTGATTATTTAAAAAAATTAAAAATGAAACAGGCTGATTTTTAAAAGAATATATAGACCCAACATTATTCATTCAATTTGTTTTTTTATTTCTTTCTAGATAATCTATTAGTGACGTGACGTGTACCCTAAGTTAAGATACTTTTGAGATCATTCTAATTTTTTTAAAAAATAAGAATTTAAAAATATTACATCCACATAGTGTGCAACAGGGTGTGCACCGAGACTTTCTCCCACCGAAAAGACCAAAGCCACCGTACACAGCTTGACAAGCCCAATCAAATAATGACGGCTGAAGAGGTAAGATCTCGCGCCAAGCCCAGAGCCGTCCTATCTAGGGCTATCACGGGGTGTGGCCACTCCAGCATAGAATTCTACCAAGAGGGAAGAAGACGATCAGGAGGCCTAGGGTTGTAACCCAAGGAAAAATCCTCCGATGCTTAAGTCGGTGAGCGATAGAAGCGAGGTGCGAAGGGGGGCAGGAGAGAAGAGGGGCAAGAGATTGCTCTCTACCAGTTGAAGTGGCTGAGAGTGACATTACATTTTCGGAGGGATTCTTCGGGTTTATATAGTAGCGGGCTTCCTCGCCTTGGTAGGAGAGGGATATGGCCTGGAGGACGCCGCGTCCCAGTGAGGGACTCTTCCTGGTCAAGAACTCTCCCCTTCTCCTTATCTATGTTCCCAGATATTAGCGTAATCTGCAGTTAGATAAGCGTTAGCAGCAAGGACTTAGCCCTAGCACGTTAAGGAGTCCTGAGGCCGAGCTAATCCACAAAGGATAAACGAGGGCACTCCTCCCCTTCGTTGGGGGCTTCTGTCTGACCTTGGGATCGCTTAGTATGATCTGTAGGTTTTCATCGGTTGCGAGGGGGACCGACCGATCGGCCTCAGAGCTAAAGCTCGATGGGTGACGCAGGCCCTGGGTAAATGAGGCCTCCGAGTAAGTGGGCCTTGAGGGGGCAGTCACTTGTTGGGCCAGGCAGGTCTCGATGGGCCACTCGGGCTATGCATCTAGTGGGCCGCGAATCTCCCCCTCTCCAACGACGCTCGTGGTTTGGTCATATTTCTGTGATTAGTAGGACTGTCAATGGGCTAGGCCCGAGTCGGGTTTAGGTCTGCCCGGCCCGGGTCCGACTTATCAATATTAAAACTCGAGCTCGACCCGGGCCCGAGGTATGTCGGGCCGGGCCGAGCTTAACACTATTAAAAAGTTGTAAAGTCCGACTAAGGGCCAGCCTGGCCTGATGACTTATATAAAAAATAAAATATAAAAATTAATATATTTAATAATATAAAACTTATAACTCACTAAATTAATTAGAGTTTTGATATTAATTACACAATTTATGTTAAAAGGGAGTTTTATTTTTTTTAATTAAGTAAAATAATATAATTTTATCTAATTAGTTTTTAAAATTTGAAGGGAAAAAAAAAGAACGGGCCGGGTTAGTCCGCTGACCGAACTCCGGCCCGTGAGCCTAAAAATCCGGCCCGACTAAGGGTACACGGGCTGAAAAAGGTCTTACGATTTGACCCAAAATCGGATCAGACCCGACGACCTGTCGGGCCGACCCTGTCCATTGACAGCCCTAGTGATTAGTAGTAACACGATGATAGGAAAGAGAAGATATGTCCTGCCAATTACCTCTTTTGCTGCTATCGACTTCAGATGACAGCCACCAATTGTTGTGACCAATTGCTACCAGCGACTGCCGAGTGTCGTAAAAAATTATCACCCGAAATTGCTAGGACCCTCCGACCTGCTATTATCTTATTTTTTGACGGAGTCAGTTTAACTGTACATTGAAAATTATTGTACAACTTAGATGTATAGTAATTTTTTTAAAAGTTGTATATATAATCAGATGAGAGTCCATCTCACGGATCCGTCTGTAGTACGGCCGGTCTCCTTATCAGATAATCCCAAAAATAGATAAAAAGAGATTATATTAACTTAATTTTTATTAATTTTAAATTATTTTTTCAATTTTTTTAAATAGGGGGCCGAGTCATATGGATGGATACGTGAGAGGACCCCCAATTCACCATTTTTTTAGAAAATAATTGTTGCACAACCAAGATATGTAATAATCTTGGATGTGCATACGTCCCATCCATACATGAAGAAGGATCATAACATGGATAGATCACACAAAGCCCCATACAGAAATTCGTGAAGAAACTAGTGCAGAGCTCTAGTAGCTTTGGACAGCAACGGGGAAGGTTTGGCCCCTTCATAATTGGTGGACTTAGTTTATCCATCTTGATGCAGCCGCTATTCACATCTTTGCAGCTGTCACAGTGGCGACATCACGGAAGACATGCACCCGATCGGATGCATGGAAAAATAAACTCAACAACACGAGACATCTGGAGGAACTGGTGCTCATCCAGGGTGGTCTTTTGCAGTGGTGAGATCCTTGCAAGCTGTAAAAGCTCCAGATACAGCACAGTCATGATATGCAAATCAGCCGATGGCCACCACGGGGCCGCACGGACAGGCCGAGGGGAGCTACGTCTAACTAGCGAACAGGTTACACTGTGGAGACGGTAGAGCTATTACAGGTGGGTTGCTGGGGAAGGGGGGGGGAATGTAGACTTCACCAAAAAGTAGAGAAAAATGAAAACTTGAAAAGGGGGATGTGGAAGGAAAAGCAGGAGCCGGATGGAAAGGATAACCGGCTGAGCAGATGGTGTCGTGCATGCAGAAGTTGTAGGAGAGGGGGAGGGATAGCGAAGTCAGTGGTGGGAGGGGGGGTTGTGTGAAGGGTGGGTAGAGGGAGAAGGGCTGGCCGTAGGAAGAAAGGTGTGAGAGGAAGGGGAAGAAGAAGAAGGGTGAGGGGAGGTGGGGACACCGCAAAAAGCTTAGACGTTTTACCAACAAAACAAGAAAAGGGGTGGAAAGGATGAGAGCGGGATATCACATGATATCAATTGGAGTCACATGATTTAACGAAATCGGGTTTTCATCATCGAAGAACTCATTGTATTTTGACTGGGCTCTGTTGGGATGTGTACCTGAAGCGGAAGCCATCCCACCGAGGAGGAAGACGACGAGGAAGACGATCCACGCTCACGAACACCGGGAAGGGAGCGACCGGAACCCACGTTTCTCCCTCTGATTTCCTCTCTCTATCTCACGTACTGTATGTGTGTATAACCTAATGGGGAGTTGCACACTCATGTAGAGAGGAGGGACCAGTCCCAATTGGGCTTAAGCAGGATCCCACCCATAACAGGATCCTAATGGGCACTAAATGGGTTCAGCCCATTAACATATTCCTTTAACTGGACTTAATGGTGTGTTAAGAGTGTGTAGCCCAATGACAAGTGGACCATTATATTGGGATAAAACCCAACATTCTCCCACTTGGTTCATCTTGTCACAAACATATCAAATTTTCCTTTCGAAAACATACATATAACATAGACATACATATAGTTTAAAAGACACTTGAAGATTTGATAGTGGGCCTACACCTGAAGGGAAAAACACGATACATGCGCGCATGATTAAAACAAAATCACACACCATTCCAGCTAATAGAATCTGAAGAAGTTCAAGTATAGTAAATCAAATGACACGAGTCATGGCGGTAAATGTATTCTAATCACACACCACCTTCCATGTACCACAATGCCACCAACTTACTACAACTGAACACTGAAACTGAATTAATAGATAAACTCAAACTTAATGTTTATCTACTGGTCACCACTTAAGCATACATTCTGCCAACCATAATCCATAACCAACATGTATATACAACAAATGGAATAGGCAGAAAACAAAGAAAGAATCATGATATAAATGTGATCACAAATAACTGTAAGTGTCATAACATATCAAGAGAACTAACAAGACCCATCTTAATCACATGACTACAAAAGGTGCTAGCAGGTAGTCCCTTAGTGAGTGGGTCAGCAATCATAAGATCTGTCCCAATATGTTCTATAGACACTTCATGATTCTTCACTCTATCTCTAAGAGCAAAATACTTAATATCTAAGGCTCTACCACCCTTGGATGCCTTATTGTTCTTAGAGAAGAAAACCGCAGCGGAATTGTCACAATAAATCTTGATAGGTCTTGAGATGAAATCAATAAATGGTAGAAATGTGAGCAAGTTCCGACTGAATGGCATGTCCACTAGCCTCAAAACAAGCAATGAACTCAGCTGCCATAGTGGAAGTCACTGTAATACTCTGTTTCTCACTGCACCAAGTAATGGCTCCCCCTGCCAAGAGGAAGATATAGCCTGTAGTAGACTTCCTCGTGTCAAGGCAGCCACCAAAATCAGCATCAGAATATACAATGACCTCCAACTGATCTGACCTCCTGTAAGTGAGCAAATAATCCATAGTCCCTTTCAAATAGCGCATGACTTTCTTGGCAGCCTTCCAATGATCCAAACCTGGGTTGCTTTGGTACCTGCTAAGCATACCCACAGCAAAAGTAATATCTGGACGTGTACAAGTCTGAAGGTACATCAGGCTCCCAACAGCTGAAGCATAAGGAATAAGCTCCATCTGCTTCCTTTCTAAGTCATTCTTAGGACACTGCAAATCACTGAATTTATCTCCTTTCAAAATAGGTACTTTATCGGGTGCACAGAATTGCATGTTGAACCTTTCCAAGATCTTTGAGATGTAAGCTTTCTGAGAAAGACCAAGTGTACCTGAAGGTCTATCTCTGGTGATTTCAATGCCTAAGACATAACATGCATCACCCATATCCTTCATCTCAAAGTTCTTAGAAAGAAAAGCCTTAGTTTCATGCAACAAACCAAGATCACTACTAGCAAGCAAGATGTCATCCACATACAAAAGCAAGATAATGAATTTACTCCCACTGACCTTTAGGTATAAACATTCATCAATGATGTTTTCCTTAAACCCAAAGGATAAAATGATTTCACTAAACTTTATGAACCATTGACGGGAGGCTTGCTTAAGTCCATAAATGGATTTCTTTAATTTGCATTCCAAGTGTTATTTTCCCTTAGCATGAAACCCCTGAGGTTGCTCCATATACACTTCTTTATCTAGGTCCCCATTGAGAAATGCCATTTTCACATCCATTTGGTGTAACTCTAAATCAAAATGAGCTACTAAGGCCATGACTAACCTGAATGAGAGCTTCTTAGAAACTGGAGAGAATGTCTCATCATAGTCAATGCCCTCCCTCTGAGTGAAACCTTTAGTCACCAATCTGGCCTTATGTCTCTCAACTTTACCTTTAGAGTCCACTTTAGTTTTGAATACTCATTTGCATCCAATAAGTTTGGACCCTTTAGGCAAGTCAACGAGATCCCAGACTTGATTTTTAGCCATTGAGTCAAGCTCTTCCTTCATGGCTTCAAACCAATAGGTGGACTTTTCACTTTTTATGGCTTGTGAAAATGTCACTGGATCATCAATGTCACCCCTATCTACATGATCCTCCTGTAGGTATACCAAAAACTCATCAGATATGGCAGGTCTCCTAACTCTCTCAGATCTGCGTAGTGCTGGCCCCTGATCCACCTGAGGAGGTTGTTGGTCAACTATTGCAGCATCTTCTGGCTCTTGAGCCACTTGAGGTGGACCAACTACAACTTCTTGTTCCCTCTGAATATCATTCTGAGGAATGAATATAGGAACAAAGCTGTCAGTTGTTACAGGTATTTCAACCTGATCCTGTAACTCCTCAAAAGAAATCTCTCGAGAAGGTCCACTCCCACTAACTCCGTCATCCTCAAGAAACCTTGCCTTATCTGTTTCTATAATGATGGGAACATGTGATGGACAATAGAATCTATACCCTTTTGATCTTTCCGGATAACCAATGAAGAATCCACTAGTTGTCCTAGGATCAAAAGCCTTTTCTTGTGGGTTATATGGTCTGGCCTCAGCTGGACATCCCCAAGTGCGCATATAGCTAAGAGAAGGTTTCCTATCACTCCACAACTCATAGGGAGTTTTAGGAGCAGCTTTAGTAGGAACCTTATTCAAAATGTGTACAGCTGTCTTTAAGGCCTCCCCCCACAAAGACAAAGGAAGGGTAGAGTGACTTAACATTGTCCTAACCATTTCTTTAAGCGTTCGGTTCCTTCTTTCTGCAACCCCATTCTGATAAGGGCTGCCAGGAGTAGTGTACTGAGGTACAATACCCTCTTCTTTAAGGAACCTAGCTAATGGTCCAGGCCTTTGTCCCATCTCTGTATACCTACCATAATACTCACCACCCCTATCAGATCTGACTACCTTAATAGATTTTCCTGATTGTTTCTCTACCTCATTCTTAAAATCTTTAAAGGCATTGAAAACATCTGCATTTTCAAAAAGTAGATAGAGATACATATATCTAGAGTAGTCATCAATGAATGTGACAAAGTATCGCTCACCAGTAAGACAGGGTGAAAAGGGACCACAGATATCAGTGTGAATTATTTCTAGAAGTTCAGAACTTCTAGTGGCATCTTTATTAGGCATGTGTGTTTACTTTCCCTTTATGCAATCAACACAAGTCTCAAAGTCAGTGAAATCTAGAGTGTGCAACACTCCTTCTCCCACTAACCTCTTAAGCCTCTTAATGGAGATATGGCCTAATCTCCTATGCCACAACATAGATGAATTTTCATTAACTCTACCACGCTTGTTGCCAATAGAAACTAAAGTATGCAGGGTATTCAAGGATTGTTCATTCACATTACTAAGACACAATTTATATAAACCATCATATATAGAACCAGTACCAATAACAACAGAATCCTTCATTAATTCAACTAAAGAGTTTCCAAAACTAACATGAAAACCTTCTGAAGCAAGTTTTGATACTGAAACTAAATTTCTACTAAAAGAAGGTACATAAAAAGTGTCTTTCAAATCTAGAACAAATCCTGAACTCAAAATGATCCTATAAGTTCCAATAGCCTTCACATGTGAGCGCGTCCTATTTCCTGAAAAGATGCATTGTTCACCCTTATTGATAGGCTTTTGGAATAGGAATCCCTGCATAGAAATGGCAACATGCACAGTAGAACCTGAGTCAATCCACCATGTATCATTAGGAACATTTACTAAATGAGACTCATAGCAAACATAAGATGAGAGATTACCTTTCTTTTCAAACCATCCCTTGAATTTCAAGCACTCTTTCTTAATGTGTCCAGGTTCATGACAGAAGAAGCATTTCTTTTCATTTTCTTTTTCTTTTTCTTTGCCTTTGCCCTTTTCTTTCTTGTAGTGCTTCTTCTTGCCCTTCTTCTGAACACTCTTGTGCTTTCCTGAACTTCCACTTCCTTTATGAGAAGAGAAGTTAGCAACTTGATTTCTCTCCCCTCTCAACCTCTCCTCCTCCTGAACACACATGGTCATCAATTCATTTGGTGACCATTTAGCCTGATGTGTGTTGTATGAGATCTTAAAGGCCTCATACTCATTTGGAAGAGAGTTGAGAATAAAGTGGACAAGGAATATATCTGAAATGGTAACCTCCATTGCATTAAGCTGAAATGCAATATCTCTCATCATCATAATGTGTTCTCTAATGCCACCACTGCCAGTGTATTTTATTGAGGAAACCTTAGCCATTAAGGTGCTAGCCTTTACTTTATCAGAACTGATGAACTGTCCCTCAATAGCCTTTAAAAATCAACTAGTTGTGGCCTGCTCAGGGATAGATCCCTTAATGTTTTGGCCTACATGTCCTTGTAAGAATAATAGGCACAAACGGTTGGATCTTTCCCATTTATCAAAATGAGTCTTCTGTTCCTGTGAACTTTCTGCTGTAAGTGGAGCTGGCTTTTCCTCACGCAAAGATAAATCTAAATCCATGCACCCTAAAGCAAATAGTACCCTTTGTTTCCATTCAGTGAAATTAGTGCCATTCAGATAAGGGACAGTCCCAGTGAAGGGTGCAAACAAAGGAGAAGCACCTAAAGATAACCAAATGCTCACATATATCAAAAATATGAAATGACAGCAATTATGAGGCATACAAATGAATGCTAAGTAATTTTAACAACTGAAATAAATTACTTTAGCATGCTAATAGACAAACTCCCCACAAAATAACTTAAGTGATAGAACTAAGACTTATATACACTTTGATGTCAAGAGATAGTACCTTTGGGTACAAAACTCTCAAGAGTCAGCATGCATATAAATTATATTCTATCCTGTTCATGACATGAAAATAAAACACTCATTTGGAAGTTAAATTCTACATTCAAACCAAGAACACAAAGTTTGATATCATTTTAATTCCTTAATGAGAATACTTTATTATTCTCCATGCATAAGGCCACTTTGGTGGTCAACTTACACACTTTGAATGCTAAAATATCCTCCCCTCAATTAAAAAATGATAACAAACAAAAATATAATGCTCATAAATGACACTATTTATAACTTAAGAGTGTAAAATTTTATCATTCCTCGTAGTTAGTGCCACTTTGGTGGTCAACCTAACCACTTAAAAATCAAAAATTTCACACAAAACTGCATAATAGCATCAAATAACACTTAATATGAGCAAAAAGGATATAAACATAATAATTATTGCAAACTGAAATGGAGATATTAATGCATGAATAATTACTGTAGAGAGGTCAAAATATCACAAAAATATCTCCTAAGATTACTGCAACAATTATTAGTTCATTATCAAGCTTTAATCATGCCAAAACTAAATGAAAAGGAGTTAAAAACACAAGTTTCAGCATGCTGTTGCATAAATATCCCTTTCTGTTTGCAGAAATAACCACTGAATTGTAAACATACCCTCTGAAATTACTTTTGTATCCAAACTGTTCACAGAATGGACCCTATATCCTTTAAAGAATGTTAATGGGCTCAATATGTGCCCAGAATGAATGGGCCCAAGATCCAGAACTTAATAGATCTTATAGAAAACCCATTAACAGAATTTAAAGAATAAGGATATAATTAAATAAATCTGAATAAACAGTTTTATACTTAAAGGATACACAGAAGTAATAATGGATACGGATATTTAAAAGGAATGGATTTTAATTTGATTCGGATACGTAAACGGATCCGGATTCGGGTTCCAAATAAGATCCGTATGGATCTCAGACGCAAAAACCGAACCCAGAACCGTTTAATAACTTAAACCCGGATCCAAAACTATACATAATCCAAACCCAAACTTAAACCCAAATGCCTTAATGGGAGGCCAAACATTCGGATCCATAAGCTGTATTGGATCCTAACTTAATTAAAATTCGAAATTAATATTATTTTAATGATGAAAGGGGGAAAACCCTTCATCTTCCCCAACCGCGCGAAGCCCCATGCCCTAAACCCTAATCGCAGGAGGCCGCCGCCGCCATGGGGAAGAGGGGAAAGGGGGGGTGGCCCCCGGCCACCGCAGGGCCCCCGTCGACCGGAGATGGCGCCGGCGACGTCGTCCGGCGGGGGCGGGCACGCGTTCGCGGCTGTCGCGAGCCCCTGCACGCGGTCGTGGTGCCACAGCGGCGGGCCGTGCAGCGCAGCGCCCAGGAGAGGGGTGGCCGCCGCGGCGGTGCCCGGCCGCAGGGAACAACCGGGGCGGTGGCCCGCCGGCGACGGCCGGCCTCCCCACTGGCAGAAGACGCCGGAGGCGTCGTCCGGGGAGATGGTCGCCGCCGGCCCCTGCTCAAACTGAAAACCCTTTTTTTTTTAATTTGTTGTTTAACCGCGGATGCTCCCTACGCAGGGAAGCCCGCCTGCCATCAACCCCCGGGCCGAGGCCGGCCGTGGCCTCCTTCGCGGCGGTAAACGCCACCCAACGGCCAGAGAAAACTAAAAATAGACTATGCTACGTTCTTCTTTCACAGTACGACGTGATAACCGGAAGAACCAAAGCCCAAAAGAAATCGTTCCGAGAACGATGAGAGGAGTCCGAGAGATCAGAACTCGGGCTCTGATATCACATGTTGGGATGTGTACCTGAAGCGGAAGCCATCCCACCGAGGAGGAAGACGACGAGGAAGACGATCCACGCTCACAAACACCGGGAAGGGAGCGACCGGAACCCACGTTTCTCCCTTCCCGGTGTTCGTGAGCGTGGATCGTCTTCCTCGTCGTCTTCCTCCTCGGTGGGATGGCTTCCGCTTCAGGTACACATCCCAACATGTGGTATCAGAGCCCGAGTTCTGATCTCTCAGACTCCTCTCATCGTTCTCGGAATGATTTCTTTTGGACTTTGGTTCTTCCGGTTATCACGTCGTACTGTGAAAGAAGAACGTAACATGATAACCGGAAGAACCAAAGTCCAAAAGAAATCGTTCCGAGAACGATGAGAGGAGTCCGAGAGATCAGAACCTGGCTCTGATACCACATGTTGGGATGTGTACCTGAAGCGGAAGCCATCCCACCGAGGAGGAAGACGACGAGGAAGACGATCCACGCTCACGAACACCAGGAAGGGAGCGACCGGAACCCACATTTCTCCCTCTGGTTTCCTCTCTCTATCTCACGTATTGTATGTGTGTGTGTAACCTAATGGGGAGTTGCACACTCATGTAGAGAGGAGGGATCAGTCCCAATTGGACTTAAGCAGGATCCCACCTATAACAGGATCCTAATGGGCACTAAATGGGTTCAGCCCATTAACATATTCCTTTAACTGTACTTAATGGTGTGTTAAGAGTGTGTAGTCCAATGACAAGTGGACTATTATATTGGGATAAAACCCAACAGGCTCAACCAACTCCAACGGATCAGTTGCTTTTTATCATATCAGTTCAAAAATCAAGAGGGTTTACCCACCTGAGTGTGACCTGATCATGGAAGTTGACCTAATGGAGACACAGATTCTGAGTCCTAAATTAATTGAAGTGATCCCTTGTGTAGAAGTACTCGACCACAAGAGAGCTTAGACCATTTACGAGCACAAGAGAAGGCATCCATGAGCCCCTTACCGGACAGCGAAGAGTAAATCTCCTGACGGTGATATCAGTCGAGATTTCCGACACGAGACTACCATTTCCCTTACAAAGTTGAACTCTTGGAAGCAGATCCGGCTTGCAAGCGTCGGCCACCTTGTTTGGGCACGTTCCCCTATTGATAGGTTGGGAGTGCCCTCTTTAAGTGGCGGGCCAATCCTACAAGCAGGCAGGCACATCAAGGGCGCTGGATCTCATCACAATCTCTGATCTAACTATATATACTGCTTTACTGCAGTGCCATCGTTAGTTGATTCATATGGTAACGGTGACAGTCAATTGACTCAGTATTATATCACGAAAAAATCAGATCAATCAAAATTAATCAAATCAATTTAAATTAGTCCAAGTCATTCAAAGTCCACATAAACGACTCGGTCCGAGAGAATTTAAATCGGATTGACTCGTGCAATATCAAATAGAGCCCGAATCAATCTAACCCCCTGAGCCGACAAATCTTTTGCACTGCTGGGGGGGGGGGGGTTGCAAAGCAATGTCACCCAACTACAAGGCACTACATCTCAGATGAGTTTACCGCACCTGGAGCTGTGTTAAGAGGCATTTCCCTCTATGGACACCAGCGGAGATCCAACCCATCAACCGCGTACCCTCGCGGGACAAGCGAAGGTCACCTTGTCCCTTTCGTCTTCGAGCCTCTTCCTTCCATCAGCGTGAAACCAGGGACAAGCTGGAGACACCAGGTAAAGGAAAAGATATGGAAAAAAAGCCTGGTTGGGGTCCACGCGGCCAGCCATAGAATTCACTGAGGCCCGCCCATGGTCTCTCAGAACGCTGCAAATCTTTAACAAAGATCACCGTTTGACTTGTCAAACTTGCTATTCACACAACCCTCTCATTAATGATTCGGCAACCGACACAATTAGGAGTATAGGACGCATGAAAAGAGAACATTAGGAATAAGGTGCCCGTCTAACCTCATGTGCCGTCCATCTCTCTACGATCCCTTAATTTTGAACTAGAAAATTGCATTGGGTATATATCTTCCATTCTCCTGGTTATCGTATAAAAGAAGCCATCAAACAAGGAAGAAAGGAAACCCACGGTCCAACTCGCTCTCTTTGTATAGAAATTAACCCTCCATCTTAATCAGGTATATAAGGTCCGGACGTATGTCCCCCAAACCAGCGGCTTGTGATGTTGATAAGGTGATGGGAGTGAAGTAACTGAAAATGTTAGGATATATGTGGGAGAACTTTCGCCTTCGATAGTAGTATTCGCTTCTTCTTTTTTCCCTATCAATGTTATCACAATCGAACCGGTGTGTGATCGGTTTAATTCGATTATACCGTTCAATCGAATTGGTTTGAATTGTGATGACATCGTAATATTGATACATGGTTCAACCCGATTCTATAGGCCAATACAAAATAATAAGTAATAAGATATAATGATCAAAATAAAAATGTATACATATATAATTATTAGTTATGATTATATAACTATATAAGTAAAAAAATAACAATAACATGGTCAAGCTAGTAAACTGATCTTAAAATTTGTAATATTTCATTAGTCTTCGCTCTTCACAATTGATATCTATCCTCTTTTAAATTTTTAAATTTTAAATATATCTAAAATAAAATGATACATAAAAATAAATCAATAATAATAAGATAATTTTATTCACACATAAATATCATTTTGCATATCTAAATATTTTTATGTTTATTTTTTTAGTTAAAGGGTGAATCGAGTCGGACCGGTTCAAATCGGTAGAACCGCAGTTTGTCCGCTTCGTCCGATTTTTTAACATTAGACCGGATCGATCTTAATCGAACCGATTCTTAGACCGATTCATGATCGGAATCGGTCCGACCGACCGATTCGATACAGTTCTGATAACACTGTCCCCGATCATAAAAAAGTAAGCCACAGAGACGCATGCAATTAATTAACCTCGGTTTATTGTATTACCGATCCATTCTTTGTAACGTGTTTATATATATATCCTTGTTACTTCAAAAGGATCGTGAAACTGATCCTAATTGAAACCTAAGCGGATCACACAACAAACGCATTGAATGGAACATTTTCTCCTCGTAGTAACCGAACTCAATTAATTTTGCTCCCTTACGTGCTGTCCGATGTCCTGTAAAAGATTTTGAACTTCCGCAGCTTTCAAATCTTTGAATTTTAGTTTTTCGACAATGGTATACGTTGAAAGCTAGAGCGCCCAAAAAATGCTGACTCCGACTATGCTTTATGACGCAAATATTTATAACAAAGCAAATGTAGAAACACCAGGAAGCTTATAATATTCTATATGTATATACAATACTCTACGTCATTTATCGCAGATCCAACACCGTCTAAAACAGGCAGCTTGGGGGGAGCCCATTAGGGCATCAAGCCCTCTCCAAGTTTGGGATCTTACTGAAAGATTTCAGATGAACTGCCAAAGGAATGGATATGCACGTGCACGTCCCCGGTTTTTAAGGTGGTAAATTTTAAGGGCTCCTTTGGTTCGGATTGTTCAGGTGAATTTTTTTGAAAAATCCCTACATTTATGCTCTGTCATAATGTCAAGAATTTTAGACTTCGAAATTCACCCCGAAACTCTATGAGAGGAGCTTCTGTAGATTATTGAACACCCCATCTTTTGTGTCTTTCTCTCTCCATTTTAAAAAATCCACCTAGCACAAAAACCGAGACACTTTTAGGTCATTTACTTAGGATAAAATTATGCATGAAATTCCAATGATTGGAATCCCTTAATAATCCTAACCAAAGGGGCCCTAAGTTCCACTTTGGCAGAGAGTTAGCTTAAAATTGAGTTAATTCAACCTGATTAGATTGTGTCAGGATTAACTCATTTTTTACTTTGACAGTAACTTATCACCTGAGTTAATCTAGTAGTTGATCCAAATATTTTAATAATTATCTGAATTAATTTAAGAATAATGACAACTGTAACACCTAAAAAAATCTTTTTTTTCAATGGTGCATGGTTAATAATTGTCTCTCTCTCTCTCTCTCTCATCTCTCTCTCTCGTTCGTCTAGATTTTCTCTTTTTTTCTCTATTTTTTTAAAAAAATATTTTCTGTTCTTTTGTTAATTTTTCTCTCTTTTTTTCTAAAGAAAATAATTTGAGAAGACACAGACGCCGTAGAGTTGACAGTGATAGAATCCATGCTAGCATACATTAATCAGGTCATATGATCAGCAATAAATTAAGAGACTTTTAAGAAGCCATGGCCCATAGGTGATAGGACACGGAGAGCAACGAAATGTGATACAGAAGTGGCGGTGGCAAGGCAGCAGTCTCACGCCGTCCCATCAGGAAGCTTCCCACGGCACGGAGCCGGGGGAGGCACTGAGGCAGGATCCTATAAAAAGGACCATCGTAGAGGCCGGGAAGGCAGGCGCCAGGCAGCGAGCGGAGAAGAGGCAGATCCACGCACCAGCATGCACGCAAAGACGGACTCGGATGCGACGAGCATCGCGCCCTCGTCCCCGACGCGGTCGCCGCGGCGGCCCGTCTACTACGTGCAGAGCCCCTCCCGCGACTCCCACGATGAGGAGAAGACCACCAACTCCTTCCACTCCAGCCCCGTGCTCAGCCCCACCGGCTCCCCGCCTCATTCCCACTCCCACGACTCCTCCGTGGGGCGGCACTCGCGCGAGTCCTCCTCCACCCGGTTCTCCGGCTCGCTCAAGTCCGGCGACTCGGGGTCGAGGAAGATCTCGCCCAACGACGCCGTCGGCAGAGGTGGGCGCCGCGGGCGGAGGCAGAAGGCGTGGGCAAAGGAGTGCGCCGTGATCGAGGAGGAGGGGCTCCTGGAAGAGGAGGGCGAGGAGAAGGGCCTGCCCCGACGGTGCTACCTGCTCTTCTTCGTCCTCGCGTTCGTTGTGCTCTTCTCCATGTTCTCCCTTATCCTGTGGGGGGCCAGCCGGTCCCAGAAGCCCCAGATCATCATGAAGGTCAGTTGCCGTCTCCTGCCTTCCCGATTGATCTGAGACTTGCTTATCTAGGTATAGCTCACGGATCCAGTACTTGGCTCTATCTAAATTTGTGGGCAGAGCGTAAGGTTCGACGACTTCAACATCCAAGCCGGCACCGACGCCAGCGGCGTGCCGATGGACATGGCCTCCATGAACGCCACTGTGAAGCTCACGTTCCGGAACACCGCCACCTTCTTCGGCCTCCATGTCTCCTCCACGCCGGTGGATCTCTCCTACACCCAGCTCACATTGGCCAGTGGAAACGTGAGCACCAACAATCCCATCCATTACACTCTATGCCGCCATCTCCTTCAATTCCCCGCACCCCCCAAGAGATCCGCTTTGTGCTCTCCCTCATATGGGTCTTCCTTTCTGCGCAGATCAAAAACTTCTACCAGTCCAGGAAGAGCCAGCGGACGCTGGACGTGGTGGTGCTGGGGGACAGGATCCCCATGTACGGCGAAAGTTCGAGCTTCAGTAGCAACTCCGGCGCAGGCAACAGCAAGCCGCCCGTGCCGCTGGGCCTGGGCTTCACGGTCAGGTCCAGGGCCTACGTCCTGGGGAAGCTGGTGAAGCCCAAGTTCTACATCGCCGTGAAGTGCTCGGTGGTGATGAACCAGAACAAGCTCGGCACCCCCGTCTCCCTCAAGAACTCCTGTCACTACAACTGAGATGAGAGATGGAGACCTCCCGGGGGCGGCGACGGTGCGAAGGAAGGAGACAAAAGACCGCTCTTTTTTCTTTCTTCCAGGGAGGAGTTGTGGAGTGATCTGTGGTTGTGTTTATGTGGAATTTTGTACATGGTATCGGCTTTAAAATTCCAAACTATCCAGCTGGGGTTGGCGTACTGTGTGACGCGGTGTGCTGCCCGGCTGCCCGGGGTTCAGGGTGGGGCCGGCGGCCGGGGCCTTCGTGGGGCACGTGACCGCTTGGATTATTCGAATTAAATTACTAATAAAGGATTTTTGGGGTTTTTAAATTTATTAATAAAATGTTGGAGACGTGGTCGGGGTTCCTCGGTGTGAACTGTGAACGCTGCCAGATAGTCGTGTGGAATTTGGCTGAGCCGTTTTCGGCTTGGTGCAGTACAGCTGTGGAACGGGGTTCCACTCCATGGCCATTCGGGGTGGCCATACTTTGTTTATAGTAAATTTTTTGTGTGTTTTTTTTAATACAGAATATGACAATGTAAAGTCCGGTGACGAGAACGACATATTAAGTTAGGGTAACTTTGTTTCCAGATTTATCGGTCGGATATCTCAATCGAAGGGAGAGAAATGACATGTGGGTCTCACCCCATCTCACACTCATGAGTGTTAACTGACCCGGTTAACTTGCTCGACCCTCCGAAGTCAAACAAGTTAACCCTGCTCCGATGTCAACAAACACGGTCTTAGAGTTCACAAATTCTCTTGATGACTTGAATGGGATTCATCTCAATCAGTTGATACAATCTCCATATTAATATATATTTAGGGGTCGTTTATCTAACGTAAAACATGAGAAAATATCATAATACACCATATTGCATGTGTCTTGTAAATTCTAGATTTTATGTCATTTAAGTCAAATAAACAACCCTCGGTAGCTTGTACTGCATTCCAAGCAAAAGGCGTGGTCTACGCATTTATGTACGACTCCGCTCAAGAGTACCTCCATGGCTATTTTTGCCGATGAAACATCCACGAGGACGACAACGTTTAACAATAACATTCAATTGATATGATATGATATTATCCTAACCTATACTGAGTGATCCATTTGTATTGTTTCGGGTAACTGGGGACAACATGTTCTCTCTCGGTGGAGTTAGGTTGAACTCTTGACACAAGAATTAGATATTTTCTCACATGAAACATAACGAGAACGAAAACTATAAGAGAAATGTTTAGTGTAATACAGGTACTAATTACATCTATCGGTATAATTTGTGTAATATTTTTTATTTTTTAAAAAAATAGTGACTCTCACGTCAAGTTAATTTACTATATCAGTCACGTCACCGAGAGACGTGACATGGGAGTCACGCAAAAATAAAATTTTAACCCTATGAATAGTGAAATTAAGACAATTTCAACATTTAGAGAGGGATAAATTTTTGTTCGTGATTCCAACGTTACGTCTCTTAATGACGTAACCGATACACCAAACTAGTTTGACGTGAGGACCACTCAAAAAAAATAAAAAAAAATAAAGAGTGTTGCACTAATTATACCAATGAGTGTAATTAGTACATGTGTTACACTAATCCTTTCTCAAATTATAAATGTATCATTCACACATTTAAATTTGTACATAAGAATGTCAATGACATGCAAAAAAAAGAAAAAGTATTATTTTTCATGTAAAAAAGACCAATCGAATATGTGCAAAATGACTATTATGTGGTATCTGTAGAGGTAGAAATTTAATTTCTATGCCACGTACCATCTCCTGTATTTATTAAATGGGGAAGTCGTCCCGCACTCGTGGAAGCCTGCAAGCACTAGAAGACAAGGGGCGTCTGAAGGAGTCCCAGGTGTTACCCTAGGGGATAACCCTCCGATACTTAAGTCAGCAACGGATTAATGAATGGTAGAGAAGAGCAGGCGAGAGAGAGAGAGAGAGAGAGAGAGTTCGTAGTAGAAGGCCGAGGAGCCGTGTAGGTCCTCCAGACGAGTGCTCGCCGCTCCCAGTGCTCACTCGGTGAATTTTAAAGTGCTCGCTAGGTGGTAAGGTCGTTCAGGAGGAAATCTTCCTTCGGATGTGGACTGTCGTCGCTTCTCTCTTTTTGTAGCCGGGCTAGTAGCTTTATTCTCTTGCGTAGCAATTTGGCAGAATGATCCACCATGTGTCTCTTCTCTGTCGAGGTCCCTCTTATAGGTGGTTATCTTGGTGTGAGCGGCCTATCCCTTAACAGGGAAGGGCGTATGTTGTAACGACCCAAGATCCAGATACCGGGAGGAGTCCGATACCATTCGAATCCTGGCCCACCACCCACAAGTCGGGAGGGCTCGGAAGGGCTAAAAGGAGTGTGGAGGCACAAAGAAATAGGAAATAAGGCAGGACAATTCAACAATTAACAGAAATAAATAAACAACTACCACAACAGAGTCCGATCCAACAGAAAGTATAGTCTAAAGCAGTAAAACGTACCACATGTCAAGTGAACACTCGGTCCGACGAACAGGCTACTATAGAACTCCCGCGTTGCACCCTCGAATCTCGAGAAAGAACCGCCACACCTGAAAAGTAGGGATGAGTCTCCAAACAGAGACTCAGTAGGGTCTCGCGGAACCCCAATCGAAAACAACGGCAGTAGCGGAAAGGAAAGCAACAACAACTACAGCATGAACAGTGAACCGGTGGCCGGTCAAAACTTGGCACTACAGCTACTCCTACTGAGCCGATCAAGCAGAAAGAGAAATCCCGATCTCACAATCGGGAACCGGATCACTCTAACACCAGGCCTATCGAGGAAACACTCACGGCAGCTCCGCCGTGAAGGCATGTCCTCCCAGACAAAGCTAACTTGGACCACGCTGTCCAAGGTAGGGTCACGACCATGCTGTCGTGAACACAACTCGAACAAGACGCAACCTCGGTGAAGCTACTAGCACCCTGGCCACTAACTCAGAAACACCGGATGGTCCAGAAAATCATGTCTCACAGACGGGAAACGGAACCTGGAAACAGGAGAGTCACGTCTCACGTGACAGGAGTACATGTCCACCAGAAGCAAGGCCGGATGCGTCCACTGACGGCTTAGACCGCGCCTCAGGTGTCTCCCTCTGGCCCAACGGGAACTGAGACACCGTACAAGTAACCACAGAACAAGAACTAGCTGGGGTCGCGCTCGTCAGCGCGGGTCCAACTGCCCCCAACCACGTGTGCACACTCAGACCATGCGTCCTTGGTCTGACTCTCTGACTGATTTTCCCCTCAGTCGGACTCTGGCTGCAAGACGTGATTTTAGGGGTCGTTTATCTAACGTAAAACATGAGAAAATATCATAATACACCATATTGCATGTGTCTTGTAAATTCTAGATTTTATGTCATTTAAGTCAAATAAACAACCCGCCGTAGTTTGTACTACATTCCAAGCAAAAGGCGTGGTCTACGTATTTCTGTACGACTCCGCTCAAGAGTACCTCCATGGCTATTTTTGCCGATGAAGCATCCATGCGAACGACAACGTTTAACAATATGATATGATATTATCCTAACCTATACGGAGTGATCCATTTGTATTGTTTCGGGTAATTGGGGACAACATGTTCTCTCTCGGTGGAGTTAGGTTGAACTCTTGACACAAGCATTGGATATTTTCTCACATGAAACACAGTGAGAACGAGAATTATAAGAGAAACGTTTAGTGCAACACATCTACTTATTACACCCATAGGTATAATTAGTGTAATATTTTTTTTTAGATTTTTTTAGTAACTCCTATGTCAAGTTAGTTTAATGTATCAGTTACGTCACCAATAGACGTGACATGCGGGTCACGTAAAAATAAAACTTCAACTCTATGAATAATAAAATTAGGTCAATTTCATTATTTAGAGAGCGACAATTTTTTTTGGTGATTCCAACGTTACGTCTCTTGATGACGTAACCGATACATCAAACTAGTTTAACGTGAGGACCACTCAAAAAATAAAAAAAAAATAAAGAGTGTTACACTAATTTTACCGATGAGTGTAATTAGTATATGTGTTACACTAAGTCTTTCTCAAATTATAAATGTGTCATTCACACATTTAAATTTGTATATAAGAATTTCAATGACATGCAAAAAGAAGATAAAGTATTATTTTCCATGTAAAAAAGACCAATCGAATATGTGCAAAATGACCGTTATATGGTATCTGTAGAGGCAGAAATCTGATTTCTATGCCACGTACCACCTTCTCTATTTATTGAACGGGAAAGTCGTTCTGCATCCATGGAAGCCTGTAAACACCAGAAGACAAGGGGCGTCACGAGGAGTCCCGGGTGTTACCCTAGGGGATAACCCTCTCCGATGCTTAAGTCAGTAACGGGTTAATGAATGGTAGAGAAGAACAGGCGAGAGAGAGAGAGAGTTCGTAGTAGAAGGCCGAGGAGCCGTGTAGGTCCTCTAGACGAGTGTTCATCACTCCCAATGCTCACTCAGTGAGTGCTCGCTGGGTGGTAAGGTCGTTCAAGAGGAAACCTTCCTTCAGATGTAGACTGTCGTCGCTTCTCTTTTTTTGTAGCAAGCCTACTAGCTCTATTCTCCTGCGTAGCAATTTGACAGAATGATCCACCATGTGTCTCTTCTCTGTCGAGGTCCCTCTTATAGGGGGATGTCCTGGTGTGGGCGGCCTCTCCCTTAACAGGGAAGGGCGTGTGTAGTGGAGTAATGTCTCCCGCGATTGTGGCGGGAGTTTTCCGTTGGACGGTGATTCCTCGACATCGGCCATTCCCAGGGCGAGTCTTATGGCGCTCATGGGGCGTGCTTGCCTCTTATGGACTGTGGGCCGACGTCGTGAGGGCAACGGTCGGTCGTCGGAGAGTCTTCAGGCGGTCATCGGGTCTGGGCTGTCGCTTTCTGGTGACTGTCGAATCCGATGTCGAGTCGTATTAATATTGGACCCGGCTGACTGGACTGTAGCCGCCGCGGGCCTTTATATCTAGCAACCGTGCCTGGGCCGTCGTGGGCCTTCTCTATCGGGCCCGTTATGGGCCAAACCGGTTTTACGCTCATCATAAGCCCCCTACTCTCAGTTGCCGAGCACTTTGTAGGGAGGTGAGAGTCGAATATGAGAGGGTTTATAGCTTAGGTAGCCTCTTAGGGCTACCGGGACTTGTGGTCCCAACTGGTTGCTTGGTGCGCAAGGCGCCTCTGGCGGCGAGGAGCGCCTCATTTGTAATTATGACGTGAACTCACAATGTCGAGATGCGTGTGTCGAATGGGAGCCTGAGCCGGACGACCGTACTGTGACAGTGACAGGTGCCTTTTCACCTGCTCTACTGATCCGAAGTGGCCGCTCTACCTCGGGGAATTATAAGAACCGTCATGGGGACTTCCCGGGACCCCATCTGCTTCTTATTTGTCGGGTTTGCTCGTCGTAGGCTTCCTCTTCCGTCATCTGGTGAGAGTCTTCTTCCCTTCCTAGCGCCTTCTTCTTCCCGCAGCCATGCCTCCCCGTAGGAGAAACCTTGGGGTCAGCCCGTCTTCTTCCGTTGAGGAAGTGGACCCCGGCTAGGGTAATGCCCTGAGCACTTCGAGTGCTGGCACCAGTCGCCCCCCTTCTACTCCGTTAGTCGCCTATAGGGTGGTACACGGGCTGCGCGAGGCCTTCCAGATTCCTTCTGCCTTCGACGTCATCTTCCCGACCGTCGATGATGATCGATTGAGCCTACCTTCAGATGGCATCATGATTCCCGCGACGTCTTTCCAGGCCGGCTTCTGCCTGCATATTCATCCTTTCATCGCGTCTGTTCTTCACCATTACGGACGGCATCTAGGGGAGTTGTCCCCCAATTCTTACCATATCCTCTGTGGATTCATCTTCGCATGTTAGAAGGCGTCGGTGGAACTGACCATCCACCTCTTCCGACACTTTTACAGCCTTCAGAGCTATCCGACCGATACGACCTATGCATACTTCAAGGCACGGTCTAGTTGGAACATCATCCAAGTCTCTGCTACTGCGTCCAACCTCAAGGGTTGGGCGCAGCGTTATGTATATATCGTCAAGTTGAAGGATCACGATTCTCCCGTTGACTGGAGGATCCGGGGTTCTCGTCCCGTCTAGGCGAACGGGAAGCCCTCGGCTACTCCCAAGCAGTCCAAGAAGATAAATGCTATCCTCAAGTTCCCCCTCGTCAATGTCGACTTCCTACTGACTCTGGCGGTGCTCCAAGAACTGGGGTTGAGCCCCCCTTGTCTCAGGGTACTGACCTTGAGCCCTTATTGGGTTGTGTTGGTGACGAACTGGGCTGACAAGTTTTTGGTTGGTTATAGGTGCACTAGGAGCATCGTCGTGGTACTACGACGTGGTGCAGTTGCCGCGGTGCGCGCCCGCTCCCGTGGACCACGTCGCGCCTGGGGCTGGTCAGGTAACCGTCGCTGCCCCTCAAGTCGCAGTTGCCTTCACTCCGGGGTAGCTTCAGTATCCGCCTCCTGTGGCTTTCCCGGTGGTGAGTTCCTCTGCGGCGCCCGCGGTCAGTGGTGAGTCAGGTGCTTGGAGGGAAATCTCCGAGGAGGATGCTAGTCCTGCTGAAGCGGAGTCTGCTATGCCTGGCGGCAGTCGCATTCCGCTGGACGTGGACAAGTTGGCGGTGCTGGATAGTCAGCGTCATTCGAAGAAGAGAGGTAGGGCTTCTGCTGCGGTCCGAGGCCGGACCACATCGTCGTCGCCGTCTAAGGCTCCCCCCTCCTCCTCCCAAGATTCTTCTTCCGCCGCTGGTCGTACAGCTAGCAGTTGCCCCTTCCGCTCTTGCTCTCGGGAGGGAGGTTTCGGAGAAGGGCAAGGCTCCTACCTTTGGCGATGACTCACTCAGCCTGAAGGGGGGGCTCAGTTCTTGCCACAAGGTACCTCTGCTGGTCCTTGCCTCCCGCCGCTCGGGGGGCCCACCCAAGAATCCCACCTCTAGACGGATGTGAAGGTCCTCATCGACAGGGTTCTCCGCCCCTAAGACAAGGCTGGGGAGTTGGGCCTTGTGGCCCCAGGTGAGTTGACAGACTTGGCGGCGAAGAACTTCATCGCGCTCGCCAGAGTGTTCAGCGTGTGGCAGTACCACTTTGGTGGTGTCGCATAGGACTTAGAAACCAGTCGAACTGGGCAAGCTGTGTTGACGGCCAAGTGCCAGGAGCTGGAGGGACGTCTGGTGACGTCTGAGGCCAAACTTGCAAGGCTCCTGGAGCAATTGGAGCGGAGGGAGCTGGACCTCGCCGAGATGGAAAGGGACCATGACTTTCTTCGGGCCCGAGTTGAGATGGCTGAGGCCCATGCGTCCAAGCTGGGGATGCAGGTCACGGTCATGGGGCTCCGTGCTCAGGAAATTGAGGCACAGGTGGCAGAGCTGCGTACGTCGATGTCGACCGTCGGCGAGGAGGTGGTGGAGAAGTTCCGCTCATCATCGGCTTATCAGGAAGAGTTGACCTTGGTGGCCCTGGAGATCTTCGGGCGTCAGAATGCGCCAAGAAGTATAGAGGCATAAATCTGGTTTCTATGCCACGTACCACCTTCTCTATTTATTGAACGGAAAAGTAGTCCCGCACCTGTGGAATCCTGCAAGCACCAGAAGACAAGGGGCGTCAGAAGGAGTCCCGGGTGTTACCCCAGGGGACAACCCTCTGATGCTTAAGTCAGCAACGGATTAATGAGGGGTAGAGAAGAGCATGCGAGAGAGAGAGTGTGTGTAACGACCCAAGATCCGGATACCGGGAAAGATCCGATACCATTTGAATCCTGGCCCGCTGCCCACGAGTCGGAGGACTCGGAAGGGCTAAAAGGAGTGTGGAGGCACAAAGAAATAGGAAGTAAAGTAGGACAATTTAACAATTAACAGAAATAAATAAACAACTACTACAACAGTATAGTCCAGTCCAACAGAAAGTACAGTCTAAAGCAGTAAAACGTACCACATGCCAAGTGAACACTCGGCCCGACGAACTGACAACTGAGAACCTCTGAATAGCACCCTCGAACCTCGAGGAAGAACCACCACACCTGAAAAGCAGTGATGAGTCTCCATAATAGAGACTCAGCAGGGATCCCGCGGAACCCCAATCGGAAACAATGGCGGTAGCGGAAAGGAAAGCTACAACAACAGTATAAACATCGAACCGGTGGCCGGTCAAAACTCGGCACTACAGCTACTCCTACTGTACCATAAAACACACCCCGATCTCACGGTCGGGGCTACCGAACCACACTAGTACCACTTACCGAAGTAAAAATCTACGGCAATCCCGCCGTAGAGGCCTGTCTCCCAAGACACGGCCAACCTGGACACGATGTTCAAGGTGTAATCCTGACCACCCGGTCGCTGACACCACACCAACAAGACGCAACCTCGGTAAAGCTACTAGCACCAGTCTCATGGTGCGAAAACTGACACGCGTGCCATGGCGAAACAACCGGAACTCAACGGTCAACACGACCAAAACCCGAAGGTCGAAGTCACAGAGACTGATACTCTGTCACTCCCAACTCGACAGGAGTACCTCCCACTAGAAGCAAGGCCGGATGCGTCCACTGACGTCTTAGTCCGCGCCTCAGGTGTCTCCCTCTGACCCAACGAGAACTGAGACACCGTACAAGTAACCACAAAGCAAGTGACTAACTGGGGTCACGCTCGTCAGCGTGGGTCCAACCGCCCCCAACCACGTGTGCACACACAGACCATGCGTCCCAGGTCTGGCCTCTAACTGGTTTTCCCCTCAGCCGGACTCTAGCTGCAAACGTGGGGCCCGACGGAAACCAGTCTAAAAATCGTCCTCAGGGTAGCCTCTCCACCACTCCCTGGTGGGACCGCTAAACGCGTAAGCAGGCTACGACTAGTGGAGGGTCACTGAAGGAGTAGACTCTCAAGTCAACGAAAAATAACGTCCGAACCGACGAAGTACGGGGACCGTCCCACATGCCAGCACCGTCGCACGGTGACCACGGTCGGAGAAGAAACGGGACTCACAGTCCACGGCCACGCACACACCCTGCGCGAGAGTCGAGAAAACTCAAGTGACGCTAAGCCACTGGACTCTAGACAGTCCTCTAGACGCACTACACCCCACGGTCCTTGAGTCACAAGACTCGGGGTCAAGACCGTCGTATGCAACGACACAAGGCCGTCAATCTAGTCTAATCCATAGGCCTAAAATCACTGTAGCACGAATACCGAGGTAGCTCACGAGCCGTCGGGACCATCCCCTCAAAAGGGAACTCGAGGGACTAAGGTCACACACATGGCCCACACGGAAAGCACAGAAGCATGATTCCCAAGGCAGCACACACGCCGCCACGCCGATCCCTCCATCCCAGGGAAAACGGGGAAACCTCCAGCTCCAAGCTAAAAGACTGCACTCGCAGTCCAAGGCCAAAATACATGGCCCACACGGAAATCATCTTCCGAAGGAACTCACGACGTGCAGCAAACCCTCGCCGCACTCACACCGACGCACGGTGACTCGGTCAAGCGTAACACAAAAGCCCGGGACACAAGGAGTCACCTGGACTCTCAAACCCATGGGCACGCTAAACGAGATAGCACGGTCCTCCCGACACCCTCAAAACACGGACTCAAAACCCTCGGGATGCCTGGGACATTCACGAGACCGCAGGTCGACCAATGGGTCCCAACCGGGTCGACCAGGGACCTACACAACGCGAAACGATCGCTGTAGGCACGAAGAACCACTTCGGCATAACACAGTGCATGGAGGTCTATCTTTGGGCCGTAACGGTCCAAAGGTAGGCCGTCACAGCACCCTAATGGTCCAACTCAGGAGCGTCAGATGAAAAAGCAACGCTGGCTGTGACGCACCCACCCTGGGGCGTCATAGCCTCTAACGGACCAAGCCTGGTGGGTTAGAAGACGGGATGAAACCAGATGTGACGCACACCCCTCGGGGCGTCACAGCCTCTAACGGTCCTTCCCAGGAGCATTAAAAGGTGGGGACACGTCGCCTCTGATGCTCCCACACAGGGGCGTCACAAGGCTCTGACGGTCCACCCCTGGTGCGTCAGAGTCTCGTGACCCCGATCGGTCAAAAACCACGATAACGGTTGTAACGGTCAAACCCAGACGCGTCACACCCTCTAACGGTTTATTGTAAGACTGCTAGAGTGACCGACGCCCTGCCGACACTACAACCCCTGTGACGCAGCCCTCTTGGGGCGTCACGGACTGTAACACACCAACCCAGGGGCGTCACACCCGGTGACGGCCACTGGAACGACCGTCACACCGTCCCGGGAGCGGGACGGCGGGAAACGACCCAAAAATCATCCCACGCCCCCATACCTCCACGGGAGAGGGGGAAAACAAGGGGGAAGCGCCCAAACGGCCCCTAGCATGCATCTACGATCTCGGATCGGTCCGAAACGCGGTCAAACGGTAGATCGGCTCATGAGCCCTAAAACATGGATTTTTCCCAAAAATCCCCAAATACGCCCGCTCGGCTCACCGCGGCCTACAAAACTTGCAGGAAAGGAAGCTCACGAGCTAGGGGTCCATCTCCCTACCTCCACTGAAGCTCACGGACACGCCCTCGAGCACCGCCACGCCTCCACCGCCTCGATCCTCACCCGTCCTTGCCCGCGCCGCCTCCACCTCGCCCCCGCCTCGCTCCGTCGGCCGCCGGAGAAGAGAGGGGAGAAAGAGAGCGTTAGAGAAGAGAGAGGGAGGGAAGAGAGAAATGAAAGGGGAGAGAGAGAAAGGGTTAATATATAGAAAAACCCAAAAATTGCGAAAGTTCATAAAAATACTAAAAAGTTACCTCCACAATCCTCGGGAGGAGCACAACGTGCAGGAACTATCTCAGAGTCGGAGAACGCCATGATTTACCCTGCAAAGAGTTCCGAAGGCACATCAGGGAAAAACACGTGTAAAGTGCAAAATACACTCCGAGACCCACAAAAATGATCCGAAAAATATCCAAAAAATCCGGGGCATTACAGCGTCCCCCTTAAAGAAATGTTATCCTCGAAATTCAAGACTAGCACCAAGTCACATGGGAAGAACACTGAACCAACTGACAACAGCGTCTGAGCCCCAGCACAGAAAACCTCGATTCTCACGAAAGCACCGATCCTGAGAGACACTGCCATGCTACAATCACGAACGACACCTCGCTCCGTGCGCCGTGCACACCGGCCATCAAAGGACACAATCCGACGTCACCTCAGTCACAACCAACCCAATCATGGCACCGCTGCCACCATCTCGCTCACCAAGGAAACACAGTCCTCGTCACGAGAAACAGCTACCGATCCATCCTATGGTCGGTGGACAAATCGCACACCAGCTTCACAACCAGCTGACCGGTCGCACACCCTTCTCAAGGGAACAACCAATATAGAGTCTCTACCAGCTCACGCAGCCATCTCAACAGACCGCAACCAGAACATCGGCTCAGCACCAAGAATCACCTCACACATGGCAAGCTGAAAGCCAGACATATCACCGTGCCAACTCTGTCAGAAGACAAACTTCGACAAAGCCCAGATCCCGTCCGGAAAGGCACATCACAGAAACGACCACCAAAGGTCTCACCTGCACACAGCCCTCACCGTTCACGATGCACAACCAACAGCATCTTCTGTCTGTGAAAAGACCATCCACTGGTCGCCAGGTACACGTCAACGGGAAACCTCCACTTGCTCAGGTTCTTCCTTCTCTCCTGGTCCTCCACCAGATCCGAAGGGAACATTCCAAACCCCGGCAAGCCATCCGTTGACTCACGCACAGACCAACACCACAACCAGGCCTATCATCACGCCAACACTACCCTTACAGGGGGAGCACGATGAAATCAAATGACAAGATCCTGGCGTCTTCGGTCATCACCTCACTCGACTCAGACTTACAGGGGAACCATCCCACGCTAGTCACCAAACCAGGGATAACCATTGCGACACCAACATCCCGTCAATGACCACCATTCCGACGCCAATCTCACTAAAAGGCCTCCACCCACAGGCGTCACTCTTTCGTCTGGTCTCCTCACATCCCTCGATCTCCTTCAGGCGACATCCTCAACAACCCCATCCGGGTCTAACACCGACGCCTGACACGGCTTTCATCGCATGAACAGGGTACTCATGTGGCGCACTAGTCGACATATTTCCCCGACACTCCATCCTGCCAGTGCCAAGAACCACGATATCTCGAGCAACGGCACGGCAACAACACGTCTTACACCGAGGGACCAATCCTCCAATGCTCAACGCAAACTTAGGAATCCGCCCGTAGCAATCGACGCTACTGTGAACGCGTCACGTGGTGGACTGAGAGAGAGAGATGGGGTTTCTCCCTCTCTGAGTGAAAGAGTAAAAAAAATGATGAAAATAAAAACGCGTGCGTAAAAAGGATGATGTAGAAAAGACGGCAGAGAGTATGACCTGAAAGGTCACTCTGTACGAGGACGTGGAGCCTAGACTTACCGGACCTTCGGTACAGGGCGGAGAACGGGATCCGAAGACCCTCTCACGCAAACTGAACCCCTTCCCGGTAGGCGTGACCTACTATTCCGAGGACAGCTTTCTATATACCGAGTGCGAACCTGGGACTCTACGTAGTAGAAGTTGGCGGACACAAAGACATACGTGAACTCGGAATTTGGAACGGCATATCACTCCTCACATAATAATAATAACATGAATATAAACAATACGCAGACCGCCGCAGGATATTGATCCGTGCGGGATTTTAACAGTAATATAACAGGTGCAGAAAGGAAGTGCAAAAAGTAAATGACTACGGTGAAATGACTCACCGCAGCCGATTATAGTACAAACAGACCCGGGATTTAGCTATCCACGTGTATTATAGACAGAAATTAAAATTTACTACAAACACGCGTTTGGTGGTGTGATCGCCAGGGACCGTGGGCCCGAACTGGTTGATTGATCGCTTGGCCTTTATCGCGGGATTTGCGCGGGTTCCTTCTTCCTCTTCGTTCGACGGGTCGAAGAAGGGGGCTTTTGACTGGTTACCCTGCAAAATAAACAAACAGAAAATAAAATTAAGTTAGACAAGTGATATGATATGATAACAATTCATAAGATAAAACAGTGATAACATGTATGACAAACTAAAAGCACAACAAAATAGTAAGAGTAACAAAAGAGCCGCTGATGGCGACATAAGCGCGAAGCGGGCAAACGGTGGGACGAGACGGCTTCCCCGTGTACGAGAGCACGCGGGAGCGTTGATTGGGCCGGAGGTTCGGCTTTTATTCCTGCACGAATTTAAGAAGGATTAAATATATGTACGCAAAACATGTTTATATATATATATATATGTACAAATATACATATACATGTCTAATGATATATATATATATATATAATGATATATATTAATATATATACATAATGATATATATAAAATATCTATCTACACCCTGAAAATAAAAGAAACAAAATAAAATAGCTAAACTAGAATATTTAAAATAAAGAGAAGGGAAGAAAAAGAACTCTTTTTTAAGGCTTTTCTTGAGACTTTATTTATATGTGTATATAGTATATATATGGGATATATATAAGAGAGAGAGAGAGATATATATAGATAGCATATAAAATACTACAGATGAATACTAAATGCTCTATTATAGATTTAGTATATATATCTGCACTTTATATGTACTATATAAATACTATATATATGCTATATACATAAATACTACACACACGGAGGAAAGGGGGAGATAGAGAGGCAGAAGGATGAGGGGTCGGGTGTGAGAGATTGAGAAAGAGAGAGTAAGAAAACAGGGAGAAAAATAGAGAGACGGTGAGAGAGAGTAACAATAAAAAAATAAAAAAAGAGAAAGGATGAGAGAGAGAGAGAGAGAGAGAGAGAGAGGTTAAGAGAGAGAGATACGGCAGGGAGAGGGGGGTGAATAAAAATAAATAAATAAAAATAAGAAAGTGAGGGAGAGATCGAGAGAAAGAGGGAGGGAAAGTGAGGAGATAAAAATAAAAAAATAAAAAAAAAGGAAGGCAGAGAAGGATCGAGAGAGAAACGGGAGAGAGGGGGGAGGAAAGAGAAACAGGGAGAGAGAAGAGAGACGGGGTGAGATGAGAGAGAGAGAGAGAGAGAGAGAGAGAGAGAGAGAGCGAATGAGAGGGAAAGAGAGAGAGAGAGAGAGAGAGAGAGAGACGACGGGGAAAGGAGGAGGCCGGCAGTGGGCAGCCGGTGGCGACGGCGGCAGTCACAGGTGAGGAAGGTCGGCGGGGGACTTCGCGGCGGCCGGAGGGATGTGCAGGGGGGGCTTCGCGGCAGGCTTCACGGCGAGGTGTCCGGCGGTGCAGGTGGACGGTGCATGCAGTGGGCGACCGGTGAAGGCGGCAGCGGCGTGAGCTCTCCGGCGTGGTGGCAGCGGCGTGGTGCTGTAGGTGACCGGCGATGGTTGTGGACGGCCGGGAACGGCAGCCGTAGCGTGGAGGACGCGGTGGTGGCTCGCGGCGGTTGCGGAGTCCAGTGGCGGTGTTACGGACGGTGGACGACGACGGCAAGCGGGCGGCTTCGCAACGAAGGGGAGCTCGCAGGCAGCGTCCGGGATGCGGTGCGAGGTGGTTCGCGACGGTGGTGCCGAGGAGGTGGATGGCGGGGGAGCGGAGGCGGCGTGCACAGCGGCGGTCGGAGGGGGTGGCTCCACGGTGATGATGGCGGTGGCTTCGGGGGCTCGGACGGACGCCCGGTGCAGGAGTTGGCGATGTGCATGCAAGGAGGTTTGGAGTGGAGTTGACGACGGTGCCGGTTGCAGCGGCGAGGTCGACGTGCCGGTGGAGAGGAGCCTAGGGTGCTGACGACTTGGGAGAGGCCGGAGGCGGACGTGGCTGGGGTTGCACGCATTCGAAAGGGGTGCCGCGGCGGCTGTGGGAGAGGTGGTTCGGAGGTGAGAGGGAGAAACAGGGGACGGGAGAGAGAGAGAGAAGCTCGCCGCGGCGAGCTAGCCGCGGGAGGGAGAGAGAGGGACGGCGGGAGAGTGGGAGAAGCTCGCCGCGGCGAGCTAGCCGCGGGAGGGAGAGAGAGGGACGGCGGGAGAGTGGGAGAACCGGCGGGGGGAGTGGGAGAACCGGCAGGGGGAGTGGAGGTGGCCGGGTGGCTTGCAGCGGAGGTGGGCTCACGAGCGATAAGGGGAGGTCGAGGAGACAAGGTTGGTGGAGATGAGGGATGTGGTCTGCAGTGATGGACTAGATGATGGTTGGGGTATGGCCGTGTGCGTTGAGGAGGTGAGAGGGAGATGAGAAGTGGGTTCGCAGTGGGTTTCTATAAGGTGGGCCATGGAGTAGAGAGATGTGAAATGGAAATATTCCCTTTGTCCGGCTGCTGGGGAGATATTAAGAGAGGGAGGTGGAGATAAGAGAGGGACTTGAGAGAGTTAGGATGAGGGAATGAGGTGGACGAAAATGATAGAAAGAGAGAGAGAGAGAGAGGAGACAAAATAGGGTGGGGTGAGGTAACAAGGGTACGTGTACGTGAGTTAGGATGAAGAGATGAGAAAGTAATTAGGATATGAATTAATTAAAGTAAGCATATATATATGTTCATATTTACAACAATGTATATATATTATACATTTGTATTTATATTACATATTACTATATATATTTACAACACTATATATATTACAAGCTCACGTGTATATATTCCAGTTTATTATTATTATAAAATTTTTATAAGGTTTTCTTATTTTTTTGTATTTTTATTTTTATTTCTTAATGATTACATTTTTTTTGATTTTTTTTGTATATATATATTTTTTAAGCTTTTCCTATTTTTTTGTATTTTTCTTTATAAACTTCTCATTTTTTTTGTATTTTTATAACGTTTTTTATTATTTTTCATATTTTTATATTTTTCTTATGTAAAATTAAAAAAATGACTAATCACCCACATAAATCAATCGCGTAAGCCACTTTGAGGCATCACGGTGCAACATGAGATTTACCCGCAAAAAAGTGAAAATAGCGTGTCTACAGCTGCCCCGCCTTGGCATCTGCTTTGTAGGGGCAGGACATGTAATGGAATGGAATGTATGGAATGAAATGAAAGGGAGTGAAGTGAAAAGCAAGTGCCAAGGTGTGATGAGACACGCTTTCATCATTTTCCTGATGAGAATCTTTCCCGAGTTTCACCGAAGTAACCTTGAGAAGGTCTCCGAAATCAATCATTGTTTGGATGATAAACAAAAAAGGAAGATAAAGTGTGCACTGGGGCACAAACAACTAAAAAGGACCAACTTCACGATGCGAAAGTACCTGGGTCGTAAACCTCAGGTTTCACCATTGGGGAGCGGTTATCAGCCATTGTGGAAGTGCTACAGCCAAGGTGGGTCCGAGGGGAATAAAAAGATGATTTGGGGACAAATCCAAACAATGGTCTCTTTCAGAGAAACAGCCCAAGGCAACCTCGGGAAAACTGAGTACTCGACTCAGAATGGAATATCTCATATTTCAGAATGTTTAAACACAGTGGCTTACACAATCAACTTAAGTGAATGATTCTCACAATGAGATCAACTGGCCAAGGTTAAGCTGTGGAGACTGGGTCAGGATACCGATTCGATGAGCCGGTAATGAGCCGGAGCCCATTTATCGACAAACCGAACAGAACCGTCGTCCCCATACTAGCACGACTTAACGACATATCCATATGGCTTGGACTAAATGCAATGCAGGACATAATACGGAGATATACACATGGGAAGGGGATGATCCATTTTTCTTGTTTTTCTTTCATCTTTTTTCTCTTTTCCTTTTTTTCTTTAAAATTTACATAGAACAATTTCACAACGATAACAAAATACAATCATGAAGACAGCGTTATTTAAGGCAATCATGATAGGACAGAATTATCAACATAATCATGACAAGATAGAATTATCAACACAATCATGACAAGATATAATCATAACATGACCAATCATACAGGATTAATAATCATAACACGACAAACTGTTGATGACGACCTTGATTCCTTTCTATTCTATAAGTAGCTCATATGCGAACCAGGAAGAAGTACAAGCACGAATTCCCTACGAGAAGCAAGGGAGAGAAAGAGTGATCTTAGCCCTTTGACTTGAGATGGAAGGTGAATCCTCGCATCCCGTGAAGAGAAGCAGGGCTAGTAATGAGATCCAACGGCTCAGGGACCTTGAAGGACATCTAAGTGAAAGAATTCACTCAGGAATGGTGAGTTGACTCACTTTCTAGTTTCTGTATGACTTCTCCTTCACCTTCTCGACATTTCCTTTCCTTTTCAGCCATATCCTCTCTTCCCGGGCCCAAGGAAATTCTCAAAGCTGCCCTGGCTATCGAAGCTCACTTCGAATATAACCATTGGCATGAGAGCTGTGATTTCAAAATGGCATCTCCAAGGACTGGTGATTCACGCCAAACACTATGACAAGATTTACATGGATTGGGCAGCCATGGGTGCACTGGTAGAAATTTGGCACCCTCAAACTCACACCTTCATTTTCCCCACTTTTGAAGCAACAATTCTTCTTGAGGAGGTGGAGTTGCTGCTCGGTTTGAAGAGATTTAAGAAGGATGCCAAGATAAAGATCTCGCGCATGCTGAAAAATGTGACTTCTGAGGATGTTCTCGGAAGTTTCATGCCGTCGAAGACTATCAAGGCGGTCCAAACTCGACAGGGAATTAACTTACAAAAGCTTGCGGAATGGACCATGAGTGCCCTGGAAGAATCGACAAGTGATGATCAGCTGGAGAAACTGATGAAGGGGTTCACAATCTGCTTAGCGGGAGCTCTCCTATTTCCTTATACAGACAACATAGTGGAGGAGGACCAATTGAGCGCCATTTGTGGGATTTGGGATGGCAAGAGAGTGGGGCCCGCCATCCTTGCCTATCTCTACAGCGGTCTCACAGCTTCCAGCATGGGTAAGCCTCCTTTCGGTTGCATACTCCTTCTAAATTGCTGGATTGACTTGCATTTCAAATTTGACCACCACGAGGGGATGACGACTACCTCAAAAATCTTCCAACAAAGTCCACTTTACCACATAGCCGATGTGTTAGGCTTTAGTGGTAATGTGGTAAATCGCGCTCCTTGGTTGAAGAAACGCGAAGACTGGAGGAATCACTACAGCACTATGATGCAGAACATGTTCACTTATGCGCCAACATGCTTACTGTCATGTGAACTCCTCACGAGGTCTTTCCCAGATGCGGAGGTGCAGCTGGTCGGCGCGACTGAGTTTGCTCTGTACAATGCACATCGGTGTTATACTCAGATCGGCCTCCCTCGCCATTCATTCCCAATGTTATCTGAAATTCCTCCCTGAAGAAGAGAGAGCTAGGTACGGAGGGAGATGCAAATGATGTGAAGGCAATTAAAGCATCGTGGAAGGCAAGCGTTCCACTGAAGGTAATGGTATCTGTAAATGAGGACATGGAACTGTGGAAAGCTTATGTAACCCAATTGGGGAATTTGAGGCCCGAAGTGCCTAAACCCCTGGTGTAGTCCTCGTTTTGAAATGAAATAAGCCCTTAATGCCCTTGCACATGCTTTGAATCTCCTCCATCCCTTTTCTGTAAGCGGCTGAGATGACAGACGCCGGAAGATCAGAGCAACTACAACACGAGGAGTTGCCCTGAGATGCCTTGACGCTAAAGGTTTCTCTCCAAGTGGCGAGGAGAGAGGTAAAACGAGAGAAGATGAAGAGAAAGGCAAAGACAGAGTAGCACAGGAGGCCCAAGAGATGGAACTCTGAGAGGAAGAACGTCCAGACAGGTCACTTGCTCCGCAGATCGGAGGGGGATTAGAGCTCGCGGCAAGGGAGCTCCTGGAGCTGGTAGGATCTCCATCAGCAAAGCAGAGGGCAGCTCAACCAGCGACCTCGACTTCAAGAGCTTCGCGGCCATCAGGGTCGCGAGAGAAGCAGGAGGACGACGAAAAGCACCGCCAGAACATATGGAAAGGCATGGCACAGCAAAGCGATTACTGCATCACGAGACTATAGAAGGCCTCCGAGGGACTTCTTACCTTTGGAGAGAGAAGAGACGTAACCAGGAGGGTGACGAGGATTAGTGAATGGCTTGTACACCCACTCCTTCCTCATGACGGGCACAAACCCTTATATAGATATGTGAATGAAATGGCTTGGTTTGAACGCAGCTTGCTTGCCCGTTCGTTCCTTCTGCTCTACAGGTCTTTTCTACCACATGGGTTCCTGCGAGACATGCTCGACGAGATGTCGCCTTAAAACACGGAGTGGTGACTCACCATAGCCATGATTTTCAAAGGGAGTCTGCCATCAGACTTCAACAATATCAGCCCGTGGTGCTCTTTTCCACGTGAATGTCCCTCGTTTCCCTGTTTGCGCTAAAAGTAGTCGCAATAGGACAAGGGACACGGGGAATCTTTGGACCGAATAGGGGTGGCGGGTCAACAATCACAGCTCTGCTCCATTCACTTCACATGGCGAAGTGACACGCGAGTGTACCGTGGCCATGATTTTTCAAAAGGATCTACCACCAATTTCAAAAACGTCGGCCCTTGGCCCTATTTTCAAGCATAAATGTCCCCGATTTGCTTGTTTGCTCTAAAAGTAGATGCAACAGGACAATAAACACGGAGAATCTTTGGACCGCATAAGGACGACAAGTCAACAAATCACGCCCCCAAATCGATCACTCCCCATGGTAGAGTGGCCGCAACAGTAAGGGGGGGTGACTTGTCGCAAAGGCTGTTGCTAGGGGTGATGGTGATAGATCTAGATCACCTTCCTTCCAATCCTATAAATACCTCCTCTTTCACTCGACTTGAGAGCACCCGAGTCGTGAGAGCTGACCCGAAGAGTGAAAGTTTACAAGAAGGGGAGGTAGTGAGAGTTGCTCAATTTTCAGGATGGAGGGTGAATCTAACTTCAGAGCAGAAGGTGAGTCTTCCCGCTCTTCAAAGAGGAGCAGATCTGGCAGCAGTTCCAGGAGACTTTCAGAAGTCGAGGGGCAGCTCGGTGAGAGGATGCAATCACAACTCGTAAGTTGGACCTTGTCATCCCTTCCTTCATTCTTTCTCCCTTTTTCTTCCTTGGCAAAGCTCCCCTTTGCTCAGTTCTTGTGTATGTGCAGAGCATGATGAAATCGCACATTTCTTGGGAGCTAGTGGTTGCCGCATATCGTGGTCTTCCAGACTTCCAGAAGGCCAGGCTAGACGTGATGGGATTTGGGGCCTTTCTGCGGATCGAGCCAATCAAGCTCGACCTCGTCCTCATCCAAGCATTGCGCGAAAGATGGGACCCAGTGAGTCGGGCATTCTTGATGCCCTGGGGGCACATGGTACCCAGTCTGGAAGATGTGGTCCGAATCACAAGCCTCAGAGTGGATGGGGAGGCAGTGACCGGAGTCACTTACGCGGACTACCGAGAAGGTGCCCAGAAGCTGTTAGGACTGGAACTTGACAGTCGGAAGAACCGATCAGTAGCCAAGGCATCTATCATGGAGGCATTGGGACTTGCTGATACTCGTCCCCGGGATGATGAGTCCTTGGAAGAATTCATGGAAAGGACAGAAAGAGGGTGCCGTGCTGTGTACTGCACAGATTTCGGCAATTGGGAAAGGTCCAACATGGATTTGAGGAGATTTCTCCTCTTCTTGCTGGGAAGATTGCTACTGAGCTCGAAGGGAGGCAGCATCGACTGTCGCTTCCTAGAGCTGCTAGTAGACCTGGAGAGAGTAGGGCAGTATGCTTGGGGAGCTGCCGTGCTGGCACATCTGTTTACAGGCCTATCCCAAGAGGCAGACCGTGAGGTGACTGTCAGTGGCTTTACACCATTTATCCAGGTAAATTTTGTTTCATTTTTTTGTGTGTTTTCCCAATAGTTCACTTAAGGCACTAACGGCACATGATGATGCAGCTATGGAGCTACTACTACCTCCCGATGGGGAGAGCTCGCCATTGGCGACCAGTGACGGTACCATTAGCCAGACGGTGGCAACCCATTATGAGTACAACGCCTCTATCCTACCAACTGATGGTGCTAAGACGTGAGCTGCATGAGTTCCCTGCAGCGATGGTAGGATTCTTTTTTCTTTTTTTTATTTTTTAATTCTTTAATTCTTTTTTTTTTTGCTTCTACATTTGACTAGCTAAAAGAATATGTACAATCTAATCTAGGTGAACTGGAGACCCTACTGAGGGATGGTCGATGCTGACCAACCGTGGGTTTTGATGAGCCGCACCCGGTTTGGACGAGAGCTTTGGATGCACTGCCTGAATGAAATTGAGCCGCTTCGGCTATGATTAGTTATGAGGACCCTGGGGCTATCCTAGGAATGGGTAGATACGACTGCGCCACCTCGGGTCAGGAAGAAGACGCGAGGACCGGTAACCTGCATTGATTGGCGTGTGCGGTTCCCCGAACAGTATGAAGACTGGCAACGGGGTGGCACAATTATAGAATCGCAGGCACAAGATAGTGAAGACTACCTGCGTCTGTATAGGGCAATGTATGCAGAGCGACTCCAACCTGGGGGACTTGTGGAGGTAGGCCTCCCATTTTTGGTCTTTTCGTTGTTTTTGTTCTTATCTATTTTTTTGTGAAAATGCTGACTCCTATAACATGGCTGTAGGATGTCAGTGATACCATGATAGCGAACTTGCGAGCTCGCTTGGCAGACACGGAGCGACAATTGGGTGACACGCGTGGTGCCTTAAGTGCCTCGGTAGGTGTATATACAATGCACTCCTAATTATGACCATAGATTCATGGTGCTTAGCCACTAATTATCACTTCATGTTGTTATAGCGCGCCCAGATCGACGCGCCTCATCAGCGATGGGAGCAGATGGCGTCTCTTCCAGCTTATGGATCCCTACCTCAGAGCTTGATTCGCTTCACGAGCAACTTGCTCGTGCGACGCAGCGTGCCGCAGAGGCAGAAGGAATGCTCTCTATACAGGTAAAGTTTCATTGTTGAATCTTCCTCATTCATGCCTTGCCGCATATCTGAGATGGCATATCTGGCAGGAAAAAGAGACGCAAGAGGCACTTGCCCAAACTGCGTAGAGGGAGGCTAGAATAGCAAAGCTGGAAGAGGAACTGCAGCATCGGCCAGATGATGACTCTTCTAGGGACGCCGTGGAGCTAAGGATCACCCTTCAACTGGAGAGGGAAGACCGAGAAAGAGAACGGGCAGAAAAAGAAAGGGACAGAGAAAGAGAAAGAGCCGATAGGTTGGCTGAGAGGGAGGAGCGAAGGGCCATGGAAGCCCAATTGTTTGAACTCCGAACCTGCCTTGGCCTTGCTGAACAATGGCTGAGAGATGGTGAAGAGCGCTACCGAAGAGCACGAGAGCGTGGCTTTCGTGTTAGTAGCTTCTTTGGTGCCCCCGCAGATCAACGCCGGGGTGTGGAGATGGGAAGAGGAGCACAGAGCGGTAGAAGTACCGCTTTTCGTAGTTGGGTAGCACCCTCGAGAGCATCTTGCCCGGAGAGCGGAGGGACGAGTAATGTAGAGAGAGAAGGTGGAACTTAATGTACAATTTCTAGAAATGAAATAAAAAGCTTGATTTTTGGTTTTTGTTTTCATTTCTTTCTTGCTATCTTGAATCCATGCACACATCACTGAAACAAACAAGTCAGAATTTCTGCTCTGACTTGGCCCCTTGCTCAATAAGTAGATGTTCAGTTTGACTGTCCTTGATAATGGGTCAAGGGGCCAAGCCTTTATTAATAAAGGCAAGATAAAGATATGATGGTGAATGCGGCACACAAGCACACGGATGCAAGCGAAAATTAAAGGTGGAATGCTGCATACAAATGCAATCATAGGAAATGTGATTTTTTTTTATTTTTATTTCTTCTTGCATTTTTTTTGTTGTTTTATTTTTCATCGTTTTTTTGTTTTGCATATGTCTACATTTTTCTCTTTCCCCCTTCTTTTTTTTTTGTTATTTTTATCATCATCATTTTTTTGTTGCTAATGCCTGGTAAGCACCCATATGGCACCTAACCTGCATGAGAATATGGATTTCTTACTAACCTCCCAGGTATCCTAAGTGCACATCTAGGTTGATTTGGGCCTCTAGACTCCTCGAATGATAATCCCGCCGGCTAAGACTTATCCTGATGACAATACCGTCATGCCATGCTTAGGCTCCAGTCGCTTCCGACCACAGGGATTCACCCAAAAAGTGTTCGAGGTAAATGATTTGCCCGACCCGGGTCTATTTCCTCACAACTCTAGATGGTATATAATGGAACACCCTGGAACCCAAACGACCAACCGCGCGACGCTGACCCGGAATCAGACGCCGTCGCACCCGTAGGTGACGCGCTTGCATTGGTCTAAGCCCGAGGTTAGATAAGAAGGCATTAAGGTGGTAGACAAGGGTCTTGACCGGCCAGAAACACGGAGACTCCTTCACGACAATGGCTTCTGCTTTTCAAAATGGACAACCATATGTTTGTGTTAAAAGGATGTTGCAGGCTTTGGCGAGTTTCAGCCCTTCGGGAACTCCATTGAGCTTTGATCTTCAGGGAAGAAGGAAGAATATTGGGGGTAAACCTCCTGAGAGGACCGACAAAACCGTTAACCAAGCGAGCCAGTAGGGACGCACTTAACTTCCCCTTTCGGGCAACTTCAGACCAAATCTCAAGCATTTACATCTCATGACCCCTTTTGTGTAGAATTTGACTTTGAGTCAAAGGAGTTTATCTGGTAGAATCAGGCACGGTTACGACCAGGCCTTTTCTTTTGACTTTGATTTTTTGCTTCTTTTTTTTTTGATTTCGAGAGAGATATAGTCATTTGACGTTGTGGAATCCCTCTTGTATGCCTGCGGGGACACTACCCTCTTCTCGTGCTCTGATCCATGCTCGGAGAATTGGATCATACTCTTACCCTGAGTGGTTGTGTTTGTGTTTCCCATGCTCAGCGTTTTAAGGGCGCCGGTTGCCTCATTTGGTCGAGAAGAAGAGAATAAAGATTTGAGCTTTCTTGGAGACCTTTTGAGTGATGCCCTACCATAAGCGATGCTATCAATTTTTTTATAACACAGATGTGTATACATGTTGTCTTTTTTTGAGGGGGCATAGGCCGAACTGGCTGGACAGGGGTCTCCACGGTTCTGGCAAACCAAGACCTGAGACCTACCAAGCCTTAATGGGCCCTATCTTGACATGGAGGTAAGATGCAGTAACTTGATTCCATGGTGATCTCCAAGCATCAGCATTTTAAATTTTGTTTTTTTCTTTTTTTGTTTTATACACAAATTTTGTGGTTTTCATTATTTTTCATTTTTTTGTTGTTTTTATTTTCAATTTTTTTTTCTTTGACAGTATGTACACCTATCTAAGGGTAATACTTCTTAAGGTAAAGCCCATTCCAAGGGTGGGATAACTCAACTCCTTCAGCATTGACTAGCCTGTAGGCGTTGCCAGGATGTACAGCCTGAACCACGTATGGTCCTTCCCAATTGGGTTGGAGCTTAGAATGCGGCCCGCCAGGTTTTACAAAAATTCTTTTCACTACCATTTCACCAACTTTGAACTTTCTCTCAATAACCTTCTTCTGGTAAAAACGTGCGAGTCTATTTTGGTAGACGCGAGCATGCTCGGCAGCAACCAGACGTTTCTCGTCTAAGAGTTCCAACTGGGCAAGGAGAGAATCGCGACGTTCATCGAGGGGAAGGTCCTTGTCCAATTGTACTCTCAGAGAGGGAATCAGAATCTCATACGGAACTACCGCCTCCATCCCGTAAGTGAGGGCGAACGGAGTTTGCCCAGTAGGAGTTCGGATTGAAGTGCGATAGGCCCATAGAGCTTCGATAAGCTTCTCTGGCCAATCCGAGAATCTGCTAGACTCACAAGTTTTCTTTATGATTTTGATCAGTGTTTTATTCGTGGCCTCTGCTTGGCCATTGCCTTGTGGATAATATGGTGATGAATGATGCAATGCAATCTTATACCTTTTGCAGAGGTCCTGAAGGTCCTGAGAAATGAATTGTGGCCCATTGTCGGTGATGATAGTTCTTGGAATGCCGAACCTGGCGATGATGTTCTTCATGATGAACTTGCAGACTGTGGATGCCTTGATTTCTGCATAGGCTTCAGCTTCGGCCCATTTGGTGAAGTACTCCGTTGCAGTGAGGATGAAGGATTTTTGTTTAGTAAGGGAGTTAGGATCACCAAGAGGACCGATGATGTCAAATGCCCACATGGAGAAAGGCCATGGGGAGATACTGGATGGAGAGAGGAAGATGGGGAATGATCTTATCGGCGTGAAGTTGACACTTGACACACCTACGGACATAGACAGCACAGTCTTCCTCCATGGTGGGCCAGTAAAAGCCTTGCCGAAGGATCTTCTTGGCAAGCATCTGGCTATTCACATGACCACCGCACACGCCTGAGTGTGCTTCCTCTACACACTTCCAAGACTCATCATCATCAAGACACCTTAGAAGAACACTAGTGAGGCTTCTCTTGTATAGCAATCCTCCAACCAATGTGTATCTCTGGGCTACTCTTCTTATGGCCCTCTTATCTTCTGCTGTTGCCTCTTCAGGGTAAGACTGGTCTTTGCAATATTTAACAATCTCATAGAACCATGGCTTCTCCTCATCAGCCAATTCTTCTTCCAATTCGACCAACATAATTTCCCTCTTCTCAGCGACTTCTCTATCTTGAGCCATCTTTGACATTTCCTCCTGAACCCTTAAATAGGAAGGGCAGGGAGGATAAGCTTGTGGATAGAAACGGACAGAGCCCTTCTGCCCAGAGGAAACCTTAATGATGATGCCAACGAAGCAAGGGCGTCGGCGAGAATGTTCTGATTGCGAGGAACATGGACAAAGACCAACTTAGTGAACAGTTTAGCGAAAGCAACAGTAAGCTCTTGATATGGCTTGAGCTTGGGATCGCGAGTGCGATATTTGGTGAGCACTTGGCGAAGGATAAGTTGACTATCACCTATGACTCGTAATTCAGTGACCCAGAAGGAATAGGCAAGGTTCAGACCTGCCAGAAGAGCCTCGTATTCAGCCACGTTGTTGGTGACTGGAAATGAGAGCTGGAATGCCTCTGGATAGCGACACCTTCAGGTGACAAAAGGACAATGCCAATACCTCTCCCCTGGGAATTCAAAGCTCCATCAAAATATAATGTCCACATGGGATCATCAGACTGGGTAATGGACATTAGTTCCTCATCTGGAAACTCTGATTGAACAGGGTCAAACTTGGGGAGAGGGTGATGAGCGAGATGCTCGGCTATAGCATAGCCTTTGATTGCCTTTTGTTGAATATAGGTGATGTCAAACTGAGATAGAAAACTTTGCCAACGTGCTAGCCTATCAGTAAGGACAGACTTTTCCAAGAGAAATTTGATAGGATTCATCCGAGCAATCAAGTGGACTTCGTGAGCCAGAAAGTAATGTTTCAATTTCTGTACCACCCACACAAGGGCGGCACAGGTCCTTTCCATGGCAGTATACTTTCGCTCACAGGGGTTGAGGAGTTTGGACAAGTAATAGGTTGCCCGTTCCTTACCTTCCTCATTGATTTGTGCCAGGACGGCTCCCACAGAGTCGTCTAGGACCGAGATATATAGGATCAAAGGCTTATCTGGAATAGGTGGAGTGAGAGCAGGCGGGTTGGCCAGATATTCCTTTAATCCGTCAAAAGCATTCTGGCACTTAGAATCCCAACAGAATTTGGTCCCTGCTTTGGTCAACTCGTAGAAGGGCCGGCACCTTTGCGAGTGTTGCGACACAAAGCGACGGATAAACTGCAACCTCCCGATTAATCCTCGAACTTCTCTCAAATTCTTCGGGGGTGGCATATCCCTAATTACCTTAGCCTTGTTGGGGTCTATCTCAATACCCCTTTTGCTCACAATGAAGCCTAATAACTTGCCCGATGATACACCAAACACACATTTCTTTGGATTCATTTTCAAATTGAATTCACGCGATCTTTGCAACACCTTTGCAAGGACCTCGGGATGTTCCGCCCTAGTTTTGGATTTTACCAACAAATCATCCACATATACCTCCAAATATATGTGCATCATGTCATGGAATATTGCCATCATAGCCCTTTGGTAAGTGGCTCCAGCGTTCTTCAGTCCAAATGGCATGACCACATAACAGTAAGTTCCCCAGGGAGTAGTGAATGAGGTTTTCTCCTGATCTTCTTCTGCCAGACGAATTTGATTATATCCAGAAAATCCATCCATGAATGAAAGGGTTTCATATCCTGCCGTGTTATCAATCAACACATCAATATGAGGCAAAGGGAAATCATCCTTCGGACACGCACGGTTAAGGTCCCGGAAGTCAATACAAATTCTCACTTTTCCATCTTTCTTCATGACCGGGACAATGTTTGCGACCCACTGAGGATAAAGGACGACTCTTATGAACCTAGCTTTGTGAGCTTGTCGACCTCTTCCTTCATTTTTAAAGCCATTTGTGGGCGAAAACGTCTTAACCGTTGCTTTACCGAGATGGATCCTGGTTTGAGAGTGAGACGATGCTCGACCAGAGTAGAATCCAGTCCTGGCATATCCTCATAGCTCCATGCAAACGTGTCCTTATAATCCTCGAGAACCTTAATTAATGCCTCTTCGTCAAATGATGGTAAATTATCACTTATGAGGACAATCCTAGGGTCTTCCTCAGTTCCTAGGTTAATCTCTTTGGTAGACTCTTCTACAGCGGCCGACGGCTCGTCAAATCTGCTCATTCCACTAGCATAAGCGTCAGCCGCATCCTCATATTCTTCGTCATCTTCTTCAATGGGGTACTCATCATCGGTGATTTCATAAACCCCGTACCCTTCATCAATCACACCATCATTTTCACATTCTATCTCCGGCAATTGGATAGGATTTTCTAGCAATTGAGGGATGGCTAGAAGGGCTTGACACCTATCGGCTAAATCTAAAAGGAACCGCCGAGGGATCTGCTTACCCTTGGATTTCTTCTTGGGTACTACCCTTGACTTATTCCTAACCTGACACACATTATTTACAGAAGAAGAAGAAGCTAAAGAGGATAGTGAAGAATGTATAGGGAAGGACCCCTCAGACGAGGGGAAGAAAAGGTCACTCAAGGGACCTTGAATGAGTGGCCCGTAAGTCGGGGCACACTCATAGGAGATATAGGATGTCTCCTCAACAAAGATGTGTTGTTGGGGAGTTGGGAAATTGACGTTTTTTTTTCGTTTTCATTTTTAATAACAAAACAATGCAAAGAAATTGGAGGAGGTGAAACGGGAATTAGAGCTAGAGGGTTGTGTAGCTCGTAGAGCAGATCGTGATTGAAAACCTGACGTGAGTTAAGAAACCCACGTAGGTATATGAGTAAAGAAGGGGACTTGGGAAGATCATCAGACAACTGTCTGGCCCAGGAAGGAGACAACAACAAAGGCTGTGATATGTGGATAGAAAAGATGACGGCTAATGAGCCGTCGGTGACAATATTGGTGACGGATGATGACCCGTCGATGACAACATCCTCTTGGCGAGGAGGGTTTGACATTCTGGCAAGTGTGATGGTGTCCCCTGGCATTTCGGAGATCAAAGACGACCCTTCTAGATGTGGAGGCGAGAACATTCTTTCCAGTGAAATGGATATATCTGGTATGTCAAACCATTTATACCATTCACAATCCAGGTGGACAATCTTTCCTCTTTTAGGGATCCTTGAACGTCCTTGAGCTAAAAACACATCCCGTGACCCCCCAGGTGACTCCAGTGGAGGATCTCCCATCTGGACGATGGGCCCCTTTTTGAAATGTGAGGACAAAGTCCAAGTGAGGGGTTTGCCGTCTGATTCGAATGGCCCCTTAAAACCCAAGCCAGCTCTATGGATTGGCTTTATCTTTTGGAGTGGTCTCAGCCTTCCTTGCAGTTGTGCCCCTAGACCTTTGCCATCTTGGTAGCCAATATTTCTCATAATCTCCCATCCTTTGGAGCGGAGGGGGAGACGTGAGTTTAACATAGGGAATGGCTTTTGTTGTGTGAAGGGAGCACGACAGGGGTCATACACATCCAACAAGGACAGTATGGGCCGATGAGTCGGCCAGACCGAAGGCAAAGAGGTGTTGATGGCATCCACCGTAGAACAGAGAGGCATGCTCATTACCTTATAACCCATCCTTTGTATGGAAATTTCAAGCACTGATGATTGGTGGATGGTACAGCATTCATAGCTTCAATGTAGGTACGGCCTAGTATAGCCTTGAAAGTGGGATCCATATCAAGGACATGAATTCAGTGAAGACTGATACAGGACCTAGTTCTACATTGAGGGTAATCATCCCCATTGGCGGTATTTTACTATTGTCATAGGCCGTGACTGTGATTGAGGAGGGCATGAGTTGTTCTTCATGGACCCCACATGCTTGGAGAGTACTCGGGGAAATCACATTTATAGACGCGCCAGTGTCCACTAGGCACGGATCCAACGACACGCCATTGATTTTTACCGCAATACACAATGCATATTTCCGAGCTTCCTTGGGGGCAAGTTCGTGATTGTGAAACATGATAGGCGGTTGTGTATCAGTGGGCGTCAGGACTGCCGAGATTTTCTCCACAGGGAGATCCTCGTTCACCATGACTTTTTGAGATATTCCTTAAAGCTTCTTGGTGAGATGGGGATCTTTTAATCAGCTCAAGGATGGAGATACGGGCAGGCGTCTTATCCAGATGTTTTAGCAAATCATACTGGGTCCCAGGGATAGACTCTTCTGACTGCTCTTCCTTATCTTTCTGGGGCTGAGATTGTTCAGGGGCCTGACTATTCTGAGGAAACACCTGGTGGAACATCCTTCCACTCCGGAGCACCATTGCTTGTGGGTCTTGTTGCACCTCTATGGTATTGGGTGTGGATTTTAACAAGGGTTTAAGGGGTAATAGTGGAGGAATGGTTGGTGCGATAGGGGTTATGATGGGTGTAGGGGTTTTGATTAGGGGTTTGCTTGGTGGAGGTATAGTAGAGGTAGAAAGGATCTCGGGCGTATGGTGGATGATGAGTGGTTTAGAATGTGAAAGAATAGGGGAAGTAGAGGGAATCTCGGGTGAATGGTGGATGATAAGGGGTTTATATGGTGGAGGGGGTATAGTGGAAGTAGAGGAAATCTCGGACGAACGGTGAATGATAAGGGGTTTGGAAGGTTGAGGTATATTAGAAACGGAGGTGACTTGGGGTGGATGATGGACGATAAGGGGTTTATATGGTGGAGGGGGTATAGTGGAAGTAGAAGGGACCTCAGATGAATGATGACTGATAAGAGGTTTAAATGGTGGAGGAGGAGGTTCAATGGGGGTAGAGGTGGATGGTGTGTCATACGGGTAATGGGCGGTAAAATGGTTAGAAGGCGGGGGTAAAGGTGCGATAGAGGTAGATGGTAAATTAGAGGAATAAGAAGTGATTAGGGGACTGAGGGGTGAAAAAGGAGTGGGAGATGGCCTTTGGTGATGGACTAATGGTGAATTGACGGTAGGGGTACGAATAAGAGGGCGTGATGGCTGTGGAACGGGAGAAGGACCAAATAGGGGTTGTCAGGGGGTTGAGTGGTAGGAAGATGTTGTTCGAAGGAGACGAGGAGGTTGATTGGTGGTATGACTGGTAGCAAGGACAGAGGTGCTTTCTAAATGACAGGTTTGCTCTCTTCCAACTTCTAAGAAGGAGGAAATCGGATTAACCTGGTAGTTGGGCTGTTGGTGCTCCGGAAGCGGATTATGGATAATGCCCATATTAGGCTGCTGTTGTGGGGCCTGCTGAGGCTGTTGTTGTTGATGTGGTTGTTGTGGTAACTGTGGCCTAGGCGGAGGTCTCCTGGCCTTTAGGGTGGCGATGCATCGCCTCATTTCATCCCAGTCGATTTCACCGAGATCATTCATGTCGTAAATGTAATCTTTGAAGTTGAAACAATTCTCCACCGTATGACCCGGCTGTCTGTGATAGACACAGTACCTGGAGGTATCAGCATTTGGGGGCCATGCAAACTTTTCTTTGGGCAAAGTAAGTAGGTTGGCAGCCATGAGGGCATTAAAAATGTCCGGCAATGCCTCGGGCAATGGTGGATAATGGGCTCTTTTGGGTCCAATGGGCCTCATCCGTTGTTGTGGTGGGCCGTAATTTCCCGGGGGTGGAACTTGGTGATACTGAGGTTGTGGTTGTTGTTGTTGTTGCTGGGGATGAAAGGGTTGAGGCATGTTGTTTTGAAGGGGGTTATTTTTGGGTGCAAGACGATAAAGAGGTGGACCTTGTTGAAAGGGAGGTCGTGAAACCTGAGGAGGCCTTGGGTTAACTGGTTGGTTGGGGCCGCCAAGCACACTCACTTGCTCGTTTATGACGACTCCCTCAGTTGTCCTCCTTGGACACCAGTGCCCGTCTTCTTAAACACCCTTGGCTTTGGAGGTTCAAACATGTGCATGATGGGAGAATCTTTTAATTGGGTCTGGATATACCGGGCCCTCTCATAAAGTTCCTCCATCGTGGTAAGCTTATTCATGGCTAAAATGTGTCTAAACTGCGGGGTTGCATTAGACACAATCATCTTGACTTGCTCGGGTTCTGAAAGGGTATCCTTTATTTTATCGGCCAGAGACCTCCACCTATCAGCATACTGGACAAAATCCTCATCTGACCTCATTTTCTCAGCAACTAGGTCGGTGATAGAAAGGGAGGGACCGACCCTATCCCGGTACTTCTGTATGAATTTGGCTTTGACAATTTCAAAATCTCCAGCCTCACTCGGCTCTAGTGAATAGAACCATTCTAGGGCGGGACCATCCAATGATTTCTGAAAAAGGTAAGCCAGGGATTTTGGATCGTTCTGCCATGAGGAAGATTCATACATAAAATCCTTGATGTGAATATAAGGATTTCCCGCGCCGTTATACCTACGGTATGTAGGCATTTTGGAGGGAGGATGATGAAATATGGGGAGATTTGGCAGGGAAATGTCAGGGACAAACTTCCCATGTGCCTCTTTCTTGAAATTTCGGAACTCCTCGTTCATTTCATTGATTTTGTTGAGGAGAGATTGAGTGAGGTCCTCGGCAGGTGGAGGTTGGGCCTGCCACTGAGGCTGAGAAGGCCTGCCAAGGGCCTGAGAAGGGAATGCTAAACCAGAAGGGTATGGTGGCACACTAGTGGACGGACCCGTTTGGGGTACCGTATGGAGGATGCAGGGGCTTGAGATTGTGGAAGGGGAGATTGGTAAGAGGCGGGCTGTTGACTCGCCTGTCCTTGAAATGAGGAAGAAGGAACGTCATGTACATATGATGGAAAAGTGGTAGCCTGGGGCGGCTGTTGGTAGGATGTGGGAGCCGGAGTTGACTCCTGAGGAGGGGGAGCAACAGATTTCCCCTTTAAAATAGCTTGGAAGGCTAGAAGTTGCTCAGGGCTGAGCTGCGTACTGACGAGGACACCTAACAGGGAAAAGATGTCCTTAGGTGGGGCTACTTCCCGTGAAATAGCGGGAACCTCTTGCGAGGTGTCACGAGAAGGGCATGAGTCCATTGCGTGGACACGTGGGTCAATTGACTGACCACGTCCTGATTGGTTCTCTTCGAGAGAATCGTGGGCCATTGTTGTGCTTTTTCCAGAACGTAAAAGCATACACCAACAGACAAATATCAGAAATTAGCAGACAAGTGGATGATCTTACGCCACTTTTTTGTTTTTGTTTTACCTCTTTTTTGTCTTTTTAACAAATATAAATATTCACACAAAATTTGCAAAAATCCTAGTTACACCTTGGTTTTACCGCCGTGTCAACTAGGGACACTCGTCTCACCACGGATAGGTAACTAACTTCGGGGTACTTCAGTGGTACAACCTGCCCAGTGAACGAAGAGGGAATCCTTCGATGTCGGGGACTTACGGAGGTCCCGATGGAGGAGATCCTAGTCCGTCGAGAGGAATTCCCGACGGAGAGTCCTTCCTTCACCGAGAAAGGTTGATCCTTAGAAAAGTAAAATAAAGGGGTAGATGCATGAAATGCAATACTGAATGAAATATATATAAAACAGATATAACAAGAATAAACACACAAATATAACAGGGATAACAGTGATATAACAAGGTTATAACAACAATGAACAGATAGAGTAAGATATGGCCGTTCTTCTTTCCGAAACACGTAGACCACTTGGAAAAATAGAAAAGACTATAAGCGTGCACGTGATGCACGAGGGGGATGATGTGGCGCACGCGGGCGCAATAAGAAAGGGCACACGTGGGTGTCGAGTGGAGGGGAGCACACGTGGATGCTAAATGGAGGGGAGCACACGTGGGTGCTAAATGGAGGGGCACACGTGGGTGCCAAACAGAGGAGAGCACACGTGGGTGCTAAATGGAGGGGGCACACGTGGGTGCCGAATAATGGGGAGTGCACGTGGTGCACGAGACAATGTTGACCTCTCAAGTAACCACGAAGGATCGGGGGAGTGCACGAGGTGCACGTGGGCGCAATAGGGAAGGGCACACGTGGGTGCCGAGAGGAGGGACACACGTGGGTGTCAAAAGGAGGGGCACACATGGGTGCCGAAAGCTTGTGGGTAACCAAAAAAGTAAAAAGCAGGTCCCACCGTGATCGTCAGAGATGTGAACGCGTCACGTGGTGGACTGAGAGAGAGAGATGGGGTTTCTCCCTCTCTGAGTGAAAGAGTAAAAAAAATGATGAAAATGAAAACGCGTGCGTAAAAAGGATGATGTAGAAAAGACGGCAGAGAGTATGACCTGAAAGGTCACTCTGTACGAGGACGTGGAGCCTAGACTTACCGGACCTTCGGTACAGGGCGGAGAACGGGATCCGAAGACCCTCTCACGTAAACTGAACCCCTTCCCGGTAGGCATGACCTACTATTCCGAGGACAGCTTTCTATATACCGAGTGCGAACCTGGGACTCTACGTAGTAGAAGTTGGCGGACACAAAGACATACGTGAACTCGGAATTTGGAACGGCATATCACTCCTCACATAATAATAATAACATGAATATAAACAATAAGCAGACTGCCGCAGGATATTGATCCGTGCGGGATTTTAACAGTAATATAACAGGTGCAGAAAGGAAGTGCAAAAAGTAAATGATTACGGTGAAATGACTCACCGCAGCCGATTATAGTACAAACAGACCCGGGATTTAGCTATCCGCGGGTATTATAGACAGAAATTAAAATTTACTACAAACACGCGTTTGGTGGTGTGATCACCAGGGACCGTGGGCCCGAACTGGTTGATTGATCGCTTGGCCTTTATCGCGGGATTTGCGCGGGTTCCTTCTTCCTCTTCGTTCGACGGGTCGAAGAAGGGGGCTTTTGACTGGTTACCCTGCAAAATAAACAAACAGAAAATAAAATTAAGTTAGACAAGTGATATGATATGATAACAATTCATAAGATAAAACAGTGATAACATGTATGATAAACTAAAAGCACAACAAAATAGTAAGAGTAACAAAAGAGCCGCTGATGGCGACACAAGCGCGAAGCGGGCAAACGGTGGGATGAGACGGCTTTCCCGTGTACGAGAGCACGCGGGAGCGTTGATTGGGCCGGAGGTTCGGCTTTTATTCCTGCACGAATTTAAGAATGATTAAATATATGTACGCAAAACATGTTTATATATATATATATATATATGTACAAATATACAGATACATGTCTAATGAGATATATATATATATATATATATATATTAATATATATACATAATGATATATATAAAATATCTATCTACACCCTGAAAATAAAAGAAACAAAATAAAATAGCTAAACTAGGATATTTAAAATAAAGAGAAGGGAAGAAAAAGAACTCTTTTTTAAGGCTTTTCTTGAGACTTTATTTATATGTGTATATAGTATATATATGGGATATATATAAGACAGAGAGATATATATATATAGCATATAAAATACTACGGATGAATACTAAATGCTCTATTATAGATTTAGTATATATATCTGCACTTTATATGTACTATATAAATACTATATATATGCTATATACATAAATAGTACACACAGGGAGGAAAGGGGGAGATAGAGAGGCAGAAGGATGAGGGGTCGGGTGTGAGAGATTGAGAAAGAGAGAGTAAGAAAACAGGGAGAAAAATAGAGAGACGGTGAGATAGAGTAACAATAAAAAAATAAAAAAAGAGAAAGTTTGAGAGGGATCGAGAGAGAGAGAGAGAGAGAGAGAGAGAGAGAGAGAGAGAGAGAGAGAGAGAGAGAGAGAGAGATACGGCAGGGAGAGGGGGGTGAATAAAAATAAAAAAAATAAGAAAGTGAGGGAGAGATCGAGAGAAAGAGGGAGGGAAAGTGAGGAGATAAAAATAAAAAAATAAAAAAAAAGGAAGGCAGAGAAGGATCGAGAGAGAAACGGGAGAGAGGGGGGAGGAAAGAGAAACAGGGAGAGAGAAGAGAGACGGGGTGAGATGAGAGAGAGAGAGAGAGAGAGACGACGGGGAAAGGAGGAGGCCGGCAGTGGGCAGCCGGTGGCGACGGCGGCAGTCACAGGTGAGGAAGGTCGGCGGGGGACTTCGCGGCGGCCGGAGGGATGTGCAGGGGGGGCTACGCGGCAGGCTTCACGGTGAGGGGGGAGGTGTCCGGCGGTGCAGGTGGACGGTGCATGCAATGGGCGGCCGGCGGAGGTGGCAGCGGCGTGAGCTCTCCGGCGTGGTGGCAGCGGCGTGGTGCTGCAGGTGACCGGCGACGGTGGAGGACGGCCGGGAACGGCAGCCGTAGCGTGGAGGACGCGGTGGTGGCTCGCGGCGGTTGCGGAGTCCGGTGGCGGTGTTGCGGACGGTGGACGACGACGGCAAGCGGGCGGCTTCGCAACGAAGGGGAGCTCGCAGGCAGTGTCCGGGATGCGGTGCGAGGTGGTTCGCGACGGTGGTGCCGAGGAGGTGGATGGCGGGGGAGCGGAGGCGACGTGCACAACGGCGGTCGGAGGGGGTGGCTCCACGGTGATGATGGCGGTGGCTTCGGGGGCTCGGACGGACGCCCGGTGCAGGAGTTGGCGATGTGCATGCAAGGAGGTTTGGAGTGGAGTTGACGACGGTGCCGGTTGCAGCGGCGAGGTCGACGTGCCGGTGGAGAGGAGCCTAGGGTGCTGACGACTTGGGAGAGGCCGGAGGCGGACGTGGCTGGGGTTGCACGCATCCGAAAGGGGTGCCGCGGCGGCTGTGGGAGAGGTGGTTCGGAGGTGAGAGGGAGAAACAGGGGACAGGAGAGAGAGAGAGAAGCTCGCCGCGGCGAGCTAGCCGCGGGAGGGAGAGAGAGGGACGGCGGGAGAGTGGGAGAAGCTCGCCGCGGCGAGCTAGCCGCGGGAGGGAGAGAGAGGGACGGCGGGAGAGTGGTAGAACCGGCGGGGGGAGTGGAGGTGGCCGGGTGGCTTGCAGCGGAGGTGGGCTCACGAGCGATAAGGGGAGGTCGAGGAGACAAGGTTGGTGGAGATGAGGGATGTGGTCTGCAGTGATGGACTAGATGATGGTTGGGGTATGGCCGTGTGCGTTGAGGAGGTGAGAGGGAGATGAGAAGTGGGTTCGCAGTGGGTTTCTATAAGGTGGGCCATGGAGTAGAGAGATGTGAAATGGAAATATTCCCTTTGTCCGGCTGCTGGGGAGATATTAAGAGAGGGAGGTGGAGATAAGAGAGGGACTTGAGAGAGTTAGGATGAGGGAATGAGGTGGACGAAAATGATAGAAAGAGAGAGAGAGAGAGAGAGAGGAGACAAAATAGGGTGGGGTGAGGTAACAAGGGTACGTGTGTACGTGAGTTAGGATGAAGAGATGAGAAAGTAATTAGGATATGAATTAATTAAAGTAAGCATATATATATGTTCATATTTACAACAATGTATATATATTATACATTTGTATTTATATTACATATTACTATATATATTTACAACACTATATATATTACAAGCTCACGTGTATATATTCCAGTTTATTATTATTATAAAATTTTTATATTTTATAAGGTTTTCTTATTTTTTTGTATTTTTATTTTTATTTCTTAATGATTACATATTTTTTTGATTTTTGGTTTTGTATATATATATATATTAAGCTTTTCCTATTTTTTTGTATTTTTCTTTATAAACTTCTCATTTTTTTTGTATTTTTATAACATTTTTTATTATTTTTCATATTTTTATATTTTTCTTACGTAAAATTAAAAAAATGACTAATCACCCACATAAATCAATCGCGTAAGCCACTTTGAGGCATCACGGTGCAATATGAGATTTACCCGCAAAAAAATAAAAATAGCGTGTCTACAGCTACGATTCTGAACCAGTGGGTCACATGCCCAACAGGCTTCCGCTGCACACTCTGATCCACGCGCACAGCCCCAAATTCCCGGAAACACCGCCCTACCGGCACTCGTCCTTCCGAAAAAGCGCCAGCACCCTTACGTAACCAGGGAAATGGGCACAACTCTCACAGGCAACCACCTTGCCAAAACGCGGGACTCATCTCGCACGGACTTCAAGGCACACAAGGCCAACCAATCCGGGCACATGATGCAAGACGGCAACCCTAGCCCAACACAATACTCTCCAACCAAAGGAGAAACCAATCGCATCTCCGACCAACAGAAAACTCCACGCCCGACCTGATCTCGAATCTCGCGCACGCTGGAAACAGCACCATCCAGCACCAAGAAAAATCATTGCTTTCATCAAGTCAGCGCCTCCGACACACTCGGCGAGTGTCACGTCGGACCACGATCACAACATCTCTCGGTGCACCACCACTGTAATTCCTCGAACTGCAACACCGCGAGTTCACACCTGCCAGCAACTTCTGCCCAATGCAGCGCAACCAGGGCCACCACCGATGAGGAAGAAGGCTCTCAACCTCGATCCTTAGACCCCATGCTGGCACGAAAGCCACGGACAGCAACCACCTTCATAGCGCTGAACAGCGCACTCAAGCTCTCAAGCGAGAAACAAGGCAGAAAATGAACACAAAACCCTAAGCCAGCTGCCGACTATACTGGACCTTATGGACTCTGATCAATGCAATATTTCGAATTCCTATGCACGTCCATAACCTCTGCTCTGATACTAGCTGTAACGACCCAAGATCCGGATACCGGGAAAGATCTGATACCATTCGAATCCTGGCCCGCTGCCCATGAGTCGGAGGACTCGGAAGGGCTAAAAGGAGTGTGGAGACACAAAGAAATAGGAAGTAAAGCAAGACAATTTAACAATTAACAGAAATAAATAAACAACTACTACAACAGAAGAGTCCGGTCCAATAGAAAGTACAGTCTAAAGCAGTAAAACGTACCACATGCCAAGTGAACACTCGGCCCGGCAAGCTGGCAACTGAGAACCTCTGAACAGCACCCTCGAACCTTGAGGAAGAACCGCCACACCTGAAAAGTAGGGATGAGTCTCCAAAATAGAGACTCATCAGGGATCCTGTGGAACCCCAACCGGAAACAACGGAGGTAGCGGAAAGAAAAGCTACAACAACAGCAGGAACATCGAACCGGTGACCGGTCAAAACTCGGCACTACAGCTACTCCTACTGTACCAGAAAACACACCCCGATCTCACGGTCGGGGCTACCGAACCACACTAGTACCACTTACCGAAGTAAAAATCCACGGCAATCCTGTTGAGTAGTGGACAGCGGATCTAGAGGGGAGGGGTGAATAGATCTGCCCCTCTTTTCACAATGCAACCCTCTATATAGCTAGATAAAATAAATTACAGCGGAGTGTAACTAGCTTATCGAAGAACATTATGATTCACTTGGCAAGATGAGCAACTAATATATCGATTTGAACCTAAGTATGCATCTAGAACGAAGTAATCACATAAACAAATCACAACACAAAGGATTTTAAGGTGGTTCGGACTGAATCCCCAGTCCTACATCCACCCCTCACCAAACCCGGTGAGACTCCACTAGTACCACGCACTGAACTGCAAATCGGAAAGACCTCCGATTGCCAGCTGGGCAGACCCCGGGTTATGCCGGGTCAGTCCGTTAACCCCTTTACTCCGTCGCTTGAGTCCTTTAGCAGCCCGTTCTCATCTGTGGCATCAACCTTGATAGTCTTGAAGATTTCTATTGATTATATCGCTCCTATAATCAAATTTTTATTCCGGGGGTGGGGCGCTGCCCCCTTGACCCCCGTGACTTGACCGCGTAGGGCGATCCACGTGCGAGGGCGCAATCCTTGAGCTTTCACATTTGCCATCTCCACTCCATTCCTTGGCATATCTGTCATGAAAGAACATCAAGTAGTTTAGTCATATAAGAGTGGTAAAACATCAATGACTTATAGTGTTTAGCCATTATCAAAACCAAGAATATCGAAATAACTCAAATGACCACAGGATGATATCGAATGACCCAAGTGACCACAAGATGACTCAAATGACCACAGGGGCACACCAAATCCCGCCGTAGAGGCATGTCTCCCAGGACACGGCCAACCTGGACACGTAGTCCAAGGTGCAATCCTGACCACCCGATCGCGGACAACGCACCAACAAGACGCAACCTCGATAAAGCTACTATCACCAGTCTCACGGCGTGAAAACCGACACACGCGCCACGGCGAAACAACCGGAACTCAACGGTCAACACGACCAAAACCCGAAGGTCGAAGTCACAGAGACTGACAGTCTGTCACTCCCAACTCGACAGGAGTACCTCCCACTAGAAGCAAGGCCGGATGCGTCCACTGACGTCTTAGTCCGCGCCTCAGGTGTCTCCCTCTGACCCAACGAGAACTGAGACACCGTACAAGTAACCACAAAGCAAGTGACTAGCTGGGGTCACGCTCGTCAGCGTGGGTCCAACCGCCCCCAACCACGTATGCACACACAGACCACGCGTCCCAGGTCTGGCCTCTAACTGGTTTTCCCCTCAGCCAGACTCTAGCTGCAAACGTGGGGCCCAACGGAAACCAGTCTAAAAACCGTCCACATGGTAGCCTCTCCACCACTCCCTGGTGGGACCGCTAAATGCGTAAGCATGCTACGACTAGTGGAGGGTCACTGAAGGAGTAGACTCTCAAGTCAACGGAAAATAACGTCCGAACTGACGAAGTACGGGGACCGTCCCACGTACCAGCACCGTCGCACGGTGACCACGGTCGGAGAAGAAACGAGGCTCACAGTCCACGGCCACGCACACACCCTGCACGAGAGTCGAGAAAACCCAAGTGATGCTAAGCCACTGGACTCTAGACAGTTATCTAGACGCACTACACCCCACGGTCCTTGCGTCACAAGACTCGGGGTCAAGACCGTCGTATGCAACGACACAAGGCCGTCAATCTAGTCTAATCCCTAGGCCTAAAACCACTGTAGCACAAATACCGAGATAACTCATGAGCCGCCGGGACCATCCCCTCAAAAGGGAACTCAAGGGACTAAGGCCACACACATGGCCCACATGGAAAGCACAGAAGCTTGATTCCCAAGGTAGCTCACACGCCACCACGATGATCCCTCCATCCCAGGGAAAAGCGGGAAACCTCCAACTCCAAGCTAGAAAACTGGACTCGCAGTCCAAGGCCAAAATATATGGCCCACACGGAAATCATCTTCCGAAGGAACTCACGACGTACGGGAAACCCTCGCCGCACTCACACCGACGCACTGTGACTCGGTCAAGCTTAACACAAAAGCCCGAGACACGAGGAGTCACCCGGACTCTCAAACCCATGGGCACGTTAAATGAGGTAGCACGGTCCTCCCGACACCCTCAAAACATGGACTCAAAACCCTCGGGGTGTCTGGGACATTCACGAGACCGCAGGTCGACCAATGGGTCCCAACCGGGTCGACCAGGGACCTACACAACAACGATCGCGACAGGCACGAAGAACCACTTCGGTATAACACAGTGCCTGGAGGTCTATCTTTGGGCCGTCACAGACCGTAATGGTCCAAAGGTAGGCCGTCACAGTGTAAGGTTTCGCACAGCACCTACGGGCGACGTAGCGGATAATAAAAATTTCATTTGCCCGATCCCGGTGTTATGGAAAACTTAATCTGTGCTCTAATCGGTGTTTCTAAGACCCTAATTACGGGTTGCGTGTTTCACCTTGCGCGGAACGACGCTGTCCGCTAAGCCCGATGCAGAGAAACCGAGCCGCACAGCTGTACGGCCTCTAGAGCAGATCCACACGGACCCTTGCGCAGTGACGGTACCTCCCCGGCGCAACTTTCCCCGACTCTAACACCTTCTGGAGAGAGAGAGAGCAAGAGGGAGAAAGGGGAGGCTAATCCTCCACTTAAGCTTATGTGCTTGCTTAAGCTTAAGAGGTTGGAAGAAGTGAAAGCTCGAATGAGCTTCACGTAGGTAGCTATATATAGAGTTTAGGTTTATTAGAAAAGGGTTCTAAAAGACCGAAACTGTATATATGTCCTATCTCATATTATACATATGTATTAAACTCCGTTTACACTCCTTTCCAAAAGGAATTAAAAGAAAATAATGCATACATTTGTATAATAATTATCCGTCACCCAAGAATCCATTGTGTGTGATCCTCTAGGCCCATAGTCACTCTAGTTTAAGGCCCATTAACTTCTAATTCCCAATTAGAAGTAAATTAAACATATTATTCGCTTCTACAAGAGCCGAATAATAGTTTAATTCATTCCGAACCTTCGATCACGTTGGGTCAAGCAAATCCGCGTGATCCTAGATGACGCCGGATTTAAACCAGCATGTCTGGTACTTGGAAGTCCACAGTTACCGCATCGATATAATCCCTCGCTCCTTCTATGAGTCTGGTACGATCGAGGGTACGGTATCTGTCAAACCCCATGATCGTGCCATTTGACTATGACCTCCTTAAAGTGTATGACGTCCGTGCTAAACGAACTCATACGACCCTGGCCAGGGATTTAACGGAGCATCAATGTCATGACCCATTAACTGTCTGATATATACCCGACAGTGAGTGATCCCCTCTTGACCATTGATGATCTTCACACGTATCCTGGAGTGGTTAATGACTCGGCAACTCATGACTTATGGTTAAAGTCACTTAGCTAAGTAATTAAACCATTCCAGTCCTCGTGTAAGATCCGATCAATGTCTCAAGTCAAAGGACCAACGATGCTACTGTGACCGTTGGATCTTCAGTTGACATTAGGTATAATCAACCATCTGAAGATCCAATAGCGGATCAGTTCAGTGCACATCCTCCAAGGACATACACCTACACATATGTGTTGGTGCCCCGCACCAATGACCATGAGACTGGTCACTGACACATCATGTGTACTGGTTTAATAGGTAATCAAAGTCCCCGAGTGATTACCCTCCAACCAGGAACAGTTTAAGGTATGTGTTCATGTAAAGTAAGTCTCATGTTCGAGATCCCATCTCGAGCTGACTTTACAACCACATATCTTAGGGACAACGTAAAGTAACACAATCGCATATTTACGCTCAAACACCACTTTATTAATGAACAAGATCATACAACTATTGGGCCTACCCGACCCGAAATTGGCCTGTAGCACACCAACACTAACACACAGCACCCTAACGGTCCAACTCAGGAGCGTCAGACGAAAAAGCAACGCTGGCTGTGACGCACCCACCCTGAGGTGTCACAGCCTCTAACGGACCAAGCCTGGTGCGATAGAAGACGGGATGAAACCAGCTGTGACGCACACCCATCGAGGCGTCACAGCCTCTAACGGTCCTGCCCAGGTGCATTAGAAGGTGGGGACGCGTCGGCTCTGACGCTCCCATACAGGGACGTCACAAGGCTCTGACGGTCCACCCCTGGTGCGTCAGAGTCTCGTGACCCCGATTGGTCAAAAACCACGATAACAGTTGTAACGATCGAACCCAGGCACGTCACACCCTCTGGCGGTTTATCGTAAGACCGCTAGAGCGACCGACGCCCTACCGACACTGCAACCCTTGTGATGCAGCCCTCTTGGGGCGTCACGGACTGTAACTCACCAACCCAGGGGCGTCATACCCTGTGACGGCCACCGGAACGACCGTCACACCGTCCCGAGAGCGGGACGGCGGGAAACGACCCAAAAATTATCCCATGCCCCCATACCTCCACGGGAGAGGGGGAAAACAAGGGGGAAGCCCCCAAACGGCCTCTAGCATGCATCTACGGCCTCAGATCGGCCCGAAACGCGGTGAAACGGTAGATCGACTCACGAGCCCTAAAACATGGATTTTTCCCAAAAATCCCCAAATACGCCCGCTCGGCTCACCACGGCCTACAATACTTTCGGGAAAGGAAGCTCACGAGCTGGGGATCCATCTCCCTACCTTCACTGAAGAAACGACACGCCGTGGACGCCGATCCACGAAGAAATCACCGCGAAACCCTCACCAGCTCACGGACGTGCCCCCGAGCATCGCCACGCCTCCACCGCCTCGATCATGGCTCGTCCTTGCCCGCATCCTCGCCCGCGCCGCCTCCACCTCGCCCCTGCCTCGCTCCGTCAGCCGCCGGAGAAGAGAGGGGAGAAAGAGAGCGTGAGAGAAGAGAGAGGGAGGGAAGAGAGAAATGAGAGGGGAGAGAGAGAAATGGTTAATATATAGAAAAATCCAAAAATTACAAAAATTCAGAAAAATATGAAAAAATTACCTCCACGATCCTCGGGAGGAGCACAACGCGTAGGAATTATCCTGGAGTCGAAGAACCTCACGGTTTACCCTGCAAAGAGTTCCGAAGGTACATCAGGGAAAAACACATGTAAAGCGTAAAATACACTCCGAGACCCACAAAAACTATCCGAAAAATATCCGAAAAATCCGGGGCATTACATAGAGAGTTCGTAGTAGAAGGCCGAGGAGCCGTGTATGTAATGCCCCGGGGTTTTTCAGATCCTTCTTCGTGGGTCTCGGATCTGGTTTCTCGGAGCGCCTGACTCCGTTGTGTCTGAAATTTCGTTTCGGACATCTTTCGTGTTCGGATCGGCGCGATCAGGAGTCGTTTCGGAGGCCCAGAGGCGTTCCGCGGCTTTTCCGCGTGTATTTTCCGATTCCCGGCGTGGGTTTCGGCTTTTTCTTCGGATCCTTGTTGCGGGTGAACCGGGCCGTTCACCTAGGCGAGTGTGGTACCGCTGCGATCGGTGCGTTCCGAGGATCGCGAGGGTGTGATTTTCTATTTTTCGAGATTTTTCGGATTTTCCGGATTTTCCTATATAAACCCCCACCCTCTCTCTTCCTCTCATTTTTCTCTTCTCTCCCTCTCTCTTCTCACGCTCTCTCCTCTCACTCTCTCCTCTCCGGCGGCCGACGGACCGAGGCGGGGGCGAGGCGGGGCGATGCGGGCGAGGAGGACGGCGAGGATGGGTCGAGGATCGAGGCTCGAGGGCGTGGTGAAGCTCGGTCGTGGGTTCGTGGAACGGCGAGGCTTCAACGACGTTTTCTTCGTGGATCGGCGTCCGCGGTGCGCGAAATCTTCGGTGGAGGTAGGGTGATGGACCCCCAGCTCGTGCGCTTCAATTCCCGTGAGTTTGGTAGGCCGTGGTGAGCCGAGCGGGTCGTTTGGGGCGTTTTGGGGAAAATCATGATTTGGGGAGTGATCGCCCGATCTAGCGATTCGTTGCGTTTTAGGCCGATCCGAGGCCATAGATGCATGCTAGGGGTTGTTGGGGAGCTTCCCCTATGTTTTCCCCTTCATCCGTGGATGATTGGGGCGTGGCGTGGATTTTTGGGTGTTTTCTCGCCGTTCCCGGGTTTCCGAAATGGTCGCAGTCCACCAGAAACCGCTACCATATGGTCGCGGTCCTGGGAGAACCGCTTCCATCCTTTGTGTTTGAGTCGGAAGGCCTTCGAGCGTCGCGTACGAGCGATCGACCGCTTTTGTCTGGTCGCGGTCAGGGGACGACCGCTACCACCTGGTCGCGGTCCTCGGGCGACCGCTACCAGCGGGGTTGATCGTGGCTTGTCGCGGTTGTGAGGCGACCGTGACAGCCTGGTCGCGGTCATCGGTCGACCGCTACCATCTGGTCGCGGTCACCGGGTGACCACTACCATGTTCTGGTTCCGGTTTGCACTGTTTTGACCCCCGGTCAACCCGGTTGTGACCCAGTGGTTGACTTTAGGTCTCGTGAGTGTCTCGGACACCCCGTGGAGTTCCGTGACCGTGACTTTGGATGTCCAGAGAGGTCCCACTTACCTCATTTTGTGTGCCATGAGCTTAAGGGTCCGGGTGACCTTTAGTGTGCCGTTCGCATTGTGTTGGTCTCCGGTCGACCCGGTTGTGACCCAGTGGTCGACCTCCCTCCTTGTGAGTATCCCGGATACCCCATGGGTTCTGTGTCTGTGTTTTTGGAGTGTCGGGAGGGACCGTGTTGCCTCGATTAGCGTGCCCGTATGTGTGGTGGGTCCAGGTGACCCCACGTGTTCTGGGCTTTCGTGTTACGCTTGATCGAGTCACCATGTGTCGGTGTGTGTGCGGTGGGGTGTAACGAATCCGATTACCGGGAAAGCCCGATAACCCGAGACTCGTACCGCCACCCACGGGCCCGAAGACTCGGAAGGGTTAAAAGGATGGTGTGGAAACTACACAAGCATCACAGATAATTGCGGAAATTAAACAGTTATAATATTAAGCAGGAAATAAATTAACATTTTATATGGTCCACAATAAAATAACAACAACAGCAAGGACAGTCCACGACTAGTACAGTGACAAGAAAGAAAAGCACAGCTACACGGGGCATACCCCGGCTCTGACCTCTGGCACTACCTCTGGGCACCCGCACCACGCTGCGCTCCTGACGCGCTCCCCGAAGGTGGCGTCTCACCTGAAACACGGTGAAAATACGCAGGGAATGAGTCTCGGAACAAGACTCAGTAGGGATCACTCGAACCCTACCTCGTAAAACGAGAAACCACTACTCTAGCGGTTGGAAAGTACCTCGGGAAGGAAAGCCCTGCACTCTACAGAACTAGACCATACGGCACGTAAATCGACACACGTGCCACTGTACGAGAAGACCGAAACCAACGGTCGAATCGTAAAACCCGAAGGTCGAAAACACACGACTGACAGTCTGCCACTCCGTACTCGACAGGAGTACCACCCACTAGAAGCACAGCCGGTAGCGTCCCCTGACATCTTACACCGCACCGCAGGTGAACCGCCTGACGTGGTAGGTCCTACCCGAGGTGCAAACACCGTACAAGTAACTCACAACAAGTGACTAGCTGGGGTCACACCCGTCGGCGTGCGTCCACAGTCCCCAATCACGTGTGCACACACAGACCACGCGTCCTAGGTCTGGCCCTCTGACCGGTTTTCCCCTGGCACTGGACTCTGATGTGACGAGGGGCCCGACGGTAACCAGTCTAAAACTGTCCTCAGGGTAAGCCCGTACACCACTCCCTGGTGCAACTAGCACACGCGTACTAGCAGGCTACGACTAGTGGATGGTCACAAAGGAGTACACTCTCAAGTCAACGGAAAACGACGTCCGAACCTGACGAAGTACGGGGGCTGTCCCACGTACCATCACCGTCGCACGGTGACCACGGTCGGGAAAGAAACGGACTCACCGCCCACGGCCAAACGCATGACCAAGGCAAACGGAACCTCCGGATACCAAAAACGCGGTCACGGAACTCCACGGGGTGCCCGGGACGCACACACGGCCCAAGGGGAACACCCAACAACAGCCAGATCGCGCTAGGGATACCTAGCGCGACACGGGACATCGTGCTAGGCCCTCCTAGCGCGACAAGGAATGTCGCGCTAGGGACGGCTAGCGCGACAAGGCATGTCGCGCTAGGGATGCCTAGCGCGACAAGGCTAATCGCGCTTGGACCCCGTCGCGCGACAGGAACCGCCTCCTGTTCATCTTCTCCGATGAACGCGCTCGGTCGGGGCAGCGCGACCTCCAAGAACGCGCTACTGGAGTATAGCGCGTTCTCAGTCCGCGGCCGAAAACGGTAGAAACGCCCAAAAATTCTAACCACGCCCCCATGCCTCCATAGGAGAGGGGGAAATCAAGGGGGAAGACCCCTGGGGACCCCTAGCATGATTCTAGGCCATCAAAACATGAAATCATGCATCAAATCCATAGATCGGGCGAACTCTCCCCAAATCATGGAAACCCAAAAACGCTCAAACGATCCCCTCTCGGCCTCCCCGCGGCCTATAAATCGCGGAAAAGATCGGCATGAGGCTAAGGAATGTCACCCTACCTCAATGGAGCAAATGCTCCGCCGAATCAATCACGAACCGCGAAGAACGCTTCAAACTTCACGAGCTCCCCACGCTTCCCACGCACGCCGCACGCCCACGAGCTCGCCTCGTCGCCGCCCACACGTCCGCGCCGTCGCCCCGCAGCCGTCCGTAGCCAGAGAGGGGTTCGCCACGCCCGAATGGGAGAGAGGGAGAGAGGAGGGTGTCACGGTGGAAAGAAACGGAGGAAGAGGAAGAAGAAGAAAGAGAAAGGAGAAAAGAAAAAGAAAAAGGAATTAGGGCTTTATAGAAAATCCGAATTTTTGGAAAAATACCGAAAAATAGAAAAATACATTTCCGGAATCCTCGAAACGTACCGATCGCAACGGTACCACTCGTGCCCGGGTGAACCGCCCGGTTCGCCTGCAGCGAGCTTCCGAAGAAAAAGCCAAAACACACACCGGGAATCGAAAAATACACGCGGAAAAGTCGCGGAACGTCTCCGGGCCTCCGAAACGACTCCGGATCGCGCCGATCCGAACACGAAAGATGTCCGAAACGAAATTTCAGACACAACGGAGCCGGACACTCCGAAAACCATATCCGGGACCCACGAAGAAGGATCCGAAAGGTCCGGGATATTACAGCCCTCCCCCCTTAAGGAATTTCATCCTCGAAATTGAGAACAACCCAAGGGGAAAGAAGAGGAAGACTCACTCAAACAGATACGGGAACTGCTGACGCATCTCGTCCTCACGTTCCCACGAAGCCTCACCACCAGAGTGTCGTTGCCACACGACCTTTACCAAGGGAATAACCTTGTTCCGCAGGCGCTGCTCTCGCCTATCCTCCACGCGGATCGAAAACTCTAGGAGAGAAAGATCTGGAGTCACCTCAGGCCAAACGAAAAATTCGAGCACATGAGAGTCATCGGGCATATACTTCCGCAACATCGAGACGTGGAACACGTCATGCACCGACGCCAACTCAGAGGGTAACTGTAACCGGTAAGCAACCTCACCGATGCGCTCCACAATCACGAAAGGACCAATATAGCGGGGACTCAGCTTCCCACGCCGTCCAAAACGCATCACCCCCTTCATCGGAGAAACTCTCAAGAACACATGATCGCCCACGACGAACTCGAGGGGCTGCCTCCTACAGTCAGCATAGCTCTTCTGCCGACTCTGGGCCGCCAACATGTTCTGACGAACTAGGTGCACAACATCCACACATTGCTGCACCAATTCCGGTCACGCCAAAACACGCTCACCCACCTCAAACCAATCAAGTGGAGTCCGACAAGGACGTCCATACAATGCCTCATAAGGAGCCATGCCGATGCTCGAATGATAGCTGTTGTTATAGGCAAACTCCACCAACGGTAGGTGATGAATCCAACTCCCCTGCCACTCCAGGCAGCAGGATCTCAGCAGGTCCTCCAAGGTCTGAATGGTCCTCTCAGACTGACCATCTGACTGTGGATGATACGCCGAGCTAAACTCCAACTCCGTGCCAAGAGCTCGCTGGAAACTCCTCCAGAATCCAGAAGTGAAGCGCGGATCCCGATCCGACACGATCGAAATGGGAATCCCATGCAACGGCACGATCCGCTCCACATACAACCGAGCCAACCTGGACACGCTCCAGCTGACCTTGACCGGTAACAACCGCATCACCTTCGTCAGCCGATCCACCAGCAACCAAATACTGTCCTGCCCACTCGGGGTCCTCGGCAACCCCACCACAAAATTCGTGGTCACATGGTCCCACTTCCAAGTAGGAACATCCAAGGGCTGGAGAGTACCGCCTGGTCGCTGATGCTCTGCCTTCACCTGCTGACAGATCAGGCACCTGGCCACAAACTCTGCGACATCTCTCTTCATATCAGGCCACCAGAACTGCCTCTGCAAGTTCCGATACATCTTCGTCGCACCCGGGTGCACAGTGTACCTGCTCCCATGAGCCTCGCGTAACACCGCACGACGAACCTGCTCCTCTACTGGAACGTACAGCCTGCCACGAAACCTCGCAGCACCGTCCTCGCCAAGTTCCATGTCAGCCAAAGCCAAAATCCGGGGCAACTCAGGGTCCGCATGCTGAGCCTCTGTCACCTGACGACGGATAGCAGGAGTGACAGACAGACTCGCAAGTACCGCCAACCCTGGCTCCTGGGGAATCTTGAGCCTGAAAGAAACTTCGGGCACTTGTTCCCAGAGCCTCCACTTCCTCAACATCAAGGTACTGACCGCCACCTTCCTACTCAAGGCATCGGCAAAGACATTCATCCTGCCCGGCTGATAAGACATGGTGAAGTCATAGTCCTTCATGAACTCCATCCAACGCCTTTGTCTGAGGTTCAGATCTCTCTGCGAGAACACATACCTCAAACCCTGATGGTCAGTGAACACCTCGAACTTCTCGCCGTACAGATAATGCCTCCAGATCTTCAACGCGAAGATCACTGCCGCCAACTCAAGGTCATGGGTAGGGTAGTTCTCCTCATGGGGCTTTAGCTGCCGAGATGCATAAGCCACCACTCTACCATGCTGCATCAGAACAGCACCCAATCCAACGCCGGAAGCATCTGTACACACCACGAAACCTCCCGATCCAGAAGGTAAAACCAACACCGGAGCCGAGGTGACCAACCTCTTCAGTTCACTGAAGCTCTGCTCACACTCCTCGGACCAAACGAAAGGCACACCCTTCCGCGTGAGCCTCGTCATCGGGGTCGCAATGCGAGAAAAGTCTTGGATAAACCGGCGATAATATCCCGCAAGCCCCAAGAAACTCCGGATCTCCGTCACCGACCTCGGCCTCGGCCACTGCATTACTGCCTCGACCTTGGCGGGATCCACGGAAATACCATCACCAGAAATTACGTGCCCCAGAAAGTGCACCTCGCTGAGCCAAAATTCGCACTTACTGAGCTTCGCATACAACTGGTGATCTCGCAGCGTCTGCAGCACCACACCCAAATGGTACGCGTGCTCCTCAGCAGACTGCGAATAAACAAGGATGTCATCCACGAAGATGACCACGAACTGGTCCAAATACGGATGAAACACCCTCTGCATCAAGTCCATGAAGGCTGCAGGGGCATTGGTGAGCCCAAACGGCATCACCAAGAACTCATAATGCCCGTACCTCGTACTGAATGTAGTCTTCTCTACATCGGACTCGCGAATTCTCAGCTGATAGTAACCGGACCGCAGATCAATCTGCGAGAACACTCGCGTAGACTAAAGCTGGTCGAACAAGTCATCAATCCGCGGCAACGGATACTTGTTCTTAATGGTCACATCATTCAGCTGACGATAGTCAATGCATAGCCGCAGACTACCGTCCTTCTTCTTCACAAACAACACGGGCGCACCCCAAGGGGAAAAACTCGGACGAATGTACCCCTTGGCCAACAGTTCCTGCAACTGCGCCCTCAACTCCCTCAACTCAGCGGGGGCCATTCGGTAGGGAGCCTTTGCCAAAGGTCCCGTACCAGGCACAACCTCGATCACGAAATCGATCTCCCGCTGGGGAGGTAATCCAGGCAACTCCTCGGGAAAAACGTCGAGAAACTCGCACACCACCGCAATGTCCTCGACATCCGGCTCCATCCGGTCAGACACAACCACTGACGCGAGAAAACCCTGACAACCTGAATCAAGCAATCGACGGGCTCGAATAGCAGAGATAAGGAATCGACAAGAGGCGGAACGGATACCTTGGAAATAGAAGGTCCTCTTGCTCGGATGCTGGAAGTAGACCCTCTTCATTCCACAATCCACCACCGCTCCATGAGTCTCGAGCCAATCCATGCCTAGAATCACGTCGTAATCCCGAAGATGCAACGCATACAACCTGCCTGGCATACTCCGCCCATCGATCCACAACGGAACCTGGTCGAAGCAATACGGAGTGACCATAAAGTCACCCGAAGGCAACTTCACTGCCAAATCACAGGACAACTGGGTCACCGGCTCCTCGACGCTCGACGCGAAATCCTCCGAAATAAACGAATGAGACGCGCCAGAATCGAACAAAACCCGAGCCGCACAACCCAAAATCTGAACGGTACCTTCCACGAGCTGCGACGCCACTGCCTCTGCCCTGGTCATGTGCGTGATTTGGCCTCGAGCCCTCTGCCTGCCTCCCACGCTAGCTGACCTGGGTAGCGGCGGATACTGTCCCAGCTGCTGCTGCTGCTGCCTCTGTTGCTGGGGAAACTGCTGCTGCGGCGGTCTCTGGGGACAGTCACGCGCCATATGCCCTGGCTGGTCACACCGAAAACAGATAATCGGTGCCGTGCACTGCCTGCCGGGGTGGGTCCCACCACACCGTGGACAAGGTCCTCGCGCTCCACCCACTGATCCCTGACGCTGAAAAGGAATCGGCTGCTGTACACTGCCCGATGAAGCCTGCCCCTGATCCTTGGACTTCTTCTTCCGGAAATTCTTCGAGAGGAACTTCTTGACCTTCGAGCCAATGGACGCAGATCCTGTCACCGAAGCTGCCGATGCTGGTACTCCTGAACCACCCGACGCATGCTGGAAGAAACCCTGTTACTGGGTAGCCGATTACTGGCTGCGACCTGACAAAGACTGCCCCTGGCTGATCGGTCCTCGAGTCCTCTGCATATCCATCTCCAAGGAAATCGCAACACGAGACGCCGTCTCTAGATCAGTGGCCCCGTTCGCGATCAAATGGTGCCTCAGCTCCAGCCTCAAGCCCTGCACAAACTGTGCGGTCCTCACCCTCTCATGCTCCATGATGTGAGGTGCATACCGACCCAGCTCGACAAATCGGGCCCTGTACTGCAACACGGACATGTCACCCTGTACCAGTTCCAGAAACTCCCGCATCCGCTGCGTGGCAACAACATCTGGACCGTACGTACGCTCGAAAGCACTGACAAAGTCATCCCACTCGATCTGCTCAAGTGGACGAAGCTGAAAGGACGTCTTCCACTCGGAAGACCACCACCTCCGAGCCGTACTCTGCAACTGGTTGTAGGCCAACACAACTCTGTCCTCGGCAGCACTCTTCGCAGAATTGAACACCCGCTCCATCTCATCGAGCCAATCACGAGCCGCATCGGGGTCTGCCTGGCCGCTAAAGTAAGGCGGATGGAACTGCATAAAGTCCCTCACCGCTCGGCCTGGCCCACCCCTGGCTGACGAGCCCTCAGCAGCCTCTCCGCCAAACTGTTGAGACATGAGATGGTACATGCCACGGAAGAAATCCTCGGCCCCTGGAACTCTCGCAGCATCCGCGGCCTCGGTAGCTCCCGGAACTCTGCTATGCTCCTCCTGGTCCCTCTGGACCCCCTGCTGGATCTCCTGACCTCCAGCCGACTGCCCCTGCTGAGAGCGAGAACTCCTCCTCGGCGCCATACTCGCTCCTGAAGCAAAAGACAGAAAACACGAAAACGGCAAGGTCAAAATAAACACACGGTGCCCAATGCCACCGTCACCTGTACATCATCGTTGTGGACTAGTGGACCACTACAATTACCTATGATTCTCATGTAATTCCACAACCGCGCTCTGATACCAGCTGTAACGACCCGAGAATCTGATTACCGGGAAAGCCCGATAACCCGAGACTCGAACCGCCACCCACGAGCCCGAAGACTCGGAAGGGTTAAAAGGATGGTGTGGAAACTACACAAGCATCACAGATAATTGCAGAAATTAAACAGTTATAATATTAAGTAGGAAATAAATTAACATTTTATATGGTCCACAATAAAATAACAACAACAGCAAGGACAGTCCACGACAAGTACAGTGACAAGAAATAAAAGTACAGCTACACGGGGCATACCCCGGCTCTGACCTCTGGCACTACCTCTGGGCACCCGCACCACGCTGCGCTCCTGACGCGCTCCCCGAAGGTGGCGTCTCACCTGAAACACGGTGAAAATACGCAGGGAATGAGTCTCAGAACAAGACTCAGTAGGGACCACTCGAACCCTACCTCGTAAAACGAGAAACCACTACTCTAGTGGTAGGAAAGTACCTCGGGAAGGAAAGCCCTGCACTCTACAGAACTAGACCCTACGGCACGCAAATCGACACACATGCCACTGTACGAGAAGACCGAAACCAACGGTCGAACCGTAAAACCCGAAGGTCGGAAACACACGACTGACAGTCTGCCACTCCGTACTCGACAGGAGTACCACCCACTAGAAGCACAGCCGGTAGCGTCCCCTGACGTCTTACACCGCACCGCAGGTGAACCGCCTGACGTGGTAGGTCCTACCCGAGGCGCAAACACCGTACAAGTAACTCACAACAAGTGACTAGCTGGGGTCACGCCCGTCGACGTGCGTCCACAGTCCCCAACCACGTGTGCACACACAGACCACGCGTCCTAGGTCTGGCCCTCTGACCGGTTTTCCCCTGGCACTGGACTCTGATGTGACGAGGGGCCCGACGGTAACCAGTCTAAAACCGTCCTCAGGGTAAGCCCGTACACCACTCCCTGGTGCAACTAGCACACGCGTACTAGCAGGCTACGACTAGTGGAGGGTCACAAAGGAGTAGACTCTCAAGTCAACGGAAAACGACGTCCGAACCTGACGAAGTACGGGGGCTGTCCCACGTACCATCACCGTCGCACGGTGACCACGGTCGGGAAAGAAACGGACTCACCGCCCACGGCCAAACGCATGACCAAGGCAAACGGAACCTCCGGATACCAAAAACGCGGTCACGGAACTCCACGGGGTGCCCGGGACGCACACACGGCCCAAGGGGAACACCCAACAACAGCCAGATCGCGCTAGGGATACTTAGCGCGACACGGGACATCGCGCTAGGCCCTCCTAGCGCGACAAGGAATGTCGCGCTAGGGACGGCTAGCGCGACAAGGCATGTCGCGCTAGGGATGCCTAGCGCGACAAGGCTGATCGCGCTTGGACCCCGTAGCGCGACAGGAACCGCCTCCTGTTCATCTTCTCCGATGAACGCGCTCGGTCGGGGAAGCGCGACCTCCAAGAACGCGCTACTGGAGTATAGCGCGTTCTCAGTCCGCGGCCGAAAACGGTAGAAACGCCCAAAAATTCTAACCACACCCCCATGCCTCTATAGGAGAGGGGGAAATCAAGGGGGAAGACCCCTGGGGACCCCTAGCATGATTCTAGGCCATCAAAACATGAAATCATGCATCAAATCCATAGATCGGGCGAACTCTCCCCAAATCATGGAAAAACCCAAAAACGCTCAAACGATCCCCTCTCGACCTCCCCGCGGCCTATAAATCGCGGAAAAGATCGGCATGAGGCTAAGGAATGTCACCCTACCTCAATGGAGCAAATGCTCCGCCGAATCAATCACGAACCGCGAAGAACGCTTCAAACTTCACGAGCTCCCCACGCTTCCCACGCACGCCGCACGCCCACGAGCTCGCCTCGCCGCCGCCCACACGTCCGCGCCGTCACCCCGCCGCCGTCCGTAGCCGGAGAGGGGTTCGCCGCGCCCGAATGGGAGAGAGGGAGAGAGGAGGGTGTCACGGTGGAAAGAAACGGAGGAAGAGGAAGAAGAAGAAAGAGAAAGGAGAAAAGAAAAAGAAAAAGGAATTAGGGCTTTATAGAAAATCTGAATTTTCGGAAAAATACCAAAAAATAGAAAAATACATTTCCGGAATCCTCGAAACGCACCGATCGCAACGGTACCACTCGTGCCCGGGTGAACCGCCCGGTTCGCCTGCAGCGAGCTTCCGAGGAAAAAGCCGAAACACACACCGGGAATCAGAAAACACACGCGGAAAAGCCGCGGAACGCCTCCGGGCCTCCGAAACGACTCCGGATCGCGCCGATCCGAACACGAAAGATGTCCGAAACGAAATTTCAGACACAACGGAGCCGGACACTCCGAAAACCAGGACCCACAAAGAAGGATCCGAAAGGTCCGGGATATTACATGGGGTCTCCCCCGCATGTTGTGGGTTTCCTTTGGAAGGCGATTCCCATGTGGGCCATGTGTTTGGCCTTGGACTGTGAGTCCAGTTATCCGGCCTGGGGCTGGAGGTTTCTCGCTTGCTCCAAGATGGGAAATCATCGTGGCGGCTTGTGTGCTGCCCTGGGAATCGTGCTTCTGTGTTTTCCGTGTGGCCCGTGTGGGTGGCCTTGGTCCTTTACATTCCCTTCCCGAGGGAGTGGCCTTGGCGGCTCGTGAGTTGTCTCAGTACTTGTGCTACCGTGGTTTTAGACCTAGAGATTGGACTAGATTGACAGCCTTGTGCTGTTGCGTACAACGGTCTTGACCCCGAGTCTTGTGACTCAAGGACCGTTGGCTGTAGTGTGTCTAGAGGACTGTCCAGAGTCCAGTGGCTTAGCGCCACTTGAGTTTTCTCGACTCTAGCACACGGTGCGTGCGTGGCCGTGGACTGTGAGTCCCATTTCTTCTCCGACTGTGGTCACCGTGCGACGGCACCGGTACGTGGGGTGGTCCCCGTACGTCGTCGGATTCGGACGTTGTTTTCCGTTGAATTGAGAGTCTACTCCTTCAGTGACCCTCCACTAGTCGTAGCCTATCAGTACGCGTGTGCTGGTCGCACCAGGGAGTGGTGTACGGGCTTACCCTTAGAGGCGGTTTGTGGACCGGTTACCGTCGGGCCCCTCGTCATATCAGAGTCCAGTGCCAGGGGAAAACCGGTCAGAGGACCAGACCTAGTGACGCAAGGTCTGTGTGTGCACACATGGTTGGGGGCGGTTGGACCCACGTCGACGGGCGTGACCCCAGCTAGTTACTTGTTTGTGGTTACTTGTACGGTGTTCGCGCCTCGGGTAGGACCTACCACGTCAGGCGGTTCACCTGCGGTGCGGTGTAAGACGTCAGGGGACGCTACCGGCTGTGCTTCTAGTGGGTGGTACTCCTGTCGAGTACGGAGTGACAGACTGTCAGTTTCTGTGTCTTTGACCTTCGGGTTTTTGGTCGTGTTGACCGGTGAGTTCGGTTGTTTCACCTTGGCGCGTGTGTCGGTTCTTGCGCCGTGAGATTAGTACTAGTGGCTTTACCGAGGTGGCGTCTTGTTGTGCGGTACCCGCGATCGGATGGTCGGGGTTGCACCTTGGACAGCGTGTCCAGATTGGCTGTCCGGGGGACAGACCTCTACGGCGTGGTTGCCGTGTGTTCTTACTTCGGTAGGTGGTACTAGCGTGGTTCGGTAGCTTCGACTGTGTGATCGAGGTCTGCCTTCTGGCAGTAGGAGTAGCTGTAGTGCCGAGTTTTGATCGGCCACCGGTTTACTGTTCCTGCTGTAGTCGTAGCTCTCCTTTCCGCTACCGCCGTTGTTTCCGGTTGGGGTTCCGCGGGATCCCTGCTGAGTCTCTATTTTGGAGACTCATTCCCTACTTTTCAGGTGCGGCGGTTCTTCCTCGAGGTTCGTGGGTGCGGAGCGGAGGTTCTCAGTTGCCAGCTTGCCGGGCCGAGTGTTCACTTGGCATGTGGTACGTTTTACTGCTTTAGACTGTACTTTCTGTTGGACTGGACTCTGTTGTAGCTGTAGTTGTTCTTTCTTTCAGCTTGTTGCTGTTGGTTGTCCTGCTTTATTTCCTATTTCTTTGTGTCTCCACACTCCTTTTAGCCCTTCCGAGCTCTCCCGGCTCGTGGGCGGCGGTGCGAGTCTCGGGTTATCGGGCCTTCCCGGTAATCGGATTCTCGGGTCGTTACAGCTGGTATCAGAGCCAAGTTGTGGACGTACATAGGAATTCGAAATGTTGCAGTGATCAGAGTCCATAAGGTCCAGTACAGTCGGCAGTTGGCTTAGGGTTTTGTGTTCGCTTTCCGCCTTGTTTCTCGCTTGAGAGCTTGAGTGCGCTATGCGGCGCTGAGAAGGTGGTTGTTGTCCGTGGCTTTCGTGCCAGCATGGGGTCTAAGGATCGAGGTTGAGAGCCTTCTCCCTCATCGGTGGTGGCCCTGGTTGTGCTGCGTTGGGCAGAGGTTGCTGGCAGGTGCAAGCTCGCGGTGCTGCGTTCGAGGAACCTGCAGCATGGTCAGGTGGCTGGAGAGGATTTTTCGTGGTTAAGTGACCGTGAGTGTGCTCTGAGTGAGCTGCTGTCGGTTTTGGCCACTCCAGCTTGAGGTTTATCCAGCCCCTGAGGTGTTCAGGTCGTGGTTTAAGGTGGCAGAGCGGGTGTTCTGATCGAGAAGTGTGCTCAGGTGAATTCTCGGTGAGCTGCTGTTTCGTCGAGCCCGATGTTCCTGTCGTGCTCTGTGGCGTCAGAAATGACGTGTCGGTCCCGATTGTTTTATGGATTTCGAGGCAGGATTGGGTTGTGGTGTCCCAGTAAGTCTTGCTCCTGCGCTCTTGTGTGCGATTGGGTTGTGTTCGCCTTGGAGTTGGCTTGAGATGTGATGGTTCCGCGGCGAGTTTTGGGACTCGAAGATGAGCATCGGCGGTTGTTGTTATGGCTCGTGTTGCGGCTCTTGGCATGCCGTGTTGCAGTTCGAGGAATTGCAGCAGTGGTGCATCGAGAGATGCTGTGATTGTGGTCCGACGTGACACTCGTCGAGTGTGTCGGAGGCGCTGACCTGATGGAAGCGATGGTTTTCCTTGGTGCTGGATGGTGCTGTTTCCAGTGTGCGCGAGGTTCGAGGTCAGGTCGAGCGTGGAGTCCTTTCGTTGGTCGGAAGTGCGTTTGGTCTCCCCTTTGGTTAGAGAGATTGTGTTGGGTTAAGGATCGTCGTCTTGCAGTGTGTTCGGATTGGTTGGCCTGGTGTACCATGAAGTCCGTGCGAGACGTGCTCCTTGTCTTGGCAGGGTGGTTGCCTGTGATAAGTCGTGCCCATTCCCTTGTCTTGTGAGGGTGCTGGCGCTGTTCCGGAAGGACGAGTGCTGGTTGGGCGGTGTTTTGCTTTCTCGGCTGTGCGCGTGGATCAGAGTGCGCAGCGGAAGCGTGGTGGGCCCATAACCCACAGGTCCCATGGGTCCCGGTTGGCGGCTGTGAGTGGCTGGTGAGCCTAACCGTGTGACCGACCACAGCAGTGTCTGTTGGTTCTACGGTCTTGTCGGATTGTGACGGTGAGATGTTTATTGCTTAGGGACCCGTGAGCACTGTTCAGGTGGTGTCCCGTGGCTCCGTGGTAAGGGCGGAATCGGGATTGGCAGGTGTCCACTTGCATTGATCGAAGGATTTGATGAGACCAGATGGATGAGTGACGCCTGTGGGCGGAGGCCTTTTGTGAGATGGGCGTCGGAGGATGGTCCTTGATAGGACGTTGGTGTCGCAATGGTTATCCCTGGGTTGGTGACCGGCGTGGGATGATTCCCTTGTAAGTCTGAGTCCAGTGAGGTGATGATTGAAGACACCAGGATCCGTCATTTGGTTTCGTCGTGCTCCCCGAGAGGGTCGAGTTGGAGCGATGTTCGAGCTCGGATGCGGTGTCCGAGAGGAGTGCTGCTCGAGATGCGGCATCAGTCTCTGTGTGTGAGTCGACGGATGGTTTGCCGAGGTTTGGAATGTTTCCTTTGGACCCGGTCGAGGACCAGGAAAGAAGGAAGAAGCTGAGCAAGCGAAGGTTTCCCGTTGACGAGCAGTTGGTGACCAGTGGATGGTCTTTTCAGAGACAGAAGATGCTGGTTGTTGGGGCTCGAGCATGGCGAGAGCTGTGTGCCAGCGAGACCTTTGGTGGTCGTTTCTGTAATGTGCCTTTCCAGATCGGATCTGGACTTTGTCGAAGTTTGTCTTCTGACGAGAGTTGGCACAGTGTTAGGTCCGGCTTTCGGCTTGCCATGTGTGAGGTGTTTCTTGATGTTGAGCCGATGTTCTGGTTGCGGTCTGCTGAGAGGACTGCTTGAGCTGGTGGATGCTCTGTATTGGTTGTCCCCTTGAGAAGGGTGTGCGACCTGTCAGCTGGTTGTGAAGCTGATGTGCGATTTGTCTGCCGACCATTGGATGAATCGGTAGCTGTTGCTCGTGTCGAGGGTTGTGATTCCTCGGTGAGCAAGATTGTGGCTGCAGTGCCATGGTGGATTCTCGCGTTGTCTGAGGTGATGCCGGACTGTGTCCTTTGGTATATGCCTGCTCTGTTGGCCCGTGTGGTCGGCGCGAGGAGCGAGGTGTTGCTTGTGATTGTAAGTCTGGCTGTGTCCCTCAGGATCGGTGTTTTCGTGAGAATCGAGGTTTTCTGTGATGGGGCTCTGACAGCGTGTCAGTTGGTTCAGTGTTCTTCCCCTGTGACTTCGTGCTTAGTCCTGAATTTTGAGGACGAAATTCCTTTAAGGGGGGAGGGCTGTAATGCCCCGGGGTTTTTCGGATCCTTCTTCGTGGGTCCCGGATCTGGTTTCTCGGAGCGTCCGACTCTGTTGTGTCCGAAATTTCGTTTCGGACATCTTTCGTGTTCAGATCGGCGTGATCCAGAGTCGTTTCGGAGGCCCAGAGGCGTTCTGCGGCTTTTTCGCGTGTGTTTTCCGATTCCCGGCGTGGGTTTCGGCTTTTTCTTCGGAACCTTGTTGCGGGTGAACCGGGCCGTTCACCTAGGCGAGTGTGGTACCGTTGTGATCGGTGCGTTCCGAGGATCGCGATGGTGTGATTTTCTATTTTTTGGGATTTTTCTGATTTTCCGAATTTTCCTATATAAACCCCCCACCCTCTCTCTTCCTCTCATTTCTCTCTTCTCTCCCTCTCTCTTCTCACGCTCTCTCCTCTCACTCTCTCCTCTCCGGCGGCCGACGGACCGAGGCGGGGGCGAGGCGGGGCTATGCGGGCGAGGAGGACGGCGAGGATGGGTCGAGGATCGAGGCTCGAGGGCGTGGTGAAGCTCGGCCGTGGGTTCGTGGAACGGCGAGGCTTCAACGGCGTTTTCTTCGTGGATCGGCGTCCGCGGTGCGCGAAATCTTCGGTGGAGGTAGGGTGATGGACCCCCAGCTCGTGCGCTTCAATTCCCGTGAGTTTGGTAGGCCGTGGTGAGCCGAGCGGGTCGTTTGGGGCGTTTTGGGGAAAATCATGATTTGGGGAGTGATCGCCCGATCTAGCGATTCGTTGCGTTTTAGGCCGATCCGAGGCCATAGATGCATGCTAGGGGTTGTTGGGGAGCTTCCCCTATGTTTTCCCCTTCATCCGTGGATGATTGGGGCGTGGCGTGGATTTTTGGGTGTTTTCCCGCCGTTCTCGGTTTTCCGAAATGGTCGCGGTCCACCAGAAACCGCTACCATATGGTCGCGGTCCTGGGAGAACCGCTTCCATCCTTTGTGTTTGAGTCGGAAGGCCTTCGAGCGTCGCGGACGAGTGATCGACCGCTTTTGTCTGGTCGCGGTCTGGGGACGACCGCTACCACCTGGTCGCGGTCCTCGGGCGACCGCTACCAGCGGGGTTGATCGTGGCTTGTCGCGGTTGTGAGGCGACCGTGACAGCCTGGTCGCGGTCATCGGTCGACCGCTACCATCTGGTCGCGGTCACCGGGTGACCACTACCATGTTCTGGTTCCGGTTTGCACTGTTTTGACCCCCGGTCAACCCGGTTGTGACCCAGTGGTTGACTTTAGGTCTCGTGAGTGTCTCGGACACCCCGTGGAGTTCCGTGACCGTGACTTTGGATGTCCAGAGAGGTCCCACTTACCTCATTTTGCGTGCCATGAGCTTAAGGGTCCGGGTGACCTTTAGTGTGCCGTTCGCATTGTGTTGGTCTCCGGTCGACCCGGTTGTGACCCAGTGGTCGACCTCCGTCCTTGTGAGTATCCCGGATACCCCATGGGTTCTGTGTCTGTGTTTTTGGGGTGTCGGGAGGGACCGTGTTGCCTCGATTAGCGTGCCCATAGGTGTGGTGGGTCCGGGTGACCCCACGTGTTCCGGGTTTTCGTGTTACGCTTGATCGAGTCACCGTGTGTCGGTGTGTGTGCGGTGGGGTCTCCCCCGCATGTCGTGGGTTTCCTTTGGAAGGCGATTCCCATGTGGGCCATGTGTTTGGCCTTGGACTGTGAGTCCAGTTATCCAGCCTGGGGCTGGAGGTTTCCCGCTTGCTCTAAGATGGGAAATCGTCGTGGCGGCTTGTGTGCTGCCCTGGGAATCGTGCTTCTGTGTTTTCCGTGTGGCCCGTGTGGGTGGCCTTGGTCCTTTGCATTCCCTTCCCGAGGGAGTGGCCTTGGCAGCTCGTGAGTTGTCTCAGTACTTGTGCTACCGTGATTTTAGACCTAGAGATTGGATTAGATTGACGGCCTTGTGCTGTTGCGTACAACGATCTTGACCCCGAGTCTTGTGACTCAAGGACCGTTGGCTGTAGTGTGTCTAGAGGACTGTCCAGAGTCCAGTGGCTTAGCGCCACTTGAGTTTTCTCGACTCTAGCACATGGTGCGTGCGTGGCCGTGGACTGTGAGTCCCGTTTCTTCTCCGACTGTGGTCACCGTGCGACGGGACCGGTACGTGGGGTGGTCCCCGTACGTCGTCGGATTCGGACGTTATTTTCCGTTGAATTGAGAGTCTACTCCTTTAGTGACCCTCCACTAGTCGTAGCCTATCAGTACGCGTGTGCTGGTCGCACCAGGGAGTGGTGTACGGGCTTACCCTTAGAGGCGGTTTGTGGACCGGTTACCGTCGGGCCCCTCGTCATATCAGAGTCCAGTGCCAGGGGAAAACCGGTCAGAGGACCAGACCTAGTGACGCAAGGTCTGTGTGTGCACACGTGGTTGGGGGCGGCTGGACCCACGTCGACGGGCGTGACCCCAGCTAGTTACTTGTTTGTGGTTACTTGTACGGTGTTCGCGCCTCGGGTAGGACCTACCACGTCAGGCGGTTCACCTGCGGTGCGGTGTAAGACGTCAGGGGACGCTACCGGCTGTGCTTCTAGTGGGTGGTACTCCTGTCGAGTACGGAGTGACAGACTGTCAGTTTCTGTGTCTTTGACCTTCGGGTTTTTGGTCGTGTTGACCGGTGAGTTCGGTTGTTTCACCTTGGCGCGTGTGTCGATTCTTGCGCCGTGAGATTAGTGCTAGTGGCTTTACCGAGGTGGCGTCTTGTTGTGCGGTACCCGTGATCGGATGGTCGGGGTTGCACCTTGGACAGCGTGTCCAGATTGGCTGTCCGGGGGACAGGCCTCTACGGCGTGGTTTCCGTGTGTTCTTACTTCGGTAGGTGGTACTAGCGTGGTTCGGTAGCTTCGACTGTGTGATCGAGGTCTGCCTTCTGGCAGTAGGAGTAGCTGTAGTGCCGAGTTTTGATCGGCCATCGGTTTGATGTTCCTGCTGTAGTCGTAGCTCTCCTTTCCGCTACCGCCGTTGTTTCCGGTTGGGGTTCCGCGGGATCCCTGCTGAGTCTCTGTTTTGGAGACTCATTCCCTACTTTTCAGGTGTGGCGGTTCTTCCTCGAGGTTCGTGGGTGCGGAGCGGAGGTTCTCAGTTGCCAGCTTGCCGGGCCGAGTGTTCACTTGGCATGTGGTACGTTTTACTGCTTTAGACTGTACTTTCTGTTGGACTGGACTCTATTGTAGCTGTAGTTGTTCTTTCTTTCAGCTTGTTGTTGTTGGTTGTCCTGCTTTATTTCCTATTTCTTTGTACCTCCACACTCCTTTTAGCCCTTCCGAGCCCTCCCGGCTCGTGGGCGGCGGTGCGAGTCTCGGGTTATCGGGCCTTCCCGGGAATCGGATTCTCAGGTCGTTACAGTGTAGGTCCTCCAAACGAGTGCTCGTTGCTCCCAGTGCTCACTCGATGAGTGCTCGCTGGGTGGTAAGGTCGTTCAGGAGGAAACCTTTCTTCGGATGTGAATTGTCGTCGCTTCTCTCTTTCTGTAGTAGGGCTAGTAGCTCTATTCTCTTGCATAGCAATTTGGCAGAATGATCCACCATGTGTCTCTTCTCTGTCAAGGTCCCTCTTATAGGGGGTTGTCCTGGTGTGGGTGGCCTATCCCTTAACAGGGAAGGGCGTATGTAGTGGAGTAACGTCTCCCGCGATTGTGGCGGGAGTTTCCTATTGGAGGGAGATTCCTCGACGTCGGCCGTTCCCAGGGCGAGTCTTACGGTGCTCATGGGGCATCCTTGCCTCTTATGGGCTAGGGGCCGACGTCGTGAGGGCAACGATCAATCGTCGGAGAGTCTTCAGGCGGTCATCACGCCTGGGCTGCCACTTTCTGGTGGCTGTCGAATCTGATGTCGAGTCGTATTAATTGGACCCGGTTGACTGGGCTGTAGCCGTCGCGAGCCTTTATTTCTGGCAACTGTGCCTGGGCCGTCGTGGGCCTTCTCTATCGGGCCCGTTATGGGCCAAACCGATTTTACCCTCCTCAATATCTTTACACTCTATTCGCATTTTTTATAATATATGTAAAGCCAAATATAGAAATGATAAATCTAAAATTTTCATTCTAACAATAATTTATAAGTAAAACCTCGTGCCACTTTTTTGTGCATATTCTTCTTGTTAGAACTAAGTTGAGATATATTTATTCAATTAAGGCCATGGCACGTCTAGTCGGAAAAATCTGTGTATGAAATGGATCCGAGCTAATTGGGGAAGACCAAAGTTGAGGTTCGAGTAGATTTGACACAAATTGGCTATTATAATGTCAACTTCTGGGGACATTAACCCAATACAAGCCATGACTTCGTTTAAGAAAAGCAACCCTTTTTCAAATTGTCCGGTTATGTGAGTTACATTTGAGTTGTCCTAAGTTACAAATTAGTTCAACCATAAACAAATATGGAAGTAGATTTTTTGAGTAATACTTTCTGCACTGAATTTGGTGCATAAAGTCAAATCAAAATATAACATTTGTTTTTATTGGTCAAAAAAGATGAAAGTATCATTTCTACGTAGAAAAGGACATCCCGCATCATAACTGTACGGCCCATTTTTTCACATATTAAAGACGGAGCGAACTCGGTGGGAAAACATATGACGGAACTCTATGGCATCCAGATCCTACGCGCGCAGTAATTCCGCCCGTAGGTTGGCGGAGTTTCCTTGGGCCTCAGCTGGGCCGCATTGAAATGGGTCAGAGGCTGGCAAGGTGGTCCATTACGGGGCTCGACTGAACCAGGTCATAACGAGCCTGGCGATATTGGGCCGCACAGGGCTTGGCGAACATTCCCCTCCTCACTCATGATTAAAAAGCCCAAGATTTATTTATCTATTTATTTATTTATTTATTTCATGTATGATAAGTTCTCTAACTTTGGTAGACGATAACTAGACAAAGCGAAAAGTAAATGGAAGGGTAAGAAATTAGGTGGAAAGGGAGAGACTTAGATGAAGAGAGAGAGACGATGTTATGTCTAAATAGAAAGAGATCGACGATCTATTGAATAAATAGATGATATATTAAATAAATAAATGATATATTGAAGGATTAAACGATATATTGAAGAGTTATATGATTCATTGAGAGATTTGATGTTAGTTAGATGTCAGAATAAAGTTAGATAACAAGATCGTCAAAAAATGGAATGCATGACAAGGATTAAATGATGTGACCAGGGGGACAAATTAGGTGATGAGAGTAGACAACGCCCAGTAAATGACAAAAGTCTTAGAACTTTGACCATGTCAGACTTTCCTCGGACTTAAATAATGTTGAGACCTCATAATACTAGATTTCTTTGGATACGAATACTGCAAGGATCTGAGCTTGCTTGATTTTCTGCAAGAGTTAAGGCAAATCACCAAACAAATAGAAGAGAGTGTCAGGGTATGGAGTAGGTCTGTAGACATGGAAATAGTCTGACAATCTGACTTTGCGGGTAATGTTGTCATGGAGGTGCGGACCCTAACCCAGAGCAGAGAGAGTCATATAGATCTCACTATTTTCCTTTCTCTTACCCATGTCCTTCTTATTCCCTTAGCTTCTTGCACTCTCCAGAGTATTCTTGGGAGAATATTGTTGTCTCACAGTAGTAAGTCTCTTACGAGCTTCTCAGATCACTATCCAACTTCTTCTCTTTTTCTGAGACTTAGTTTTATATTCCTCTAACCTCTCAACCTTAGGGCGAACCAGGGAGAGAGTAAGACAAATTGTATGAAGGGAAGGGCAGAAGATTCAGAGTTTCAGGGGCTTCCTTGAGGTAAGATTTCTAAGCACGAACCAGGTGCAAACCTTACGTCTAGTTTCTTCGATCTATGTTCTAAACAATTCCCCAATAAGTACGAACCACACATTGTATGGTCAGATCGAGTTGAGACATGTGTTCTAATATCTTTAAGCTTTCTTTAGAGTACTTACGAAGATTTCCATGAATGATAAGATACGCAACAACAATGATAAAATAATAAGGCTCAAGATAAGTTTCATGTAAAGATGAAATGAAACAAGAAAGTACGCTATATGTCACGTACCAATTTTTGGTTAAAGTCATTTTCAAGAATAATAAATCTTACATTACATGATCATAAGGCGATCCGGATAAAATGTCCACTACATGTCACGATTTAACCTAAATCTAGACCCTATCGCCTAGTCAAGTCATGTTCTTCCTTAGAATCCCTACTCGAATGTGCAAAGGGTTTGTCATCATCATCATCATCATTAGAGCCTTATCCCAATTATTTGGGGTCGGTTACATGAATCTTGTTTCACCAAAGATTTCTATCAAGTGTTATATTCATATTAAAACTCATGAAACTAATGTCCTTCCTAATGACATCGCACCATCTCATTTTAGACTTTCCCGAACTCTTTTACTAGCATCCACTAAGATTCGGTCGCATCTTTTAACCAACATTAAGTTAGGGCGACGAAACATATGTCCAAATCACCTAAGACTATTTTCTCTCATTTTACTATCAATTGGGGCCATCCTCAAGTCCTTACGGATGCGCTCATTCATAATCTTGTCTTTCTTAATCTTACCACACATCCATCTCAGCATCCTCATCTCTGCTACACACATTTTGTGAATGTGTTCCTTTCGTACTACCCAACACTCAGTACTATATAACAAAGTAGATCTCACAGCCGTTCTATAAAATCTCTCTTTGAGTTTCATAGGCATACAGCGATCACAGAGGACGTACTCCATATGTGCTTTGTCATCTTAACCAGCCTGTCTTAATCCTATGTGTAACGTCGTCATAAATCTCCTCATTCTCTTATATGATAGACCCTAAGTATCAAAAGTTAGTACTCTTCGGAATGTTATATCTATCAATTAGAATCATGTCTTCCTGTACCACTCTTTCATTATTAAAATTACAATGCATAAACTCTGACTTGCTCCTACTAATTTTAAAACCTTCAGACTCCAAGGCAAGTCTTCAACACTCTAACTTATCATTTAAAGCATCAATTAAGACAATATCATCTACAAATAACATACACCAAGGGATATCCTCATCGAATTATTTTGTTACTTCATCCATAACTAAGGCAAAGAGATACGGACTTAGTACATAACCTTGATGTAAACCTATAGAAACTGAAAATTCACATGTTTCTCCAGTAATAGTTCAAACACTAGTAATAACATCATCGTACATATCCTTAACTAAATCAACATATCCTTGAGAGTCATTTCTTTCTTAATGTCCACCAAATCAATTCTCTCGGTACTCGATCATACATCTTCTCCAAATCAAGAAAAGTCATATACAAATTTTTTTTCAACTCTCTATATTTCTCCATTAGCTGTCATAGTAAGAAAACTACTTCTGTAGTAGATCTATTCAGTATAAAATCAAACTGATTTTTCGACACAGTAGTCATACATCAGAGGCATTTTTTGATTACTCTTTCTCAAAATTTTATAGTATGACTCATAAGCTTAATTCCATGATAATTATTGTAGCTTTGAATATCTCCTTTGTTTTTATAGAAAGGAACTACAACACCTTTTCTCCAAACTTCTGGCATTCTCGATCCGTTCCTTTAAAATTTTATTGAAAAGTTTAGTTAGTCACTGAATATCAATGTCTCCTAGGCTTTTTCATACTTCAATAGGTATGCCATATGGTACTAAGGCTTTGTCCATTTTCATTTTCTTTAAAGCATCCTCCACTTCTGGCATCTTAATACGCTTGAAATATTGATATTTATCAAATATTATTGACTCTTGGACACCTTGTAAAGAGAAATCCTTGACGCAATCTCCATTAAGTAACTTCTGAAAATAACTATGCCACCTCTCTTTAATCTCGAGATCCTTAGTTAAAACCCTTGATCTTCACCTTTAATGCAACGAACATGATCTAAATCTCTAGTTTTTCTTTCTCTTAATTTAGCAAGTTTAAATATGTTCTTTTCACCCTCTCGGGTTCCTAATTTATTATATAAATCTTCAAATGCTGTTGATTAACCTTCGTTTAACTATTTTCTTAGCCCTCTTTTTAGCGATTTTATAAGTTTCTAGGGTTTTATTATTTTTGTTAGTTTGCCAAACTTTAAAACACTTCTTTTTTACTTTAATGGTATTTTGAATTTCCTCACTCCACCACCTAGTCTCTTTTTCTAAATTCTTTTTACCTTTAGATTCGCATAAGAGTCGTTTTGCTACACTCGTTATACAATGTATAACATTATTCCACATTACATTAGTTTCTTTTTCTAAATTCTAAATATATTTTTCTTTAATAGATGATTTTTAAATGTTTCTAACGTTTTACTTTTTAAATTTCACTATTTAATCTTAGAACAATTATTTATAATGATCTTGGTGGAAAGGGTTACTTGGTGGAAATGACTACCAGTGAAAAGGGCTATCCGAATTAGGTGTTATGGAAAAGAGATCCGATGTGGAGCCACCCGTAGGTGTAGCCACCCATAGCGTGAAGTTACTATTGCATGTTCTTTCTGTATTTAACTTATAATCTATGTTTCATATTTAAGGTCTGATTACTCGAGTTAATATGTTGAAAATGTGAGTGCATGCTCCATGATATGATTATGTTTATGAATATGATATGCAAGTATGTGCGCGCTATATATATATACGTGCCAGTATACTCAACCACAAGTATAACATGTTAGCTTTTCTTATAAGAAAATATGTTAAGAAAAATTTCCATCTAAGTATAAAAATGATAAGATGCTACAACATAGGCCATGCTCTTACATGTGCAAGTTATGCTTGTGATACTCATTTATGTTAGCAAATCATGTTGCAAGTTTCATTTCCACCATGCTATCTATAGTTATCATATTTAGTTTTCATGTTTGCTCCATTGGCCTCATCAGCCTTGGACGGTGGTATGAGATACTTTCATTACTGATCCACCTAAGCTCATTTGATTAAAAAATTTATCCAAGCATTCCATTTTCACTCTGTTCGAAGTAGTTGCACTTAATATTCTTTGTATCATGATTATGGATAATATGACATGACATGTGAACAGGTTGAGCGTGAGTCTTTCTGGTGGACGACCGCTATGTTGGTGCTAGGGGTTTTGAGTTTCATACTCAGTCTGTTGTGTAATTCATTATAGGCGTCGAGCCGTGAGGAGGTGCAGTGACCCGTTACTGCTGCTCAGGAATTTGAGAAGTGATGCGCGAGAGCGGGGAGTTTCTAGGTGTGCATGTCCTCGTGGCTGGAAGCCGGCTGTGCCATTATAGTCTTCATTTTGTTAGCTTTGTTGCTTGGGCAGACTTATATACAAAGCCACTTATGCACTCAATTCTAAATTGTTAATGAGAAATATTTCTTACTTATTTTCTCTTCATAATGCATGGTTAACGACGAAAAATTTTATGTTGTGAAATGCTCACGATACTACTACTCTATGAGTATATGCACGAATGTGTCGCACTCCTCGTTACTACAATAGCGGCATGTGACACCTCTAGACTTTGAAGGGACCGTGCTATGTGGCATCGAAAAGGAGTGAGTACATGTGCACTGACGCGGTCCAGAGACCTCCAGAGGGATATGCCCCTATCGGGCTTTATGGGAAAAAACCCCCTCTACAGCATCCTTTCCAACTGATCAACTGGTTTCCACGTTACTTTGACTGTCTATACATAATATTTTCCCGTTATAGATTCCCAAGTGGAAAAAGGATGGAAGAAGATGTATCATCTGATACACATATTGACTACATGAAGTCTGTTCCATCTGATAAAGTTCAAATTGCCAAGGGCATTCAACTTTATGACAAAGTTGTACTGTACATGCATGAGTGATCTGTAGCCGATTAGTTCAATGCCTGATTCTGATTCCGGAGCCAAAAACTATACATTATGAAGAGAGTAATGTATATCCAAGTTGCAGTAGAATCTCACTTGTGACAGGCTTTCGTTCTGGAAAGAACCTGCTAGAGCTAGATGCTTGTTCAGATCTTACTGGGGAAATGAGCCCGGATTATGCCTTGTTTGTATGGTTACTATGCAGTGGCGAAGGAGGTGAAACGAAACAAATTAAAGTGAAACTGCATTAATTAAGAGACTGGGTGTACTGGGTGGTCCTTTTGCTGTAAACTCCTGCCCAAGGGTTTAATTAGATCTAAGAACATGTTTCGTAGGATAGACTAATTAACAAATAAAATCATTATCATATCACAGTCACGGAATCGGAAACATACCACTTCGAGACTGCGTGGGGCTTTGGTCCCACAAAAATCTTCTTCAAGGAATGTTTGGCATGCAGACCGTCCATGCAATTAAGGGTGCGTTAATTTTTTTCTTTAGTACGTACGTAGCAGTCTCGAAGTGGGATCGGGTTCATCAGCCCTTGTGTTTTGGGGAATATGAATGAGATGGAGCTTCAGAGATGGAGGTTCATTAATACATAATTTTTCCTGCAAGGACTTACCCTCTTGTACGGGTTATAAACATTTCTCTTGTTAATATTGTTTGAGAAAAACTTGGTCAGGAAGTCACTGGTTTTGTTAAAAAATGGAAAGGATCTAAGGAAACCTTTTCTTCTCTTCAAGTATATTTTTTCTCTCAACAAACATATGAGCTTAAAATATTGGGTTTCTATCAACTTCGGCATAGACCATGCAAAATGATAATTTTTGCTTTCTGGAAGGGTGCAATGTCTCTCTCCATGTCCATATGCAGTAATATTATTAGCACACCTAATGACTCATGTATCGTGTGCTTTTTATGTTCAATCTGGCACTTGCTAGTTCCATTTGACATTTGAGCCATAAATCAATATCATGTTTAGCCAGAATAATCTGAGAGGAATCTTGGAGTCTCCTAGTGTAATTAGTTTCCAGATTATTTCATTTACCAGATTAGAATTTTTTCCCAGAGAGATGACAAATAAAAGAAATCCTCTAAAACATACTTTGGACAGGCAAGAGCGTCCAAATATGACAGTAGATGACAAATTAATGAATTATCTGGCTTATTGTTCCTTCCATATGGGATGTTTTTAATTTTTGGATGATTTTTGTACTGCTTGGAGATATATATATGACAGTAATTTTTCACTCTCCTAAGTAGTTTCATTGACTATAATTTTTTAAGCAAGTCTTTACACTAATAATAGGCATATTTTACTTACTTTTGATAGGGGCTTCCTCTGAATAAGTTAGAATCGAGATAAAATCCCGCATCATCAATATCTTCATGAATAAATATCCGCACCATATTTGTCATGACATTTAAAATCTCCTCCTGAATTTTATGTGAAGTGTAAGTTGCATTTTCAGGTGCATTTGTTATAAGTTTTGCAATTTTGCAAGCGGTTCGTTATATGAAGTGTTGTGTTAACCTGTAACTTGTTATTTTCAATCTGTGTATGTCTTTGCTTATCAATTTTTGCTCTCTCAACATGTTGTGGCTGATTCAGCAAATCTTTTGCTACCTCCACAGCCATATTATGCTTTGACATTAGCAGGAGCCTTTCATGCTTATAATGAAGATAGGACTCAGAACAATTAGGATCCAGTACTTAGTTCCTAGAAGAACAGAGGCTACAATCAAATTAAAGGATCAGGGAGGTGGTGCATGGCCGAAGTGTTAAGATAATTCCAAACTTATAACTCCATCCTACCTCCATATGGAAAAATTAACTATGCCAGATTCTTGACTTTAAAGGCCAGTGGGTCACTTCCCCCTTTCACTCAAATGATAATAACCCTAGAGCAACCAACCGATGCTAGCACTAGCCATGATCCAACTACTCAACCAGCATTGGATAATGCTCGGATTCAAGCCATTCTAGAAAGGAGTTATTTTTCATTCCTTCCAAGTATTGGAGATGAGCTTATTTCAAGTTTCCCAGGAGGGTAATTCACCATTTACTTATATAATTGTTGACAGCCAAACATGAGAATCCTATTCTAACCACATTCCAATCTATGTAAATTATAATATTCCATGTTGCTGGTAGTACTATGCTATATTTGGATCTAACCATTATCTTAATTTTAATCTGTACTTGTTCTTTACATGTCTTCACTTTTCGCATGGTATTGTTGAAGTAACTCATATTCAGAAGCTGATTGTTTAGAATTTTTAACTTCTAATCTGCTTCATTGTGGCCTCATGAGCCTCCCAGTTTCCAACATGGTTCCTATTCATCATACTCTGTTTACTTTTCTCACCAGAGGCTAACATGCACAGTGAACAGAAAAATAAGATTAGTCACAACCTTGGGGATTTTATGGCTTCTTATTTTTGTTCGTTGATGGTATATCACTTATTTAATAATGCTCTTGGTAGAAAGTAACAGTGTGTATTCTGTTGGAAGGTTGCGAGTTTGACAAACATCGTTATTCCCAGAAACTGCTTTAGCTTTTGTCATGTATGTTATGAGTTTACACAGATAATTTGAGCTGAAGTTTTCCTTTCAAGGTGGTGTATAATGTTAGTTGCTCTTTGTGCTGATACTGGTGGATCGATGCTTATTATTGGCTCAGCGGCGGGTGTTGCATTCATGGGAATGGAAAATATTGACTTCTTTTGGTACTTGCACAAGGTAAGAAGTTACATGCCCTTGTTTCTCGATATGATCTTTTGGTTATTCTAATCAAGAGTCATATATTGCAGGTAAGCGGCTTTGCTTTTGCAGGTTATGCGGCTGGCATTGTTGCATACTTGGCAACTCATAATCTACATATGTCGCTGCTAACTGCTATCGCTCAGTTGCCTTTTCTGTCTAGTTCATAGATCATTATTTTCTGTTCCGAGTCCTATTGAGAAACTCTTGGCTTGCTGTGAGTCTCATGCTGGAAGCCAACTCACCCTGCCAACTTTATAGCCAGTGCTGATTTTCTTGGGTAGGAAGTTTTATTTATATGATGGAATGAGATCAACATCATGATAAGTGATCTTGATCCAGATGTGGTATATTTTTTATAACTAAGATTCCAGAGCAAAAGGTCTTTGCAAAGAAATAATGCATCCATGATTCAGGGAATCCAATAAGATACTACAGGCGGAAGAAAGTTTTGCTTGTGGAAAATTTCGCAGAATAAGTTGCAGAACTAAATATGTCCGGAGGTTTCAATGCTATTATTTATGTATTTATCTTATGTTTCCCCTTTTTTGTCTTGCATTTAGAATGTCAAAGTGAGGAGATTAACTCCGTGAACATAATTTTTTTGCTTTATTTATTTCTGTGTTAAGGTTTGGGGTATAGATGAAGATTATCAGTTGACTCTACAAACAATACATTGCAGAGCAAACGATAGGGTATGTTGATTTCATTCTCAGCATCTTGGTACAGTGACTGTGGCTTCTAGTGGATCAGGACGATTTAGATCCCGTGGATCCGAAAATGGATCCGAAAAGACCTTTCTGTATTCAGATCTCTCTGGCCTTCAATGTAAAAAATGTGTACACAGGATTTTCGGATAGATCCGAATCCGAAAATCCAAGTTCGGATTTAGATAAGATCCGAATCCGAAATGTCTTTCTATTTCGGATTCGGGTCGGATTCGGATATGAATTTATCGGATTCGGATTCGGATCCCATAGGATCCGACCCGAATCCGATCCATTGACAGGGCTACGGTAGCACCGTGTGCTGACACAGACGTAATCGCTGCTGTAATTAATGTGGGCCTTTCTATGTTATGTTCTTCTATATATAGCCGGGACCTGGGTCGACATATACCACTTTAAGACATGTGAATATCACAGGTACAAAAAAAAATGAGTGCTACAGTTCCATGCATCAAGAATCAATTGATTCTTTTCTAATTAGTTCATGATGGGGGGGGTTAATTTTTAAAGTGGTTTTTAATGATTTCAAAATCGATTTCAAGCGTGTTTTCAAAATCAAACTTAATTTAGTCGTAAGGGGTTTGACACATGGTAACATACTCCCATCAAAATATGCTGGAGCCCTTGACTAAGAGGTTAAGAAGGGGGTCCAGAACAACAGCAGCTAATGGAAGATTTCGTGTGCTTACCTCGATCGGGGACTACTATTTCAAGCAATTAAGTGTTATAATTTAGGGCCTGCGGAGCATGCCAGGATAGGTCTTTTAATTGTCTTCTGCCTTCAGTTTTTGTTTCTTGCAAGGAGAATTCATGTTAACGAAGTCTAAGCTTGAGGACGAGAAGCACCGTCCACAATGTTGACATGTGCAGGAAACCAAAAAAAATTTTTTAATTGATCTGTCTTGCCTTGCCGTAGTCTCCACGACACGCTTCTGAACAGATGATTGGGGTGCGATAAGTGGGTAGTAATATATAGTACGATATACTTTGTCGCCCTTCTTTCACATTAGAACCGATTCATAGGACGACCAGGCACCGTCGTCTGCTGCAGTGTTACAGATTATAAGCGTCAGTTCTATAGATTAATGGCATCCTTATTCTCACAGTACATCCTTATTTTTATATTTTCTTGAAGAGTTAATTACTCATATATATATGTGGATCTTTGAGAAGAAATTGATTTGTGTGATTCATGTGATTTTTTACCTTTCGTCGTAAATTAATGGGATCCTCATCCGAATATTTCGCTTCTCTTGCTACATGCTTGCCACCGGGATGGGATCCTCTGTCCACTAATATCTTCACTATTATCTACACTAATCTTAATTTTATTGGTCTGTTTCACCAATTTATTAAAGATGGAAGAGGGCATAGACTTTTGGTATTAGAAAGAATGTAAGTCAAAAACTCGTGCATGGAGTCATGGGGATCGATGTTCTCACGACATCGGGCCGGGGCTCTCGCAGTTGCAGGACGTAACTCGCATGCACATGCGGCGCCGCTAAGCCCAGGAGATCGATTCGTGTCAGAGAGAAGGGGTGGGGTGAGTTCTAACAAATAAGGAATTAACCTCCAACGCTCCAACAACGGGAGATATCGAAGAGGGAACGGCCGGGAAAGAGAAGGGAGACAATTAATGGAATGGGAGAGTGCAGTCCTCTCCAACTCCGATCCATTCACGTAATGAGGAAGCTTGGTATGGACGGTTCCTGGGTGATGTGATTTGATCATTCAAGTAAAGAAGCCTTTTTGGACGGCTCTTGATGGAATGGGATTGATTCGTCTGGACGTATATATACATATATAAATATACACATCCCCCTCCACTTTCTTTAAGCGATATAAAAGAACCATGCATCTGATCATCTTTCCTTATGCCATTTGCTATATACAGCGTACTATAGATCTTAGTGTCCTCCTCACTAACCCAAGGGTGTGTGTCGAGGGAGAGAGAGAGAGAGAGAGAGAGAGAGAGAGATGTATCCACACACTAGAAGACTCGGAATGGCCTTCCTCATTTTGATCTTGGTCACGTCAGGTAATATCCGTCGTTTCTTTCTGGATGCCGACTGTATATATATATGCTTATGTTCTATCTGGATATATATGCTGATCCATTTCAGATTTGTCTCCTCAAATATTCGAATTCGAAACCTAGCTCTCTAGCTAGAAACACCCATCCAATTGTCCAAAATGACCGGTACTGGCTAACTTACGTATTAAATAAATCCCTGACCTTTTCTCATCTTATTTTCTTCGTCAGGGGCGAGGCCGGCCGAGTCCGCCCGGGTCATCACCATCGTGAACAACTGCAAGGCCACCATATGGCCGGCGGTGACGCCCGGCGACAGCTTCAACGGCGGGGGGTTCCCCCTCGCGCCCGGCCAGACCGCCGTCTTCACCGCCCCCGCCGGGTGGGTCGGCCGGATCTGGGCCCGAACCGGCTGCGACTTCGACGGCTCCGGCAACGGCTCGTGCCAGACCGGCTCCTGCGGCACCGTCCTCCGGTGCGGCGCCGCGTCGGGTCAGACCCCCGCCAGCCTCGCCGAGTTCACCCTCGCCGACCTCGACTACTACGATGTCAGCCTCGTCGATGGCTTCAACCTGCCGGTGGTCGTCAGGCCCATCAACGGCCGGGGCAATTGCAGCCCCGCCGGGTGCGATGGGGACCTGCTGCTAAGCTGCCCGGCGGAGCTCCAGCTCAGGGCCGGCGGGAAGGTGGTGGGCTGCCGCTCCGCCTGCGACGTGTTCGACTCGGACGAGTACTGCTGCCGGGGCGTGTTCGGGAACCCGGTCACCTGCCAGCCCACAGCCTACTCGAGGCTGTTCAAGGGCGCCTGCCCCGCCGCGTACAGCTACGCCTACGACGACCCCACCAGCATCTTCACCTGCTCCGGCGCCGACTACATCGTTAGCTTCTGCTCCAGCAGGTCGGTACACTGTTGAATGCCCACTGCTCTTCTCTTTAATTCCCACCTCATTTGATCTCGAACGAGTCCAACTCGATCGTCCTCATCCGATCCAGTGGGGCGACTGCCACCACACCTTCACACGCGAGCTTGAAGACTGGAAAGGCATTCTTCATTGTGGGGCGATTAAAGATTTGTTAATCTCTTCGTATGCAACGGAGCATCTCCTTGCTTTTGCCACCTCGACGTACGTTGAGAAAGAATTTAGGAAACATACTGCTTCAGTGTCATGCTAAAAGCCACGCTTGCAAGTTGGCTAGGGCCCTTGAGATAACCCACACTTGGAGGCACTCTTTCCTACGATATTAAACCAAGAGAGCGAATCTTCTCCAAAGCTCAAAATTCTCTCGTCTTTATGCATATTATATAATTGGGAGTGTGATTCTCGCGTTCTAAGCCAACAGCTGTGGGAGACCACCTGATCATTCACCCACCACATTACCTGTCAAATATAATATATTTGTCATTGCATATATACTTATACCCCTTAGCTACACAGATTAAACGCCCTGATACATTCTTCTGGAATAAACTAGGACTTTTGAGTTAGTGACCAACTGACCCATCAAAGTCATCGACGAAAAGAGAGCATAACTAAAGCGAAAGAACAGTTGGAAGGTGTTGCATGCCAAGTGATCAAGACTGGATAGAATGTTGGGGGTTAAGGGAACAGGATCCGTCTGAGTCAGAAAAATTAATAAAAGATCTTTTGAGTGATCAGTTCTTTTTGCAGTTTGCTGGGTTTTCTTCCCTCAATTTTTTCAACACTTCTCACGTGAAGTGGAGAGCATGGTGACAGCTTGAGAGGGGGAGCAAGGGCTCGACACACCACGTTAATTTCAGACAAGGAAAGATGGAAGAGATTGCGCCATGCCCGTTCTTATGGGAACATCTAAATTGCTCTCTTGGAATACTAATTCAAACTTAATAAATGCAGTACCATGCATTAGGTTCAGAAAGTTACAAGAAATTCAAAGGTCATATTGTAACGGTTATTTGATACTTTAAGAAGACATTTTGTATAATGGAGTGAAATTCGTGTTGGATCATGGGGTAAGTAAACGCTGTATATATAATAGCATATTTAATTAGGGAAGTTAAATGTCTAGAAAGGGCATGTTATGCTTGCATATACATGTGCTAATCTTCTCATGCATAAGGGACTAGCTAGGGAGAAGCAATAAAAGAAATAAAAATTTTAGGATCTACTCTCCTCATGTTGTGACAAAGTTAGTTCAACATCCGCGATTCTCTTTAGGTGTTCCTTGGGGGCTCCGTCCAATGGACGACCAATCTATTGTAACAATTCCTCTCATCTTCTAATATCTCTGCATGTGAAGAAGATCATGACAGTTCATGTTGCTTCAGAGTTATGGCATAAGGTACAGTGTGGCCCATCTGCCCTTCCATTCTAGAACCTAACTTGGTTGAACATGACCTTGCACGTTAAAGGACTTTGAACTAGAATTCCAGCGAACTCTGTGTTGCCGCTAGCTGTTACCATGTATCCTTGCTCTATGCAGGAGGCAGAACGTGTGCACCTACCACGACAACATGCTCGTCTGCAGCGGAACCAGCAGATCCAGGCAGTTCCCCGGCAGGTGGCTAGCCGCGGTGCTCTCCTCGATGGGTTGGTGGTTCGCGGTGTAGTTGCAGATTTCCGGGTCAGCTATCGTCTGTTGGCCCCCAGAATTATATATGCAGGTTGTGGAAGCGCGAACTCTTCCACCTTCGCTTGTTCTTCATCAACTCCGTGTCTTTAGTTATTTTGGCGCAGGCGACACCAGTACAGACGGGTTCATGTAGTACGTCCGTTGGCCCCTAGCGCATGATGGACGATATAATTAAAGGATTAATCATGGTTTTAGATTTACTCCAAGTCTCCCAGGCGTAACACAGTGCTCTGTATTTACCGTGCAATGGGCTCTGGGATTGATGACCCAAGATTGGCTAGTTCGTACTCCACGCAGTCAGATGGGTTGCTGAACCATTCGCCTCTCCTCACTTTAGGCTAATAGTTGAGACTCACGGTCGAAAAGTGATTCTTCGAATCGCGCGTAACATCTCTTAAATGTATTTGTCATGGAGGAGAATAAACTCTCCAAGAGGAAAGTATGCAAGTAAAGGGATAAATGTCAGAGAGAGTCCCGTGTGTGATCTCAGGCGATAATCCTCGAAAAAAGAGAGGATTGGTCATACATAGTAACAAGTGCTCGTAATGAAAAGTGGAGTAAGTTTTGTGGGCTTAAAGTGCTTAGAATGTTAACCCTCTCGTCATTCATCCAGGGTGCTTTTTATAGGGTCTCCCTTCTCGAGCAAATTTTGTCGTCCACGTCTTCTAGTTTATTGGAGGAACGGCTGTCTAGGGTCATGGGATTGTGAACCGCTCGGTCTCCCGTCTTGCAGGAGGCGTGGAGTCTTAGATCGCCTAGCCTTCCACCTTGCAGGAGACGAGAGGACATGAGTTGTCCCTCGATGCCCATTAATCTATCATTATTGCAATAATGGCTTCCTGATCACGCGTCACATGGTTCGTAGAGCAATTACGTGCATAAGGCACTGGTCTGGATCTTGGGCCAATCACTATTAGGCCTTAATGGGCCCAAGTAGATTTCTCCCTCCTCACTAGCCCCCCACTCCCGAGCAATAAGAGTGCTCGGTGCTAGGAGGAGGTGATCGCTTGGAATATTTATCAGCTGAAGTCTTCAGTCATCTTATCATGCTTCCTTTCTTGGGGAAGGTTCCTCGATCTACTCCTTTATAATAGGCCACATGGTATCTTGTATAGAGCTTTCATTGCTCCGGACGTCATTCTGTCTGTGAGTTCAGTATACATGCCACCTTTTAGGCGTGACATAATCCTCATCATGACAAAATCCCATCGGTCATGGGAAGGCGGGCACGGCTGACAACAACCATCGTTTTTGAAATTCTCCTGCTCCCTCGCAGTCGTAGATGGTGATCTGTCTCGACCTTGACAATTCAATCTTGATCACTGATCCCGAGGGGTTGCGACCATCTTTCCCTTTATAAATACGTGCAGAGAGAGGCCTTGGAGACACACCTTTGTCTTCTCCGGCACTAGGCTTTCGTTGTTCTTCCTTTGTCATCCTTCTGCCTTCCGGTCTTCCTGCTTTCCGGTGAGCCTCCTTCTTCTTAGCGCTCCACCATGTCTCACTCCCATAGGAAACTTCTCCTCTCTGAGGAATCTAACAAGGAGTTTACATCTAAGACGTCAGGGGTGCCTTGCGGAGGGCCACAATGTGGTTCGAGTACCTCTAAGGCTCCCACTCGTCCTCCTTCTCCTCCCGTCACCTCGGTTACGTATCGTGTCCTCTTGGGCTTCAGGGAGGCCTTCCAAATTCCCTCGGAATATGATATAATCTTCCCCATGGAAAATGAGTTTCTAACGGTGTCTTATCCTGGGGGGTTTAGCATTTCAATTGAGGCCTTCTGCGCCAGTTTTCGCCTCCCCATCCCAGTTTTCTTTGACACCTCATGTGCTTCTATGGAGTCTCTCCTGGGTAGCTGGCACCTGACTCATGGAGGATCCTTTATGCCTTTTATTTCCGCTACGACGAGATTGGAGTCACCCCCTCCGTAGATATCGTCTGCTTCTTCTACCTTCAACGGTGTCCTGGTTTCGCCAGCAACGAGTATTACTTTAGAGCACGTAGTAGGAAACAATTCATTAGCTTCTCGCCTACCGTCTCAAATGCGAAGAACTGGTAGAACCATTTTGTGATCACTGTGAGGGCAGGCAGTACGGGTAGGTCTAGTGATTGAAGCTTCTCTTCCACTTATAGCCTTCAGACATCGGACCTAGTCCTAACACTACTGGCCAAGGAGGGAGCAATTGTCGTGGTCATTCCACATCGGAGGATTAGCGAGGTGGACAAGCAGCTGACCCCAACTCTCTTAAGGAGGTTGGGGCTTTCCCTCCCTCTACCCCCTGATAGGATCCAATAGCTTATGGGTCTCAGCCCCCGACAATGGGTAATGGCATTTTGTTACTTTTTTCAGGTGTATTGGAACCATCCCCAGACACCCTAGTCGTCAAGCCCATGCTCCGGTACACCAACCTAGTGCAATCGTCAATGGCACCCCGCCCACGGGACCATCGGGAATAATAAGCCGCCCCCTAAATCCCGTTGGGATCAGCATGGTGGTCGGGGATCAAGCGTTGCAAGGAGGAATCCGTGTCAGACCCCCTCCACCAGCTGTGACGCGGGACGGCGTCGGGGGCAGGATCGACGGCACTCCGATATCACGAACATGACGGATAACTTGTTACCTCGCGCAGCTCGACCTCACGCCGGACGGTCTCACACCGGGCGACACTCAAATCTCACAAAGGAGAAAGGAGGGAAGGAAACACACAAGAGGGAAATGCCTCTCACATAATGCAACTTATTTCAATTTCATCATATCATAACATACACCCTTAGCCTTCCTTATATAGGAGGTGGCTATAACATTCATATCCACAATCTTTTACAAATAGCATATATGTCCTTAGCCTTATAAAACAAACACACCTACCTAACTTTTGACTTGGGGGTTTTAACCAAATAAAATACACAAAACACACATGTTTATTGACTATGACTTAGCCTAATAAGACGAAAGTAAAAATACATGTATTACTACATGTATTTTACACATAATACATACGCAATACATAAATACGTGACGCCGAGTCTTCAGGCAGTCGAATCTCTGAGCCACAAGCTCGGTGCGGGGGTGCGGCATCCTGTAGTGGGCCCGGTGTCCCCACCAACCCTCCCGGGGCGGCTGGAACTCGACTCCGTCGAGTAAGGTGGGACACCGCGCTGGTAGTGCTCCAGCAGATCTGGATCTAGGTGCTGGAGATCTTCCCGGCTGATCCAGGAATCATCTGATGGTGGACGGTCCCGCCAACGGACAAGGTAGCGCTAGTACTCCCTGCTCCGTGTAGTGGTCACCTGCTCATCAAGTATCCTCTCAATATGCTCGCGCGGTGCTCTCAAGGATGTGGGACGTACAGGGGTGGGCTCACTCTCAAGGGGAGGAGAAGGCTCGAAAGGGTCACTAGGAATCGTTGTGGGTTCCTTGTAGGCCACTAGGTCTGCCACATTAAAGGTCGAGCTAATCCCCTCTTCGGGAGGTAAGTCCACAACATAGGCATTGGCGCCAATCTTCCGCATGATTGGGAAGGGACCATCACTACAGGCTTGTAACTTTTTAACGGCTCTCGAGGGGAGTCGTTCGGGCCGGACCCGTACCATAACCAAGTCACTTTCTTAAGATTCATGATGACGCCTATGCGAATCAGCTGACTCATGCAGACTAATGACGTGATGTGTAAACTCTTCGGCTGACTTGGACAGTCTAGACTCGAGGGGAAGGTTAGGTAGGGTGGACCCAGGGGCAAGCTCAATAGTGTGTTGTACATCACGCATGGGAGGGAGTTGAGAAGGTAAGTCCTCGGGGACGATGTCTTGGAAATCCGGCAGTATGGCCGGTTCTTCAGTTGGGACTGAGACTCGAGACTCCTCGGGTGTGATGGTGACGTCAACAGCCAAAATAGAGGCACCCTCAGCAATCTCTATGTCTAGCTCACCGACATTCATGGAGTCAAGGCACCTAGCTAGGTCATGACTAACCTTAGGGGCCTCAGAAACGGGTGTGATAGATGCAGGAGAAGAGGGAAGGGGAGGTTTCCCTTCAGTGGGAGTTCCAGTGGGGGTGGAGGTGGAACTCTTTTCCGGGGTCACCTTTGGGGGTGCCGGGTACAACTGAATCTTCTTCCCGTTGTGGGAGAAGGAACGCTGATTGGACCGACCAAAGGTAGCGAGGTCTACATCATAGATCCATAGTCGTCCTAAGATGCCGGCCTTCATAGGCATTACGTCACACAAGATTTGTCCTTGGTAGGACTGAAATTGGATGGGAATGACACATGTGGTGGTGACTGGGATAGAAGTGTCATCGACCCAAGCCACGTTGTATGGCCTTGGATGAGGGTGCGTAGGTAGACCTAAACGGGAGACAAAGGTTGAAGAGACTGCATTGATACAGCTCCCGTTGTCAAGGATTACCTTGCATGGATGAGAGTTCACCATGATGTAGGTTTGGAAGATGGAGGTCCGACGCCAATCGTCCTCCTGGGGTGTTGAGACACAACGAACTACACCCAATCTTTTCTGGCTAGAACTCTCGGCAATGTCTCCTACCTGCATGTACTCGACATGCGTGCCATCAAATATTACATCCATTTTCTCAAACTGGGCAATGAGGTCAGGATCGCCCATATATCTTTCATGTTCCATGCGTTCTAGACGACATGATGAATTCCTAGACCAACGTGACATGCACGAGCTTGGACCTAGATGATGCAATCCTGAGATCGAAAATTAACAAGTTGTGGACCCAGGTGATATGCAAAGGGTCAATTTGAAGGGATCGGTCAGGGGAAAGTTACTCGCCCGTAGGCGAAGTAGTTGTGGAACTACCTCCTGACAATTAGGGTGCTCTAATGCGGCAGTTGGTGGGGACACCGGGTCCACTACTGGGCCCACTACTCGGAGCCGACGCCGCATTACCCCGACACCGAGCTTATGGCTCGGAGATCCTTCCTGAAGACTCGGCCTACGGCTACAGTGCTATATTATGTATCGAGTATGTGTGTATGTATACATGTATCTCTACATGTATTTTTCTTTTCTCTACATGTAATTTTCTTTTCGTCTTATTAGGCTAGTCTAAGTCAAAATAACATGTGTGTAGTTTTTTATATTTTATTTGATTAAAACCCACAAATCAAATATTGGTTGGTGGGTTTGTCTTGTTAGGCTAAGGGTATGAACATAATTAGTAGAAGTTAGAGGGTCTTGTTGTTATAGCTTTCTTCCCTATATAAGGAGGCTAAAGTGTGTTACGTATGATACGTTGTATGAAAGAAAAAATTGAGTTGAAGGAGCCTTTGCCCCTTTGTTCATCTTCCTTCCCTCCTTTCTCCATTTGTGAGATTTGAGTGTGTCGCCCGATGTGAGACCGTCCGGCGTGAGGCCGAGCTGTGTGAGATGACAGTTATCCGTCCCATCATGTTCGCGTCCCGGAGTGCCGTCGATCCATTCCCACGTCGCCGCCGCGTCAAATTGGTATCAGAGCCCAACAACGGCGTCTCCGACGATCCCGACATCCCCGACGTCTCGCCCTCTATCTCTCCGTTGCTATAGTGAAAAAAAAAGCGAAAAAAAAGAGAAAAAAAAGGAGAGAAGCATACAGATTCTGATTGAAGAAATTGAAGAAAAAAAAGAGAAAAAAATAGCAAAGAACCACTGTGTTACTCTCTGTCTCTCTCCCTTTCTCTCTCAATTCTCTTTCTGTTATTCTCTCTCTATTTCCCTCTCTCTCTCCCGCGATCTCTCCCTCTCTCTCTATCTCTCTGTTTCTATCTCTCTCCCTATCTCTCTCTCTCTCTCGGTTACAGGAAAACAGACAAGAAAAAAAAGGGGTTACGACCCCAACCCCGGCATCGTCGCCCGTGCCGGGATTCAAATCCCGGCACGTCGCAACGGGCGCACCCTGCCGCCGCCCTCCGCCGTGCCTGCACCGCCTCATCGCCCCGCGCCCGCGCCCACGGCCCGAGCTCGGTCGCACCCGGGCCCGCACCCGGCGTCGCCTGCACCCGCGTGCGCAGGCGCCCTGCGCCCGTCCGGCCCCTCCCACGCTTGACCCGCACCCGCCCACGAGCAGGCCCGTCGCCTACGCCCGGCCCGCGCCTGGCCGCTCCCTGCCGCCTTCGCCCCCGAGCAGGCCCGCGCCTGGCTCCCACGGCCACTGCTGCGTCGGGCCCACGCCCTGGCCATTTGGCCGCCCCGCCGTTTGGTCAAACAGGCTACACGCGTTGAAATCCCCCCCCCCCCCCACAATGCGCAGAAGAGTTTGAAAGCAAGAGAAAGTTCGAAAAGAAAAAAAAGTGAAGAGGTCAACAAAAGTAGGTAAAGTTTGAAAAGAGAAAGAAAAGTTTGAAAAAAAAAAGAGGGTTAAAGTTTGACACAAAAAAAGGTTTGAAAAGTCAAAAAAAGGAGGAAGTGCTGAATATATATATATTTAATATATATAAGATATATATAATATTATATATATCTATATATATATATTTATATATATCTACATATCAATTGTTTGAATTGTTTTGTGTGACATCCGGGTCCACGATTACGGCTCGATCAATGGTTGAGTCGCCCGATCGCCAACACACAGTCCGTAATTCACGGAGTGTGAGTGCCCCTAAGTCTCCCTGCGCAGAGAAAGTTTAGACTGATTTGTTCCCCTACGTGAAAAATTTTAAGCGTTTTGCAATAATTAAAATTCTCCCTGTGCGGAGTGAATTCTTTGTAACCGGTGAAGCTTCTTCGACGCCGTGCGCGCACGCACGCCCCCGCTCGCCTTCGTCCCCGGTCGGAGTTAGACTTTTCAGTCTAACTAGGTACGTGCTCCCCTCACTTACTCATTTAGTATCTTTTCAATTGCCGCGCGAAGTGAGAGAGAGCCCGATCTATACAAACCAGTCTCCTGAGTGCATCGCTATGGACGGAAAGCGAGAGCTTGCTTGAGCCTATCCTATAGGCCCTAGACTGCCGCATTAGGGCACCCTAACTGTCAGAATGTAGTTCCACAACTACTTTGCCTACGGGCGAGTAACTTTTCCCGACCGATCCCTTCAAATTGACCCTTTGCATATCAGCTGGGTCCACACCTTGCTAATTGTCGGTCCCAGGACTGCATCATTTAGGTCCGAAGTCGTGCATGCCACGTTGGTCTAGGAATTCATCCGGCCGTCTAGAGCGCCCTTCAACTCTACAATCCCACATGGATCAGAAGAGCGTGAGTGCTATGTTGGCTCAGCTCGAGCATAATCTTCTAACCCATTTTGAAGAATCCATTGGACAACTTCGAGCCGAGCTAGATGAGAAGATCCGAGCTTTAGAGGATCGACTAAAGGGAGAGGAAGGACGAGTGAATGGCCACAGCAATCCCGTAGCCAATCCTAGGGAGGATAGAAAGCGAGCCCGCCCGAATCAGGCTCCCCAAGATAGAGAGCAAGAGGCCCGTACGCCTCGAGAGAGAGACCACGATGATGAGGATATTATCCTACGGAACGTCAAGATTGACGCTCCGAGTTTTGATGGGTCCCTCAACCCCGGTACATATCTTGATTGGGAGACCGGGATGGATCAATATTTTGACTGGCATCGCCGCATGACCCCTGCTACAAGGGTGAGGTTTTCCAAAATGAAACTCCTGGGTCAAGCCAAGACTTACTGGTGTAACGTTGAAAATCTCCTAGCCAGGAGACGGGAGGAGCCTATTAGCACGTGGGAAGAAATGAAGGAGAAATTGAGGGAGAAGTATCTGCCACCTTCCTACCATCAGCGTCTTTTAGACCAATGGCAGAAACTCACCCAAGATGGAAAGTCTGTGGACGAGTACATCACCAAATTTGATGACTTCTTCCTTCGGAGTCGAGTCATGGAGGATGTCTCTGTCACCCTCTCTCGGTTTAGGGCTGGCCTACACGAGAGTATTCAACGGGAATTATTCTTACGGGAGGTTAACACCCTCGAACACTCCTACCAAGTTGCACGAGATGTTGAGAGGTTTCAAAGGGTGGTCCCACCTCGGGTTCCCATCTACCGCCAACCTGAAACCCGAAACCCCATAGTCCGCTATACTGAGAGAGCTTGACCCTCCACCTCCTACGTCCCTACTGTTGCCCCACTTAGGACCGTTGTCCCTACGGCTCCTTTCCCACGGAACCCATTACCTGCACCCGCAGCTGTGCCTAGGCTGGAGTATACTCCACCAGTTGAGAGGAGAGATGACAAGGGAAAGGGAGTCGTCCCTAGCACCTCCCAACTAGCCCCTGTCTCGGGAGTCCGCTGCTTCAGGTGTCATAACTTAGGGCATATTGCCACCAATTGCCCCACCCGAGCCTTGGTCATCACCGACCCCCAGTCTATGGAGCTTCCACCTCAGGAAGGAGAAACCCTTGAGAGATATGAGCCTGACCCTGATCTCGTGGTCCAGTTTGAGGAATTAGATGCAGGGTATGATGGAACGCATGTCGAGTACATGCAAGTGGGAGAAATTACCGAAAGTTCAAACCAGAGACTAGGTGTAGTTCGCTGCATCCTCGCACACCCACAGGAGGACGACTGGCGTCGAACCTCCATCTTCCAAACCTACATCATGGTCAAAACTCAACCCTGCAAGGTGATCTTTGACAACGGGAGCTGTATCAATGTAGTCTCTTCAGACTTTGTATCCCGTCTAGGTCTACCTACCCATCCTCATCCGAGGCCATACAACGTGGCTTGGGTTGACGACACGTCTATCCCAGTCACCACTACATGTGTCATTCCCATCCAGTTCCAGTCCTACCAAGGACAAATCATATGCGATGTAGTGCCTATGAAGGTCGGGAGCATCATCTTAGGACGGCCATGGATCTACGATGTAGACCTTACTACATTCGGTCGGTCCGATGAGTGTTCATTCTCCCACAATGGGAAGAGGATTCAGTTGCTCCCAACGCCCCCAAAGGTGGCCACGGGAAAGAGTCCTACCTCCACACCCGCCATCCCCCAAAATTCGGGAGAATGTCCCAACCCCCACCAAAGGGAAGCTTCCCATTCCTTCCTCTCCTACACCTGTCATATCCATCCCTAAGGCCCCTAAGGTTGACCATGACCCGATTAGGCGCCTTAACTTCATAGGTGTTCGTGAGATGAATAGAGAGGTTGCCGAGGGTGCTCCTGTTTGGGCTGTTGTCGTCACCATTACCCCCGAGGAGTCCCAAGTCTCCATCCCACCTGAAGTCCAGGCAATCCTGCAGGACTTCCAAGATATCTTCCCGGAGGACTTGCCTTCAACACTCCCTCCCATACGTGATGTTCAACACGCCATTGATCTTGTCCCTGGGTCCACCCTACCCAACCTTCCCCACTACAGGTTGAACCCCAAGGAGCATGCTGACCTCCAAAGGATTGTTGAGGACCTTATCCACAAAGGTTTCCTCAGGGTAAGCAAGAGCCCATGTGCGGTCCCTGCCTTGCTCACACCCAAGAAGGATGGCACCTGGCGGATGTGTGTTGACAGCCGCGCCATCAATAAGATCACTGTCAAGTATAGGTTTCCCATTCCCCGTCTTGATGACATGCTTGACATGATGAGTGGAGCCACTATATATCTTTTCCAAGATTGACTTGAAAAGTGGCTACCACCAGGTCCGGATTCGACCAGGGGACGAGTGGAAGACAGCCTTCAAAACCAAAGAAGGTCTGTATGAGTGGCTCGTCATGCCGTTCGGGCTATCCAATGCCCCCAACACATTCATGCGGCTTATGACGGAAATCCTTCGACCCCTCATTGGTCGCTTTGTTGCCGTCTACTTTGACGACATTCTCATCTATAGTCACAACCCTTAAGACCACATCCATCATTTGAGGGAAGTCTGCGAGACTTTGAGGAGAGAAACCATGTTCGCTAATCTCAAGAAATGTGAATTCATGACAGACCGGGTCACTTTCCTTGGATTTGTGGTTTCTAGTCAAGGAGTGTCTGTGGACCCATCAAAGGTCCGAGCTATAGTAGACTGGCCGGAGCCCCAGAATGTCTATGACGTTCGTAGTTTCCACGGGCTAGCCACCTTCTACAGACGCTTCATTCAGGGTTTTAGCACCATTATGGCACCCATTACGGATTGCATCTGTAAGGGGAATTTTGAGTGGACCAAAGCCGCCTCCCAGGCTTTTCTTGCCATAAAGGAGCTTATGACCAAAGCCCATGTCCTCTGCCTACCAGACTTTTCCAAAGTCTTTGAGGTTTCATGTGATGCATCTGGCGTAGGAATAGGTAGAGTGCTTAGCCAGGAGAGCCACCATGTGGCTTATTTCAGTGAGAAGCTTTCTGATGCAAAGCTTCGATACTCCACATATGATAATGAGTTTTATGCCGTGGTTCAAGCCCTCAAACACTGGAGACACTATCTCTTACCACAAGAGTTTATCTTATACTCGGACCACGAGGCTTTGAAATTCCTTAGCTCTCAGAAGGGCTTAAACCCAAGGCATGGTCGGTGGGTAGAATTCCTCCAATCCTTCACCTTTGTCCTAAAACATAAGGCTGGAAAGGACAATAAGGTGGTCGACGCCTTGAGTCGAAGGGTCTCCCTTCTTTCCACTGTTCGGGTAGAGGTCACTGGATTTGACCGCATGAAGGAACTCTATGGAGAGTGTCCTGATTTTGGCCCTGCCTACTCCGCTCTGTCCGCTGGACCCTCGATAGTCTTTTCTGACTATCTACTCCAGGATGGTTTTCTATTTCGAGGGCAGCAACTATGTGTCCCGAGGACTTCTGTTCGGGACTTCCTGATTTGGGAAATACATGCTGGAGGTCTTGCTGGTCACTTTGGCCGCAACAAGACCATCCATTCTGTGGAGGAGCACTTCTATTGGCCTGGCCTGAAGAGAGATGTGGCCAAGATTGTAGCCCAGTGTAGGACATGCACGATGGCCAAACAGGTCAAACAGAACACTGGTCTCTACACTCCTCTCCCCGTCCCTGATCGACCATGGGTTGATGTGAGCATGGATTTTATCCTTGGGTTACCACGCACTACTCACAAACATGATTCCATCTTTGTTGTCGTTGATAGGTTCTCTAAGATGGCCCACTTCATTGCATGTTCCAAAACATCTGATGCATCTAGAGTAGCCCATTTGTTCTTTGATGAAGTCGTGCGTCTGCATGGTCTCCCCCAAACCATCGTGTCTGACCGGGGTGTCCGGTTCACTAGCTATTTTTGGAAGACACTTTGGCACCTAGTTGGCACCAAACTTAAGTTTTCCACTGCCTATCATCCCCAAACTGATGGGTAAACTAAGGTCGTCAATAGGAGTTTAGGGAATCTGTTGAGGTGTCTCGTAGGGGATCACCCCGGCACTTGGGACCTTCTTTTGCCCAGAGCCGAATTTACATACAACAGTTCGGTCAATCGGTCCATAGGTATGAGTCCATTTGAGGTCGTGCATGGATACAAACCTAGGAAACCTGTGGATCTCATTCCCCTTCCCCTCGAGTCTAGGATATCCAAGTCAGCTGATGAGTTTGCACAGCATGTCACGAGTCTGCATGAATCAATTAGCAAGCAAATCAACCTCAGTAATGAGACTTATAAAAAATTGGCTGATTCGCATAGACGTCACCATGAATTTCAAGAAGGTGACTTGGTTATGGTACGGGTCCGACCCGAACGACTCCCCTCGGGAGCCGTTAAAAAGTTGTAGGCCCGTAGTGATGGACCCTTCCCAATTCTGCAGAAGATTGGCTCCAATGCTTATGTTGTGGACTTACCTCCCGAATATGGGATTAGCTCGACTTTTAATGTGGCAGACCTAGTGGCCTATACGGAACCCACGGCGATTCCTAGTGACCCTTTCGAGTCTTGTCCTCCCATTGAGAGTGAGCCCACCCCTGTGCGTCCCACAGCCTCGAGAGTACCGCGCGAGCACATTGAGAGGATACTGGATGAGCAGGTGACCGCTACACGGAGCAGGGTGTACCAGTGCTACCTTGTCCGCTGGCGAGACCGTCCGCCTTCTGATGATTCCTGGATCAGCCGGGAAGATCTCCAGCGCCTTGATCCAGATCTGCTGGAGCACTACCACAGCAGTGTCCCCCCTTACTCGACGGAGTCGAGTTCAAGCCGCCCCGGGAGGGTTGGTGGGGACACCGGGTCCACTACTGGACCCACTACTCGGAGCCGACGTCGCACTGCCCCGACACCGAGCTTATGGCTCGGAGATCCTTCCTGAAGACTCGGCCTACGGCTACGGTGCTATATTACGTATCGAGTATGTGTGTATGTATACATGTATCTCTACATGTATTTTCCTTTTCTCTACATGTAATTTTCTTTTCGCCTTATTAGGCTATTCTAAGTCAAAATAACATATGTGTAGTTTTTTATATTTTATTTGATTAAAACCCACAAGTCAAATATTGGTTGGTGGGTTTGTCTTGTTAGGTTAAGGGTATGAACATAATTAGTAGAAGTTAGAGAGTCTTGTTGTTATAGCTTTCTTCCCTATATAAGGAGGCTAAGGTGTGTTACGTATGATATGTTGTATGAAAGAAAAAATTGAGTTGAAGGAGCCTTTGCCCCTTTGTTCATCTTCCTTCCCTCCTTTCTCCATTTGTGAGATTTGAGTGTGTCGCCCGGTGTGAGACCGTCCGGCGTGAGGCCGAGCTGTGTGAGATAGCAGTTATCCGTCCCGTCCTGTTCGCGTCCCGGAGTGCCGTCGATTCATTCCCACGTCGCCGCCGCGTTAGCAGTCTAGGGCCTAAGGATGGGTGCAAGCAAGCTCTCTCTTTCCGCCCACAGTGATGCACTCAGGAGAATGGCTGCATGGATCGGGCTCTCGCTCACCTCATCGCGCGGCAAATGATAAGGATACTAAATAAGCAAGTAATTTGGAGCACGTACCTAGCTGACTGAGAAGTCAAGCTTCGACCGGAGATGAAGGCGAGCGGGGACGTGCGGACCCGCACGGCGTCGACGAAGCTTCGCGGTTACAATGAATTCACTCCTCGCAGGAAGGTTGCAATTATTACAAAACCGCTTTAAAATTTCCCACACAGGGGAACAAATCAGTCTAATTTCTCCGCGCAGAGAGACTCAGAGGTACCCACGTTCCGTGAATTACGGCCTGAGTGTCGATTATCCGACGACTCGAGCACTGGACAAGCCGTCGTTGCGGACCTCGGGTGCCACGATGACGAACTTAATCAATAGATAATTATAGATATACATATAAGATTATATATATATATATATATATATATATATATATATATGTATACATAAGATTATATATACTCCAAATATATATATATTATATATATTTAACACACTTTTTTTTCAACCCTCTCTTTATGACTTTTTTTTTCTTCAAACTCCTTTTTAATTTTGACTTTTCTTTTTAACCTTTTTTTCCCAAACTAGCTATGCGGCTGGTGGTCAAAGGGGGCGGCCCACGCGGTGCGGGGCAAGCAGGCCGAGCGGGCGCGGGCTCGGGCTTGGGCACGGGGCGCGGGAGCGCTGGCACGGCGAGCACAGTGGACGGGCCACCCTGCGTGGGCGCGGTCGGGCTCGCCGCGGGCGGTTCGCGCAAGCGGGGTGGGTGCACAGGCGCACAGGCCGGCGGGGTGGGCGCAGAGGCAGCGCACGTTGCACGGTGACGTCGAGGCGTGCGCGAGCGTCGAGGCGGGCGCTGTCGGCCTCGGTTGACGGGGCGACCGACGCGGCTGTAACGCGTGGTCGGCGCGGTCGACGAGGGGAGGGCGGGCGTCGAGGCCTGCCGCAGGCGCTGAGGCCGCGCGGCGGTCAAGCGTCGGGGCACGGGGCACTTGGGTGCTGGCTGGCTGGGGCCAGCGGGGTCGGCAGGCGCGGTGCGGGCGCAGTCGCCAGGGGCGCGGGGCCTGATGGCGCAGGTGGCTCGCGGGCGGGGCGGTGGCCGTGGCGGGGCGGCGTCGGACGCGGCGAATCCGGCGGCGGCGGGCGCGGTGGCAGGGCGCTGGGGAACCGGTCGTTGCGGCCGCGGCAGTTTGAAGGGGGCACGGGCGACGAGGCCGGCCCCCTTTTTGCGAACTCTTTCTCTGCCCTTTTTTTTCTTTTCCCTTTTTTGTTTTCTTCTGCTGCGTGTTGAACGAGAGAGAGAGGGAACAGAGAGAGAGATACAGAGAGAGAAATTTGGGAGAGAGAGTAACAACGAGGGAGAGAGAGAGAGATCGCGGGGGAGAAAGGGAAAAAAACGCAGGAAATTTCTCATTTTTTTTCTTGTTAGATTTTTTTTTCTATTCTTCCTTCTTTTTTTGTTTCTTTTTTTTTCACTTCTAACAACTTAGAGAGAGAGAGAGAGATGACGTCGGGGACGTCGGGTCGTCGGAGACGCCGTTGTTGGGCTCTGATACCAAATCTGACGCGAGACGGTGTCGGGGGCAGGATCGACGGCACTCCGATATCACGAACATGACGGATAACTTGCTACCTCGCGCAGCTCGGCCTCACGTCGGACGGTCTCACACCGGGCGATACTCAAATCTCACAAGGGAGAAAGGAGGGAAGGAAACACACAAGAGGGAAATGCCTCTCACGTAATGCAACTTCTTTCAATTTCATCATATCATAACATACACCCTTAGCCTTCCTTATATAGGAGGAGGCTATAACATTCATACCCACAATCTTTTACAAATAGCATATATGTCATTCGCCTTATAAAACAAACTCACCTACCTAACTTTTGACTTGGGAGTTTTAACCAAATAAAATACACAAAACACACATGTTTATTGACTATGACTTAGCCTAATAAGACGAAAGTAAAAATACATGTATTACTACATGTATTTTACACACAGTACATACGCAATACATAAATACGTGACGCCGAGTCTTCAGACAGTCGAATCTCCGAGTCACAAGCTCGGTGCAGAGGTGCGGCGTCCTGTAGTGGGCCCGGTGTCCCCACCAAGCTGTCCCTCTCGCCCTGGGTAGCTTGTGCTACTGACCATTGACGAGCGCTCATGTGGTGGTAGCGTAGCCCGCGGGGCACTCCAGTGCTTCCTCGACATCTCCTTCAGCTCTATCGGCGGCTTCCTCCCCAACGGCCCTGTACACCTCACGTATCAATAAGGTCGGGTATGTAGGAAGAGCCTTCAAGCACTATTGAGGGGTCGCCAATCACACTTCCAGCCTCTCCAAGTGGGGCCTCTCCAATGGCGGGTGATAAGCGCCGAAGTCCTAGCTTGGAGGAGATGGAGGCCATGGAGCGACAGCAGAAGAGGGGAAGAAGGTTAAAGCCCCACAATCAGTTCGTACTCAGGCAAAGGTTCTGACCGAGGATCCTGCACCTCTGCCACGTCGGGTCCCACCTCCATAAGACGTAGACGCTCAGGCCAGCCAAGATGTCACCGGTCTAGCTCCCGGCCTACCTTCTAAGTGGGGGACCTTCGGGCGGCAGCCTCACTCCAGGCAGTCCCCCTCTAGGCCATCTCGGGATGCCCTTCAGGCGGCAGCCTCACTCCAGTGCTTGTTCACGTTGTGGTAATTTTCTCAAGGGGCCATAGGTTTCCGTTCGATTCCCACGAAGAGAGTCAAGAAGTGTAGAGGTCGAAAAGTGATCCTTCGAACTGCGTGCTACATCTCTGAGATTTATTTGTCAAGGAAGAGAAGAAACTCTCTGATCAAGAGGGAAGCTTGCAAGTAAAGAGAGAAATGTTAGAAGGAGCATCGGCTGTGATCTTAGGGGATAACCCTCCAATGCTTAAGTCAAACGAGTCCTCAGAAGGGGAGAGGAGTGCTTGGACAGAGTAATAAGTGCTCGTAAGGAAAAGTGAGGGAGTAGGTATTGTGGGCTTAGAGTGCTTAGAATACTTACCCCATGTACATTGGGCCATGATACTTCTTATAGTGTCTCCCTCCTTGAGCAAGTTCAGCCATTCGTACCTCCTGGCTTACAGAAGAAACAATTATTTAGGATCATGGACCGCTAGGTCTCACGTGGGTCGCTCGGTCTTCCGCCTTGTAGGAGGCGAGGGGGAGTGGGCTATCCCTCGATGCCTTTTAATATGTCATTATTGCGATAATGACTTTCTGATCGCATGTCACGTGGTTCGTGGGGGCAATTACGTAGGTAAGACATGAGTCTAGATCTTGGGCCAATCACTATTGGACCTTAATAAGGCCAGGAAGATATTCCTCCCTCCTCATGAGTGATCCAAAAATTAGAGAACGAGAAATGCTTATTACCTGGATAGTCGAGTAGTAATATTTTGTTGGAATCACTGTGTGGAATCGCATTGGTCCATGTAGAGCGACAAGTCTGTCAAATTATACGTATTTTCGAGGTGATGTCGTACCGCCATCATGACGTCGAATGGGATTTCAAAAAAAAATTACCTTTCCCGTCATATTATTTGTCACCCTTATTAAGCTATTTGTCACTCTTATTATGCTATTTGTCACCCTTAACTTGAGACTGCTCGTAGACATGACTGTCCCCTTTAATTGGCTATTTCTCTCTCTTAAATATTTATTTGTCACCCTTAGATAGTTATTTATCCTCCTTGACTGGAGACTCATCGTGGACATGAGTGACTTTGTGTCTCCCGTAGTTGACTATTTGTCTCTTTTAAATAACTATTTGTCACATGTAGATAGTTATTTGTCACTCTTATATAGTTATTTTTCTCTCTTATTTTTTATTTTTTTATTTTTATATAAATTTACTTTTCTAATAAAAAAATATTTGTCATTCTTAGTTGATTATTTGTCACTCTTCTTTATCACGTTTGACACTAAGAGTAATAAATAACAAGTGTAACAATGGACACACGAGCATTTAAGGAGCTTGTTGGGTGGCACCCGCGTACTAGTGCGTGAATCAATAGCATGTTAGACGGATAATTTTTTTACCCATCTAGACGTGGATCAATAACATGTTAGACAGATAATTTTTCTATCCCGTAGATTGTCATTGTTTAAGTGTTATCTTCCTTCGAATCGAGGACGATACTCATTTCTAGCTACATGTGGCCTCCAATCAGTTTCAGACTCGCCTCCAAATCCAATAGACTTTATTTTTATATTAAAAAACGAACAAAACAAATTGAACGTTAAGCTGATCAATGGAGGTATATTATGTTAAAAATGAATGGAGCAATAATTGCTGCTCCCCTTTAGGTTGTCGGTCCACGTAATAGGTATGATGTAGCAAATATTACTCAACAACTGTGACAATGCTCTGCAAAAGTAATGAATACTGGGCCAAAAGATGGATGTGTTGGTTCTCTGGGCTTCGGTTGACTGAGCTCAGTTGGGGTTGAAGTTTACCTGCTACACCACATGCACGCTGTGATCTTTCTTTTCCTTGAATTTTTTTTTCAAATGTCTATTCAAAGATCAGAAGAACGGACATATGGATCTCATTGAATCTGACCTTAAAAAATATTCTTAAAAAAAGCTGCAGAGCATGCCGAACTCATTATGATTTGACGGATATGTGTTTTGGACTTTGTGTTAAATGAAAGGGAGGGAAAACTGATGCTTGTGTTTGGGAAGTTAGGCTATTCTCGTGTCCTTTCACAAATGATCCCAAGAGTATAGACATCCACCACACAGATACCAACACACTCCCTTCTCACGTCCAACCCGAGAAAAACATCTAGCAGTCTTGGAGGCCACAGCCAAGGCCAGCTAATTGACCTTGGAGGCTTCTTCCCCTTACTAGTCTTCCATCTTAAGTTACTTCCCCCCCTCCCCCTCTTTTCTCTTCCCTGCCAGGTAGCAAGTGGGAGATCAGCTCCTGAAAGTTGTGAGGAAGCATTTCTCCCGGAACTCCTAGCAATCAGACTACAAGTATCCTTCACACGATTGAACGTGTTACGAGAGTCCAATCAGTCCAATGTTTTTCTTTTTGTTGTTTCAAGATATCCATTTCACGATATTGAGGCTGAAGCCCTCTGTTTCCGGTGAGACTTCACAGGTGCCTCGCGACCGACAAAAAATGTCACCCTTTTCCTACTCGGTTGTGTACTCGTATGCATGCTCCTTTAGGGTCACTTTGATAACGGGTTGGGTTAAGGGCGGGTGACTTACTCGGGATGACCCACCTGCCCTTAACCCAACCCGTTACCAAAGTGGCCCTAACCTAGGTGGAGTAACTTATTCCACCTATTTAAGTAGAATGAGTTAATCCACTTTAACCCTGTCCGACCCAGGTTAAAGAAAAAAGTATCAAATAGAGAATAAATCACCCGATCCCGATTAACCCACCCTAACTCACCTTAACCCCTTACCAAAGTGACCCTTAGTCCTTTTGCTATCTCCCATTGAGCTCATATCCCAAAAATTTTATCTCCAATTGTTGATGGTGTTGCATCGCGACTCAAACCATTTATGGGAAGCTTAAGTGCATAGGTGACAAGGAGTTCATCTACATGACATTTTTATGACTCTTTAAAAAGTTAATATTATATATATCTAATACATAAATTAAAAATAAAATATATAATATATATATTAATATTAAAATGGAGAGAGGGGGGAGAGGAGAGATGTTGAAGGAGTGTATGGAGTCTAATCTATTTCTGACTTGGTCTGGTTTGTCTAGATGGATATTTTGCTCGTATTTCTATGAGATAAAATGATGGACCGGCGCCTTATGGGGTGTTTGGATGTATTTTTTTGAGTGATTTCTCTCTTAAAATAAAAAATAAAGAGATATCGGAGTCTTATAGGTGTTTGGTAACATCTTTTCTAATTTTTAGGGAGTAGTTCTTCCCTTCTTTAAATTTTTCCAAAATAAAAATAACTTAGGAGTAATTTTTTTAGAGAAGCTCGCACGTCTTCTCGCACATTCTTGTTGGTCTCGACTTGAACCCGCAAGCCCCCGTTCTCCTCACAGCTCGGACGCCTCCAACCCTTCAACGTAGGGATCCCGCTCCGGGGACTTGGGGGATCCCCGCACCCCCAACCCTCAACCCCTCCTTCCTCCCTAACCCCACGAAGGCGTTCCCTCTTCTCCCCCCTTCCTACCAGCTCTCGCCGCCTCTCACGTCGGCAGCCTTGGCGACCACAAGATGAGACCATCGAGGCGGCCGAGCCGTTGTCTCTGCGAGGTCCTTGGCGTGAGCCACAAATGCTCCACCGTGGAGATCCGCTCCCCATACAAGAAACAGGCCCTCCGGCTCCACCCGGACAAGGTTGCCCAGTCGGCAACTGGCGCCGCTGGTGACGCCGATGCCACAGCCGCCTTCCAGGAGCTCCAACACGCCTATGACGTCCTCCACGACCCCAAGGAGTGTGCTTGGTACGACTCCAACTGCTCCTAAATCCTCTTCGCCTCCCACGTCGGCGTCGACGACAACCCTAGCTCCGACAACGATGGCTTCTTCTCTAGCCTTTTCTCCAAGTTCGCCTCCTATGGCCACATCCGGCGAGTGCCACGACGCTGCTATCCACTGGTGGGCCTTTAGAGTTTCCAGGGCCATCATCTTCGAGAGTGTTCAGGCTTTCAGGTTGTTCTACCAAATAGATTCATACAAAATTTAAAAATTATGACATTTTTATCAAATCGATAGTTATCTGTTTTCGTCAATTTTAAAAATTAAGTTAAAAATTGACATAACATAATCTTTTAAGTAGAAAGAACTTTTTTTTTAAGAAAATGCTCCCAAACACCCTATTAACCCCATAAGGACATTTGTTGTCTAGAAGAATGTCTTGACAACTATAAAACTCTTACATATTCTTTAGTGCATTAGTAACGAATAGGGTAAAATGCTTACATATTCTTTCGTGCATTTGTAACGAAGAGGGTAAAATGGGGTAGGCCTAGTTAGCCCAATATTTTGAAGCTTATAAAGTTTGAAGAAGGCCCAACCAGGCAACACGTGTGTGTGTTTTAAGACTAAAAGATATTAATGTATTAGTATATTAAATACGTTACCATGTTAACGTATTAATATGTGAATATATTAATACTCGGGCACTTAATATGTTTAAGCCTTCCTATATTAATCTATAAGATAAGAGTAAGTTAAGACTAAAAGATAATGTGGCGCCTCTCAGACGGTACTAGTCGCAGGACTATGATTAATTTTATCTACAATTGACAACGTTAGCATGATCGGGAGCGAATCTTTCACAAATCTGGCGTTGAGATTGCCCTTGGCCTTGGCATAAGCTGACTGTGCACGGTGCATTGCACTCACCCGCCATGTGACGTTCGATTGTTCCCGCACCCCGGATGGTCACACTTGAAGCGCTCGTTCTCTTCCAACGGATGGAATTTAGCGGTACGCATGAGATGATGCCCGCGAACCTGCATCTCGGTGTCAGGCTGTCCACCGACCATCGCCCTTTATTTTAAAGTGGCGGGGTAACCAACGCGCTCATAAGCGAATACACTTCCGTTGGGTTTCTTCCGCAGTCATCCCCCTCGGAGGATAACGTCACCGTCAGTGACCGGCAACCGAGTGCCGTTTTAAACGTACAAGGCACCCACCGTGCACCCGCCACAAATTAAACAGGCGCCGCAGGGAAAGAGGGGGAGGGGTGTGGAGATATATATATATGTAGGTTACTGTTGCAGCTTCTCCTCAGATATCGGAGTCTGGGGATCCGGAGAAGGGGAGGAGAGAGGTCAGGAGGACGAAACCCTAGAGACCGAGGTCGCCGGGATGAGGTTCCCGACGGTTCGCCGGCCGGAGGACCACCTCGGATGGCCGCCGCACGATGCCCCCCACCAGCAGGCTCCGGCGCCAGCGCCGGCGCCGGCGCCGCACGCCGCGGCCGCGAGGAGGAAGGGGACGGCGATCAGGGCGTGGGTTGTGGTTTCGGGGTCGGGGCGGTCGCACCTGGAGGAACTGGGGAAGCACACCATCATGCGGCGGACGGGGCTCCCGGCGCGGGATCTGAGGGTCCTCGACCCCGCGCTGTCGTACCCGTCCACGATATTGGGGCGAGAGCGGGCTATTGTGGTGAACCTGGAGCACGTCAAGGCCATCATCACCGCCACCGAGGTGCTCATCCCCAAGTCCAACCAGCCCCTGCTGGCGCCGTTCGTCCAGGATCTCCAGTGCCGCGTCTCCGTCCCTTCTGATGGGGCGCCTCAGCAGGTAGTTGTGGTCTCGCTGGTTGGTTTTTTCTCAATTGGTCGCCATGAAAGAGAAACTTCATTTCCGAGATGTGAATTTGTTTGCCTGATGAGATGTGCCACCAATTGAAGTACTTACAAGTAGATTTGTGAATTAGAAGTTTTTCAAACGGCTTTTGTCAGACGATCCAGACAGGAGACGATTTATGGGGGTAGAAAATCGACTTTTCCAACCTATGGAATGTTTTCGATGGACTGTTTTCCTTATTATTTGAGCGCTGGGATTTTTCTGTTAGGGTTATTGCAGGAGGGGCAAGTTAATATTTAACTATTTTTTGGAATTTCGTCATGTATGAACTATGAAGGCAACTGTGGGCACGGATATGGATGAGGAAGGCATGTCCACGGCCACGTCGTGCTCGCCTCCGTTACACGTTTCTAATTGTCCGGCAGGGCCAGGTGCCGCATCTCATCAGCAGCATCATGATCCCCTGCCAGAATCTGCTTCTACCCAGAACATGCAAGGTGGCAGTCCTGGAGCCGCATTAGACGCATCGAAAGGCGTTGGCACGAAAGCATTACCTTTTGAATTCAGGGCGCTTGAAGTTTGTCTCGACTCTGCATGCAGGTGTCTCGAGTCTGAGGTGCGTGCTTTGGTTTCTCTCTGTTATTTAATTAGCTCTGTGCATCTAATCATATCAGTGGACTTGATCACCAAAGCATGAGTCCTCAGGAAGAACATTTTGTTCTACATCTGCGCATGTGCATATGTAGTCAGATTAATATATGTAGTTATTTATAAGGATGGGCATAATAAATGTTCAACATGTCTTCCTTTAGATTCTTTGCATACTGAGTGGTATGGACCTAGTAACACGGGTATCCAAGAATTAATATTTTGGTCGAACACCCTAAATCTTCTTCAATCAATTTAAACAAGCACAAGTTCAAATTATTTTGGTGCTTCTGTGTATTAAATTCACTCTGTAAATAAATCATTGTCTCCATTGGTTCAATAAAAAAAGGGTAAGAGAAGCCAGATTCCGTTGTACAGACCAATGATATTTGGGTTGGATTTCATCTAGTCAAGACCCTCAAACTCATTCAATGACAAAAGTACAGATCATATATGCTTACCAATGATAAATAAATAGAAGAAGCACAAACAAGTCGTGACAAATAGGCTCAGAGAGTTTTGATAAAATCTCTTCCAATCCCACAACGATTATGTGTCTAAAAGAAACATTTGTAGAGGCCTTCAATATTTTATTTATCTCTTAGATGCATTTTTTAAAGACATCATAGATCATCCCAGAAAATGCTACATTTAAAATGTCAGTTGCAATGTCAAAGCTTTTTAAAAAATGTCTGTTTTCACACAGCACGATCATTGTGTAGTCTCTCTCCGTCCCCCAGTCACCTCTCCACCCAACAGAAAAGGGAGAGAGGAAAAGAAAAAGAAAAGCAAGGTTCAATCAAGGGGCATTTCAGGCTTTGTATTGTAGGGTGGTTGCCCTAATCATGTTTAATACAAGTTGTGGGCGGTCTGGGAAGTAACTAATCCAGAACTGCAGGGTTTCTCCCCATCGCAGGTCCTTCTCCTCGTCTTCTCCCTTTTTGCCTGGTGTTTTCATGGTACCAAGCCAGTAGCTATTGAAGAAGAAGCTTCGACTTGCTGGTGATTGCTTCTCCCCCCTGCGCAAGGACACACCCTCCCTATGGCTAGCATTCCTTGCGGCTAGGGTTTTTTTGTACATTTTCTTGGGGGCAGACCACCCTTTCTTCTTGCAGCTAGGTTTTCTTCTTTGTGGCGGCTAGGGTTTTGGATCGGATAGGTCCCCTAAGGGACCTATCCGATCCCATTCTCCTTCTCTCTCTCCCTTAAGCCTTGTTTGACACCTATCCGATCCCATTCTCCTTCTCTCTCTCCCTTAAGCCTTGTTGGACAGGATAGGTCCTCCATGGGGGTAACCGTCCCTTAATGCCTATAAATAGATCTCGTGGCACCCATTTCAAGACACACATAGATGGATCGAAAACCAATGAGGATGGAAGCATAAGGAGAAGTAATCTCCCAGGCATTTTGTGCTTTGTGTACCTCCACCAAAGAGGGTGCACGCCCAACAACTGTTGCACATTTGCCCTCGAGGTTTGTATATATGCCCCTGTGGTTGTACTTCATGTAATTTCTTGGTCCGCTGTTTACACGCGGGAAAAAAATATATAAATAAATATGGTTCTGATTTATCGGAAGGAAATAACAAGCACATTTGTTTTAGCTTTTTGTATGCTTGCATATTGTAATTTTCCCGTGCGTGTTTAATCAGACGATTTAAGAGTTCGTGTACTGGACTCTTCCACACCGATCGGAGTCAGTGTTAGTTTACATCGGAGAAATCCGAACACCCTTGATTAAAACTGCTAAAGACATTTTCTTACCCTCATAATACTAGCCCTTTTTGTCAAAATAGTAGTTCAATGGAAAACATTTCCTTTTCTCCCAAAATTGGACATCAGTGCAATTATCCCTCCTTGCGGGCGCTTATTCGTAATATTTCCTTCATGGAAAGATTTTGGTGCAATTTCCCAACAAAGTACGATTCTTCCGTAATGTGCTTTCCAACCTTTGTCTTTTCTGAAATTTAATCAGATGTTTGGATAATTTCCCATACTTTGAGGGTACATTTGTAAAATTCTGACTTCCCAGCAGACCGGGCATGATTTTTATATGACTCTGGACACATTTGGGGTAGCTGGGACCTTTTTTGCAGAATTTTATGATTTTTAGAATTCTCGTAGAATCCTTGGGGATATTCGCATGAAGTCTAGAGATGTAGATTATTTTTTTGCAGAATTGTATGGTGGAACATTGGCATTGGACCCATGTACCTAATCTGATTAGTCTAGATTAGGTGAATAATGACGATGAAAGTGATGGCTACACAACCCATCATCAATTTTTGTTGTGCAGACAACGATCTTTGTTTGAGAAAATGTAATACATACTTGTAGAGATAAATTGATAGTCTTGCACATTGAAACCTTATGTGTTATTTTCTGTAATACATACAATAGCAGGTCTTGGACATGGTAAGGATTTTAAGTGGACCTCTTGGTTAATCAAAAGAACCCATGTGTTATTGTTTGAATCCTCTTGACTCCTCGTTGCACACATAAGAGGCCCACTTGAGGGCTTTTTAGTAACAACCCTCCTTTAAGTGAACTGTTATACAGCAGTGTTTCTAACTTTACAAAAACATCCAAAGTAGCAGACTGTGACCTGCTACTGCTGCTGGCTTTCCCACTTTACGGCTGCCTTTGTCTTCTTGCCTTTCTTTTTTGTGTCTCCTTTCTCCTTTTTTCTCTTGTTTCTTGCTGTTGCCTTCCTTGCCCTGTGGACTTCTTGGTGTGGCTGTCTTTTTCTCGTCCTCTTATCTCTGTCTTCTTGTGGGAGCATCTTCTTATAGTGGTTTGGAGCAAGGGCGGAGGAACTCCCTTGGCCTTCTCTCCGGTGGAATTTGAAAGGTAATCTCCTCACCTTCCTCCTCCCTGTCTCTTCACCTTTCATTAACTGCCGCATTTATTTCTCTTTTCTTCCTTCTTTTCTCTTCCTTTTCTTCCTTTTTTTTTTATAACCGCACAACCCATGGGCGGAGGAACTCCCTCCGGCCTGCTAGCAGGGCGGAGGAGCTCCCTCCGGCCTGCACAGGGCGGAGGGGCCTCCTCCGGCCTGTGGCAGGGCGGAGGCAGGCCCTCCGGCTTGTTAGCAGGGCGGAGGGAGGCCCTCCGACCTGCACAGGGCGGAGGGGCCTTCTCCGGCTTGCACAGGGCGGAGGGGCCTCCTCCGGCCTGTGGCAGGGCGGAGGGACCTCCTCCGGCCTGCTGCAGGGTGGAGGCAGGCCCTCCGGCCTGTTAGCAGGGCGGACCACCCCTCTCTCCGGCCTGCTGCTGGTGCTGGGAGGCCCTCCGGCCTGGGTGTTGGGCGGAGAGGTTTCCCTCCGGCCTAGGTGTCCCTTTCAGTCTATAAAAAGACCCCGTACAGTCTTAAACAATTCACTTCAACACGTGGTGCTCCTTTAGCTTGTACAGAAGATCTCTTCTTCGGACTTTTCTTGTGAAAGCATGTGGGTGTTGACTTTTATCATTTATTCCAACAGACACACACATATACATATGGGCATACATATATTTCCCAAGTGCTTAATTCCAGCCCCTTCACAGTTGAAGAGTAGTGCAAAAATCCTTCTTATTTGGGCCTCTGTCACCTTATATGATGGCATATATATGTCTTCCATTCATAAGTCCAACAGTGAAGCATAACCTGCCACTTCACCACAAATGGTGCTTATGAGCTAGAAGTGTGCAGTAACCATTGTCAGATATACCGCTTGGAGTTGTATGAACCATATATGTTGGATCTCTGTATTCTAGGTTTATCACCATCTTTCCAACATCATAGAAGAGCTCATTTCTCTTGAACTCTTGTCCATTATATGTACTTTTCTTCTCCCGAATAATTTCTGAATATCTGAATTCTGAGAAAATATTTTATGGGGTCAACAAATGCCCCCCACGGGAGGTCCGTCGGAGCCGAGGGTGACGACGAGCGTCCTGTGCATTCCCCGACTTAGCCAACTTGTGGCTTTGTTGCATAACGCCATTGCTTTTAATTTGGGTCTGATCAGTCATCTTTTCTTTTTGTTGTTGTTTTGTAGCTTCAAGAATGAGGATTACAACCATTCTCATTATTTTCCTTTTTTTCCCCTTCTTCTTTTTTTTTGACAACTTTTTCCAAGGCAACTCTCGTGCAGATGGCTAGCTTCCCCTCTCATAAATTTCATTTAGGAGCCACAGAATGACTGGCGGGCGTACTTCATCATTATAGTCGGCTTCTAGACCTCATTGGCATTCGGCATGCAGTCACAACAGCATTATACAGATACCCGTGTCATGCTGAGTTGCTTCAGGCTTTGACAGAGCGCTTCAACCGCTGCTACAATACTTTTGCTACTGCTGAGGGTGAAATCTCCCTGGATTTGTGGAGTTTGTATATGATCTCAGGTTTACCCATCTCGGGACGGCCTTATGAAGAAGTTATTCTCGATGACTTACATAGGAACTTCTCCACGGGACTGGGAGAGTATGGTTTATCCTTTAGCTTCCGATACCTGATGAAGGTATGGCGGCAGTGGATAGTGCTTGGCAAGAATTTCAGCAGCTGTATGAAGCCTCAAATTGGAAAGTCCAAGAATTAAGGATCAAGCAGCTGGAGGATGAAATAAAAACAGTACGTGACCAGATCCGCGAGAGGAGATCTGGGGTTGAAAGGGTTCGAGAGCGCCGCAACTCCCTTGAGACTGCCATTGCTGAGAGCAGGAGTCAGGCTGCCTCACTTCAGGAGACCATGCAGAGCATTTTGCAGAGAATCGCGGCCTTGGAAACTTCAGCTGAAACGAGTGCCAAAGCAGTTCAGTGGGCGCGGGCTGAGGAGAGTTCCCTTGCTATAGAGCGCTCAGACATGGAGGAGACCGCTGCCATGAAGCAGAAGCCCTCCCATCTCTGGGGTTGTATATTTCTTTTCTTCAGCCCATTATCAGCTTCATGTTCTTTTCCTTCATTATTGCAGCCACCGCCAGGGGCTTGTCTTGGGCTCCAATTTTGCAGACGAATAGTGGAATTGCTTATATATTGACGAAGCATGAATTCTTTTACTCTGACTCTTGATGATTTTTTTTCTCTCTCTCTCTTTTTTTTTACACTAGCTTTAGCGCCCTTTCGGGTTTTCACCAAAACTAGTCCCCTTTAGCTTTTTCCAGCGCGCCCTTTCGGGTTTTCACGCCGAGGGGTTACCCATTTTTGCCTGAGACGCCCTTTCGGGTTTTCACCTCAGTCGGGCTTCTTAGGCCTTTTTTTGCCCTCAACGACCTCTATGATGGTGATGGCTAAGTCCGCCGGGGCATCTCTATTTTAAGCCCCTTTTCTCTTTTTTTTTTCTATTTTTTTTTTGAGGACCAGTGACATGGTGTGAAACGTATGAATCGCGAGGCTCACCCTAAACGAAGTTTGGGGAGCAGAAAGGAGTGAGATCTGAGGCTGACCAACAATGTTGGGGAGCCAAAATATTGGGATTTGGGGCTGACCAACGCTGTTGGGAAGCCGAAAACTTAGGATTTGGGGCTGACCAACGAGGTTGGGAAGCCAAAACTTGGGATTTGGGGTTGACCAACGAGGTTGGGAAGCCAAAACTTGGGATTTGGGGCTGACAAACGAGGTTGGGAAGCCGAAAACTTAGAATTTGGGGCTGACCAACGAGGTTGGGAAGCCAAAAAATTTGAGATTTGGGGCTGACCAACGAGATTGGGAAGTCGAAAACTTAGAATTTGGGGCTGACCACCGAGGTTGGGAAGCCGAAAAATTTGAGATTTGGGGCTGACCAACGAGATTGGGAAGTCGAAAACTTGGGATTTGGGGCTGACCAACGAGGCTGGGAAGTCGAAAACTTAGGATTTGGGGCTGACCAACGCAGTTGGGAAGTCGAAAAATTTGGGATTTGGGGCTGACCAACGAGGTTGGGAAGCTGAAAACTTAGGATTTGGGGCTGACCAACGAGGTTGGGAATCCGAAAAACTTGGGATTTGGGGCTGACCAACGCTGTTGGGAAGCCGAAAAATTTGGGATTTGGGGCGGACCAACACTGTTGGGAAGCCGAAAAACTTGGGATTTGGGGCTGACCAATGCTGTTGGGAAGCCGAAAACTTGGGATTTGAGACTGACCAACGAGGTTGGGAAGCCGAAAACTTGAGATTTGGGGCCGACCAACGAGGTTGGGAAGCCGAAAAACTTGAGATTTGACATTTGGCACGGTGGTATAAAAATGAGAATTGTTCACAACAACAGTGACTTTTGGATTTTCTTGGGAGGCATCTCCCTTACTTTCCCTTACTCCTCTGCAAAGGAAGGAATGTCTTGTGTAGATTGTTACTTGCACTCATGCGCGGGAGCATAGTGTATCTTTAAATGCTTCCCACTCAGTGGCGGGCGTGGTATTTCTCCTTTGTGGTCAACAACTGTATATGCGCCTCCTTCATATGCTTTTGTGATGTCATAGGACCCATGCCAGTTGGGTTGTAGTTTGCCACTGGATTTGCCTGTCATGACTTCTCTTTCTTTAACCATGACAAGATTGCCCTTTTTAAATGCTCTTGGCTTTACTGGCTTGTCATAGGCTTATGTCATGCGTCTTTGGACTTGGTTGTGGGGAATATTGCTAGCTTATGTTCCGCCAAGGAGGGTTCTACCCTGGGCATTTCGTTGTAAGTCCAGGCGAAACAGTCTTTAAGCTCTGGCAACAGCTGCTTATACCATTCCCTTTCCTCCTCATCCAGGAGAGAGCTAATGAAGATTGGTCAGAGATCGTCAGAATCCCCGAGGTTGAGCTCTAATAACTCATCTACAGTTATTTGTCTGCCGTCTTCTAGTTCTTGCGGAGTTGGCTGTAGGCCGACATACTCCTATTCGTTGCCAGGCATAGCTGCGTGTGCGCCATAGCATTCTAAGTTATTGAGAGCGGACGCAGGCGATTGCTCGTCTGATTTTGGAAGTATCCTCTCTTTTTATGATTGCTCTGAAGGGTAGGTAGTCTCCTTATCAGAGGTTGACTTGCTGCATGAGGGCGAGAGCCCTAGGGAACATGAATGGTGAATTTCCACATTTGTTCCTTCTCGGCTAACGGCGTGGCGTCTTGCTTCCCTTGCCCCTAACTTAGGCAATGCAGAGGCAGCCGCAATAGGAATTTGCCTAGTCGAGGATTTCGGCCGATCCCATGGATGAGGTTGTGGGGGAGACACCCGATGACTTTGAATTTGAATAACTCCAGACTGTATCAAGCCTTCGACCTCGTCTTTGAAGACATAGCAATTTTCCGTAGTATGGCCGGTCATTCGGTGGTACCGACAAAAGGTGAAGTCCTTGCCCTTGTTTTCTTTAGTCGGCTTGCGAGGCTCTGGCAATGTTATAAGATTCCGTGCCATGCAGAATTCGAACAATGGCTCGGTGTGTGCTTTGATGAACGAGTATGGCGTCTCCATTCGCTTTGCCAATGTCATCACAGGGGTTTTTCCCTTAATCGCCTCACGGGCGCTGGTCGAACCAACTCTTCCCTGGGAGTGAACACCCACAGAGGGGGAGCCTAGAATACTTGCTCTCTCTTTGGCGGCAGAATGAGCCTTACTGATTTCAGGCTTACTGGCGGGCGTTTCGGCCACCATCATCGGAAGGCTGTTATTCAGCATGATGCCAAGCTGGGTAACAGAGTTCGGTGGAAGCGTACGATGCCTAAGTAGAACATCTCGCTCCCGTAATAACTCCTGCAATAGAGATTTTAATGCTTGATTTTCCCGCCTCAAATCTTCTAGCGTGTTAGTTTCTTTTTCTGGCTGACTATTGACTGGGGCATTGGCAATGGCCAGGATGGAGTCTTGCAGATCACCAACGTTAAGTCCTGTTAGTTGGCCTAAAGTTAATTTCCCCATCTCTCCCAGCTGTCGGTAGGTGGGTTGTAGTGGGGTGACATGTCCTTCATCGGGAGGATTGGCAGGGTGAATGCCTAGGCTGCCTATGTCAGGCAACTGCAGTTGGAGACTGTGACTTCCAGGTGCAAGTTCTTCTTGAGGTTCTGTCATGCCGAGGTTACCCATCTGAAGGGAACTTGGGTCGCCAACTGAGGATGAGGTCCGTATGGTATTGACGGCATAATAGACTTTGAAGTCCACATTGGGATCATAGTCTGGCCCTATTTTATCATTTTTGTAGAAAGGGGGCATTTGAACAGGCAAGCCCGTTGACCCATTCGATAGCCATCTGCCGGTTCTCGGCTGCCTTCTAGGCTCCACTGTGGCTTCTGAGTGAAAGGAAACTGGAGCAGATTCTCCAGTTGTAGGCGTCGGGTTCATGGCTGTCAAGTGGTCATCCATACGCCTCATGAGCTGTAGTAAGTTCTTTTGATCATGTCGGAGACGCGCAACTTCTTTTCTAAGCTTTCGAACGGCCTTCTGAATGGCCAGACATTCGGACATTAGGAAGTAGCCCCGTGCCAGAGAGGCGCCTTGCAGGGCGGGGGCTGAGTCCAGACCATTTGGCACATCCCTCGCTTGACTTTTCCCAGAGGTTTTATGAAGGACATTGACTGAAAACCTTGATTCTTGATGAATGTGAGACCGAGGCGGGTGTTCCCTGCTGTTGCTTTCATTTAAGATTCGCTCAGCGGCCTCATGAAGCATTCTTCTTACCAAACTTTCTCCTTGAGTATCAATCTCTCCCCTCTGAATGAGGGTCTCGATACAATCTTGTAGCTCTTCACAATCTTTGGTGGGATGCGATATCACAGCGTGGAACTCGCAATACCTTGGATGAGCTTTTTCAACCTCAGTGTAGGTAGGAGGAGGCTCGTGCACCATAATGCGACCTTGCTCTAGAAGAGCGTCAAATATCTTTTTGGTATTCTCTTTAGAAAAAGAGCACGAATGAGAAGGCCTCCAACCCGGATACCACAAAGTGGGTCGTGTCCATCTGGGACCTGCTTCTTCCGCCCCCGGATCGGGGAATGTGAAGGCTGCCATTTGATAATCTTCTCGAGTTGGCCGATGGCTAATTGCATTAGCCGAACGGGTCGCTCGGTCCCAGACGTGGGGTTGAGGAGGGTCAACTCGAGTCTTCCTCATTGTGATGAGCTGGTTTTGTATCATTTCCTCCAGCTCATCTTTGAAGACATAGCAGTTTTCAATAGTGTGTCCCAATAAACGATGATATGGGCAGTAATTGGGGTCATCTGTTCTGCCGACCTCTTCTGGCTTCTTGGGCTCTGGTAGAGTTATCAGCTTATTCTTTATACAAAGGTTGAACAATTTGCGAGTATGCTCCTTCTTAAAAGAGTAAGGAGTCTTCAAGCGGTCGGCCAACCTCATGTTCCGTGCCTTCCTTTCAAACCTTTTTTCAAAATCACCGGGCAATGCTGCTTCGCCGGTTTCAGTGGTGAGAGAGAAGTCCACCGCATTTGCCTCTCTTCCTGTCGTAGGATGCTCCTTGGACGTCTTAAGCTTTGAGGGAACGAAAGTGGGATTATCTGCGAAGAACATTTCGATCTCCGCGACCGCAGAATTTAATTGGTCGAACCCCTTGATATTTGCCCCTAGAAGTCGCGCTGACTTCGGGAGAAATTCCTCTTCGGCAGATTGTTATAGCATCCTCTTGCGCCGGAGGATTGTCACACCTCATACTATAGTCCCTCCATCTTTTAATAAAATCCAGTGCGGTTTCTCCTCGCCTTTGCTTGAGCGAGCACAGTTCGGCGAGAGACACCTTCCTCTCGGCTAGCTGGAAGCGGTCAATGAACTTCTTTTGCAAGTCAGCCCAATCGACCACTGAATTTGGTTTCAGCCTGGAGTACCATTGAAAGGCGCTACTAGTAAGAGAGGTTGCAAAGTATCGGAGGAGATACGACTCGTCAAGCGCGAGCTCACCCATGGCCGTTACATAGTAGGCCAGGTGTTCATGAGGCGACCCCTGCCCATTGAATTTTTGTAACTTTGGTGCCTTTGGACAATCTAGCGGGAGTTTTTTAAACTGATGGTGAATAGGGTAAGGCACATTATACAAGTCAACAGTGGCTACCCCTTCGTCATGCTGGGCAAACTTATCTTCAATAATTTTTTCTATCATACGCCTTTGAGCGATGACTTCTTCAGCTCCCGGGGCCCAAGAGGATTGAGCATTAGGAGGGACCCTTGGTATCTCGGCTACTGTCTCGGTCTCTACGTCATAGGGAGGTACAGCCTGTCTGCCGACCCCAACAGGGTTAGGCACCCGTTGCTCCCGCCGAGGGTCTTGATTAAGCATCGGCGTTTGAGATCTTTGAGCATTCAGGTTCATATGCCTCTTCATTTCAAGCATGCGATTGGTCATTTCAATGTGCCATCTCTGCAAGGTTTCAAATTTGGCATCATCGGACATCGCCTGGAATGCGGCCTTTGTCGGTGGCTCAAAAGCCAGATTGGGATAGCCAGCATCATGAATGCTCATAACATCGTCAGCATCTGCTTCCACTCGGGGTAGCTTTTCGCCTTGGTTTTGAGGGAGTTCCTGGGCAAGAATTTCTTGGTGCTGCTCTTGGGAGGAAGTTCCCGCTTGACTACTGAGTTGGACTTGCAGACTCCTAGCAGCGTTACGAGTATTGCGGTATACCGCATCTGTATCTATCGCCAAATTTGGCGCATTCACCTCGGCGGGGTCATTCGGATTGGCAGGATTGCCAATTTGTTCCATATGTTACCTTCCGGAGGCGTAACAGGTGTAGATTTTCATACGCCCACCTGTCTCTATCATTTGGACGACCCTCCGTCTCTTCGGAGCATGGGCAGCAAGGCGAAGGGATGCCCCCAGTCTGTTAAAGACGGAGTTCCTTGTAGGAAGGGTCTCTGTTAGCCTTTCAAAGACGGAAACCCGCGGCAGGGGTGTCTGGGCACAGTTGCTCACTTTAGCTCGGATAGATCCTGAGCTCTGTGATGTGAAATTGGGCTTGCGATAAGCCCCTTTTCTTTTCTGTCCTTGCGCGGCACCTGACGATGCCACGTCAGCTGGGGGTTTGGCGCGCGCAGACTTGCTGGCCCTAGCCTGCTTGATTGCTATGGCCTCTTGCTTGGTGACCCAGATTTGTTTGACTTTTCGAGGATGTCGCCTGGAGGCCTTATCCCCGTCATCGGACCTTGTCTTCTTTTTGAAGGCTTGCCGATCTTCTCGCATTTTGTGGAGGAGCGAGAAACGGTTAGAAGTGGATATGTTGGGGACGCATCGGTCCCGCGGAACCCTAAGCTCAGAGCCGTCGAATCGAACACGGAGATCCCCGACAAGTATGGACTTGCCAGATCTTGAGGTCTTCGCCGCTGGCCTCTTGTTTTGTCGACGGCAGTGCTGCCCCAATTTGGCGGGGACGGTATTGGCAGTGAGCGTGTTCACAGAGAACACGCGGAGCTGTGTTGGGAGGGGCCTGTTGCCCCCAGCAATGGCAGACGGAGCCGAAGAAGGCATCTCTGGCTGAGCGGCAGGGATCACCCCTAGAAAGAAGGGGGAACCCACTACTGTCGGAAAATCCCCAAAGGCAATGGGGACGGTGAGGTAGCCATAGCTGGCATGGCTTGCGACAACGAGCGGGCCATAGGTGACTGCCGCCATTGCAAGAGTTTCTTTTGCTTTTCAAACTGCTTCCTTCTTTCTGCTTAACAGAGAAGAAGAGTTAGGGTCTTTACAAGGGCATTGAAAGAACTTTAGCAGTTAAATGAAGGGCGGGAAGAGTCCCACCGGGCGTGCCAGTCTGTTTACACGTGGGAAAAAAAATATAAATAAATATGGTTCTAATTTATCGGAAGGAAATAACAAGCACATTTGTTTTAGCTTTTTGTATGCTTGCATATTGTAATTTTCCCGTGCGTGTTTAATCAGACGATTTAAGAGTTCGTGTACTGGACTCTTCCACACCGATCGGAGTCAGTGTTAGTTTACATCGGAGAAATCCGAACACCCTTGATTAAAACTGCTAAAGACATTTTCTTACCCTCATAATACTAGCCCTTTTTGTCAAAATAGTAGTTCAATGGAAAACATTTCCTTTTCTCCCAAAATTGGACATCATTGCAATTATCCCTCCTTGCGGGCGCTTATTCGTAATATTTCCTTCATGGAAAGATTTTGGTGCAATTTCCCAACAAAGTACGATTCTTCCGTAATGTGCTTTCCAACCTTTGTCTTTTCTGAAATTTAATCAGATGTTTGGATAATTTCCCATACTTTGAGGGTACATTTGTAAAATTCTGACTTCCCAGCAGACCGGGCATGATTTTTATATGACTCTGGACACATTTGGGGTAGCTGGGACCTTTTTTGCAGAATTTTATGATTTTTAGAATTCTCGTAGAATCCTTGGGGATATTCGCATGAAGTCTAGAGATGTAGATTATTTTTTTGCAGAATTGTATGGTGGAACATTGGCATTGGACCCATGTACCTAATCTAATTAGTCTAGATTAGGTGAATAATGACGATGAAAGTGATGGCTACACAACCCATCATCAATTTTTGTTGTGCAGACAACGATCTTTGTTTGAGAAAATGTAATACATACTTGTAGAGATAAATTGATAGTCTTGCACATTGAAACCTTATGTGTTATTTTCTGTAATACATACAATAGCAGGTCTTGGACATGGTAAGGATTTTAAGTGGACCTCTTGGTTAATCAAAAGAACCCATGTGTTATTGTTTGAATCCTCTTGACTCCACGTTGCACACATAAGAGGCCCACTTGAGGGCTTTTTAGTAACAACCCTCCTTTAAGTGAACTGTTATACAGTAGTGTTTCTAACTTTACAAAAACATCCAAAGTAGCAGACTGTGACCTGCTACTGCTGTTGGCTTTCCCACTTTACGGCTGCCTTTGTCTTCTTGCCTTTCTTTTTTGTGTCTCCTTTCTCCTTTTTTCTCTTGTTTCTTGCTGTTGCCTTCCTTGCGCTGTGGACTTCTTGGTGTGGCCGTCTTTTTCTCGTCCTCTTTTCCCTGTCTTCTTGTGGGAGCATCTTCTTATAGTGGTTTGGAGCAAGGGCGGAGGAACTCCCTTGGCCTTCTCTCCGGTGGAATTTGAAAAGGTAATCTCCTCACCTTCCTCCTCCCTGTCTCTTCACTTTTCATTAACTGCCGCATTTATTTCTCTTTTCTTCCTTCTTTTCTCTTCCTTTTCTTCCTTTTTTTTTTATAACCGCACAACCCATGGGCGGAGGAACTCCCTCCGGCCTGCTAGCAGGGCGGAGGAGCTCCCTCCAGCCTACACAGGGCGTAGGGGCCTCCTCCGGCCTGTGGCAGGGCGGAGGCAGGCCCTCCGGCCTGCACAGGGCGGAGGGGCCTCCTCCGGCCTGCTGCAGGGCGGAGGCAGGCCCTCCGGCCTGTTAGCAGGGCGGACCCCCCCTCTCTCCGGCCTGCTGCTGGTGCTGGGAGGCCCTCCGGCCTGGGTGTTGGGCGGAGAGGTTTCCCTCCGGCCTAGGTGTCCCTTTCAGTCTATAAAAAGACCCCGTATAGTCTTAAACAATTCACTTCAACACGTGGTGCTCCTTTAGCTTGTACATAAGATCTCTTCTTCGGACTTTTCTTGTGAAAGCATGTGGGTGTTGACTCTTATCATTTATTCCAACAGACACACACATATACATATGGGCATACATATATTTCCCAAGTGCTTAATTCCAGCCCCTTCACAGTTGAAGAGTAGTGCAAAAATCCTTCTTATTTGGGCCTCTGTCACCTTATATGATGGCATATATATGTCTTCCATTCATAAGTCCAACAGTGAAGCATAACCTGCCACTTCACCACAAATGGTGCTTATGAGCTAGAAGTGTGCAGTAACCATTGTCAGATATTCCGCTTGGAGTTGTATGAACCATATATGTTGGATCTCTGTATTCTAGGTTTATCACCATCTTTCCAACATCATAGAAGAGCTCATTTCTCTTGAACTCTTGTCCATTATATGTACTTTTCTTCTCCCGAATAATTTCTGAATATCTGAATTCTGAGAAAATATTTTATGGGGTCAACATCCGCATAGATGTCCTTGTGGCTATGCCCCTTGTGTCATTTCGTGGGGAGGGATCATATTGTAATTTTTCTTTCAGGAGGCTCCTCTCTCCGGAAATCCCTCGCAAAGGGCGTTGCCCCCTTGACCCCGTGACTTGACCGGGCAGGTCAATCCGCGACGTTGCGCTGACAGATGCATAAAGATGGACCACAACTCATGGGAGCTCAAGAAGGAGAAATTATCTCCTAAGTGTTTTTGCCTTGTGTGTCTCCACCGATGAGAGACTTGTGCCTTATGTCTGAAAAGTACACAAATACCCTTGTGTTATTTGGAAATTACCAAAATGCCTCTGAACCTTCCAAAAATTACCAAAGTCCCTTTGGAGTTCAGAAATTATCAAACTACCCCCCTGAACCTTCCAAAAATTATCAAAATACCCATGGAGTTCAGAAATTATCAAAATACTCCTGAGCTTCCCAATAATGGCAAACAAGCCCTGGCCCGTCCAAAAATTGCATAAAAATCTTGAACTTTGTAGAAATTGCACAAAACTCCTGTTATGTCCTGAAGTTCCCCAAAATACCCTTGTCCAAAGTCGTGCCTCTTGCATGACTTAGTGGAGCAAGACCACGCCACTTCCCTGAAGCGGTGTGTGCTCTCCTGAACTTTGCTTAAGGCTGATCATGAACTGTCAAATCCAAGAACCCTGATGCTATGGAAAATTACGAGAATACTTCTATTTACGAGAAATTACAAATAAACTCTGGAAAATCAAGAAATGACAAATAAGCGTAGTAAAATCTTGAAATTGCAAATAAGCCCTGGACAATCAAGAAATGATAGGAATGTTCATAAAATCTAGAAAAATTGCAAATATTCCTTGGGAAGTTAACAAATGACAGAAATGCTCAGAAATGCTCAGAAATGTTAAAAAATGATAGAAATGTCCTCAAAAATCAACAAATGATAGAGATCCAGCTAAGTCAAAAAATATATAGAAGGGATTTTTACATATTAGTCCCTATAAACTTAGTGAATCACCGATTAGTCCTTCAAATTTGACTATTATTTTAATAGTCCATGTAATCTTTAATATTTTACAAATGAATCTCCGTGATTTGTTGCCGTTCCAAAAAAGAATATTCCGTAGAATATTCCATCAAATATATGAGAAAATACCAAAATAACCTCGTTGACCGTGGACACTCTCTCTCTCGATCGATCGACTGAGGGTAGGAGCTCGAGGGAATTGAAGGTGGACGAGGAGGGGATCGAAGGGGTAGGACTCTCTCCGATGAGCCCATTCTTCTTGGCAAGAGGCTTACATGGTGGTAGCAGAGAGGGGAGTTGCTCCGGTGAGCCCGGACAAGCTACCGATGTCCATCTTCTTCCACGACGGCCGTCTGGTCCAGAAGCCCACCCCGCTGTTGGCGCTCCTCACCCTCCTCTGGCTCCCCGTAGGCTTCGTCCTCACCTACCACCGCATCACCGCCGGAGCCCTCCTCCCTATGCACCTCGTCTACTACGCCTTCTGGGCCCTCGGCGTCTCGGTGACCGTGCGAGGCACGCCGCCACCGCCCGCCAAGCGATCGCTCGGCCACACCGGTGTCCTCTTCGTCTGCTCTCACCGCACCCTGCTCGACCCCATCTTCCTGTCCGCCGCCCTCGGCCGCCCCATCGCCGCCGTCACCTACTCCGTCTCCTTGCTCTCGAAGATCTTCTCCCCCATCCGGACGGTGCCCCTGACCCATGACCGCGCCCGGGACGCCGCCATGATCAAGTGGCTGCTGGAGGAGGGGGACCTAGCCATCTGCCCCGAGGGGACTACCTCCCGGGAGCCCTTCATGCTGCGGTTCTCCGCGCTGTTCGCGGAGCTGACAGACGAGATCGTGCCGGTGGCGATGGCTTGCCGGATGAGCATGTTCCACGGGACGACGACGTGAGGGTGGAAGGGGATGGATCCCTTCTACTTCTTCATGAACCCCAGCCCAGCCTACGAGGTCACCTTCCTCAGCAAGCTGCCTCTGGAGCTCACCTGCGCTGTCGGGTGGCCCAGCCATGACGTCGCCAGCAGATGGGAGGGAACTGGATGGGGTCGGAGGGGGAGGGGCTGGAACGGGGGAGAATCACCTGAAGTCGCTCCATGTGGGAGCTACTTCATCTTATGAAGTCACTAGCATACGGAGTGACTTTCACCCTGTCTCCCTTCCCGCCACTGTCTCTCTCTCTCTCCATCGTCTCTCCCTCTCTCTCGCCCTCTTCCTCTCTCTCCCTGTCCCTGTCACCCTCTCTCTGTCAACATCTCTCTAGACGGTGCAGTCGAAGACGTTGCGGGCATCCATTATGCCGGCATTACCGAGCTCCACGTACTGGCTCACCAGCTTGGCGGCGACGTAGGGGTTGCTGGCGCAACCTGCAGTTACAATCCGTGCATCGATTTGCCTGAGACGCTTCAAGCTGGTGTAGGACCGCAGAAAAGCCGTGTAGTCATGGCGTTAAACACGAAGTGCATTCGACTAATATGCCTCCCTGCACTCTCCCTCCCTCCCCCTCCCCTCTCTCTCTCTCTGTCACCATCTCTCTCTCTCCCTCCCTCCCCCTCCCTCTCTCTCTCCACTATCTCTCTCCCTCCCTCTCCCTCTCTGTCACTGTCAAAGGGGGCGCCCCCTCCCTGTAAACACTCTCTCTCACCACGTCCCCTCCCTCTCTCTCTCCCTCCCCGTCCCTCTTTTGGTCACCGCTTCTCTCTCTCCCTCTTTCTGTCTACCATCCCCCCCCTCTCTCTCTCCCTCTTTCTATCTACCATCCTCTCTCTCTCTCTCTCTCTCTCTCTCCTTCCTCCATCTGTCACATTCGGAGGGAGAGACATCTTGCGTCCCTCTTCAATTCCTCTGCTATCCCTTTCTCTCTCATCTCGCCCTCTCCCTCTCTCTCTCTCTCTCTCTCCCTCCCCCTCCCTCCCTCTATCACCGTCAGAACAGGAGACGGCGACAACTCCAGCGCCCCCCTCCAGGAGCGCTACCCACCATTGCAATGCTCTCTCTCTCTCACACACACACTCACACTTAACCAGGGGTATATTGGTATTTTACTTTTCTTGAGTATAAGTTAACTATAGTTTAGTTAACTTTGGTAAGACGGAATGAACGGCAGGGACTTAGATGTGTAACGATGAAGATTATAGGGACTATTAAAATAATAATCAAATTTGAGGGATTAATCGGTAATTCACTAAGTTTGTAGGGATTAATATATAAAAATCCCTATATAGAAATACACTGGGAAGTCAAAAAATGACAGAGAAGTTCAGGAAAGTCGGGAAACTACAGTGTGTCCTAAAAAGTCAAGAAATGACAAATGCTTCGGAATACCCTAAAAAGTCAAGAAATGACTGGGCTATCTCGGAATGTCAATAAATGACAGAAGTATCCCAGAATGTCAAGAAATGACAAATATACCCTATAAAGTCAAGAAATGATAGATAAGTCTAAGAAGAACTAGAAAACTGTAGAAATACCACGAAAGGGTTCAAAACTATAAAAATACCTAGGAATGGTAAAAAACTATAGACACCTAGAAAAGGGTCAGAAATTGCAGATGTACCCAAGAAGGGTCCAATCATGATGAAACTCAAATTCAATGGTTAGATCTTGACTAGAAGCAAATTCAATGGTCCAATAGTGGTTGGGAGTAAATCCAGCCGTCCAATTGAGGACAAAAGCAAATTCAACGGTTCGCTAAAGACTAGGAGTAAATCCAACAGTCTGATGGTGACCAGAGATACATTCAACAGTCTAACCGTCAATGGAAGCAATCTAAGAGATCCAAGTGCAAGCAAAGACCTACTCAATGATCAAATGGCGACTAGATGTTAACCCGAAGATTCGATTACATAATCGGGGCAAAATGTAAAGGTCAAGAAACCAATTGTAATCCAAATTTCATATATTCAAAGAATGAAAGTCTTTCGAGTTTTTCTACAAGAGTATGTTTCTAATAAATGATCGTCAAAGATCATATCCGTTAGACAAAATCCATAATATCACAACAGATATTCTAGACATTAAAGATGCTCTTTGACAGTTAATCATGAGTATTCAGACTTTATGTCGATGTAAATAAGGTGTGATTGTGGTCGATGGGAAATTGTCAATCTATGGAATAAAAAATGCGCATGCTATTTAAATAGCTAAGAAGCATGCATTAATGTTCAACAAATGAACATTTCTTTATTTTTTTTCCCGTGTTCAACAATGGCATACAAGTGCGAGCCTCCTCATCCAAGAGGGGCATTTCATAATTATAGAAAGCTCAAGGTATTTTTGTAACCCTGGACAACTCTTGAAAATACAAGATATTTCGGCCCATGGAGGACTCTACAAGATTTTCCTCAATGAATTGTAGACTTTTATAGGACTTCCCTCTATAAGTGTAGGGCATCTCTACAATTTTCTAAAGTTATAGGACATTTTTACAATTACATAAAGCAAGGGCTTTCTTGCAAACTCAAGGATATTTTCGTAATTTCTTATTGACTTAGAGAATTGCACAGATTTTCACCAAAAAATTACATAAAAATGGCATAGATGGAGGTCCCCTTGCCTAAGTGCCGTCACAAGGACATTTTTTGTAACATACTCCCGCTTGAGGCACTAGAAAGCCAAAGGAGAAAAATCTCCAAGTGCTCCAAGGGTTGCTCCCGTGCTTGTGTCTCCGCTCGAGTGGACTTGCCTCGTCGCTTCCTTGCTTTCTCCTTGTTGTCCTCCTCTTTTTCTTTTCTTTTTTCCTTTGGGACCCCCTTGGGGGTATTTATAAGGTCTTAAATGGGAAGGGGCCACCCTGGACCGGGTGTAGGCCGTTGGAGGCCCACCTGGACAGGTGGAAGCAAAATAGGTGCCACCCAGACTGGGTGGGGTGCGTGGGTCCCCCACCCAAATTGGGTGGGTCCTCCGCAGGCTCCACCCGGTCCAGGGTGGCCCGGGAGAGGGGGCAGCCCTATAAAAGCCCCCCCATTTGTTTTTATTTTTTTAGTTTTTTCTGCTGCCTTCGCCACATGGAGGAAAGAACGACGCTTCCGCGGTGTTTCGTGCTTCGTCTTTTTGACTTATTCGGCGTCGCTTCTTGTCGGGGAAGGCTCCACAATTCGGGGATTGCTTCCGCTCCTAGCTTTGACACTTCGTAAGTGCGGCGGGATACCACTTTGATTGCCCGCTTGCTGCGAATTTGTATTTTTGTATGTCGTAAATATGACGAGGGTTTCCGGGACTCGTATTGGGCTCGCTCTCCCAATGACTTTGGCTTTGTGCCATTTTTTGGCTTCCGTGGGACTGATTTATTTTTTATTTATCTCTATTAATTTGAGAAAAATAATGGGCCCAACAATTGCCCCCAACGGGACGTCCGTCAAAGTTGGAGACGACGGCAGGTGGCCAGTGCACTTTGTAATTTCTTGCTTTCTCTTAAGTCTTGCTAACATGAGGGGAGCTTTTGATTTGTGCATTGACATTTCTTTTTATGTTTTTTTATGCTTTTTCCATCGGACTTACTGTCATGGCTCGCTTTGGCGGAGACTGTCGCACTCGAGACTTGATAGAACGGGACTCCAAGAGGGGTCTCCCTATCAGACGGACCGACAAGCCCATGTCGTTGTTCGACCCGCCCATGATCACTCATGAGAATTTGGATTCTGTGGATCGTGACCTCGATTCGGTGGCTGAGGGGCCTGTTGTCGAGACCGCAGAAGGTGACGGCACCGTCAACGAGACCCGTATTTTGAGGGTGCACAGGGTTTATTCCTACGACCGCTCGGGTGCATATTCTCGACAATTTCCTCTAGATTGGCATCTTTTCATCTTTATCCAGAGTTATGTTCCCGTCGGCATGGAGGTTGACGACCCGCTTTTGAAGGATGAGTGTTGCCGTCTGGAGCGGGCTATTCTTCAATGTCAGGACAACATGGCCGGTACTTGTGCTTTTTCGTACTCAGTTATTCCGAGGACTTTGTGCGGCAAACATAATTTCTGAGCAAGGACTGCCTGGGTTTCTTCAGCCAATGTGAGAGCTTCCAAGTGCGAACTCCATCCTTTTTGCCAGCTATTTGGTATATACACGGGCATCATCGGATTGCACATGATTCGATGAAGGGCATGGTTTTGGCCCCGTCTGGCCAGAAGTTCACCAAGCACGGGTATGATTATTTATGCTTGATTGACGGCATCTTACAACAAACGGCGTCAAGCTAGTACAGCAAGTTGTCCATGATTTCTTCGCATAGCTACCACTAGGGAGTCACTGAGTGATTGATGGGCATCTGCAATTTTTATAGAGCATTGTTGGAGAAACCCAGGATTTGGCATGCTGTGACTGTCGCTTTGTATAACTATCCTTGCCATATTGGGTTGTTACAGGCTTTAGCGAAGAAGTTCAATTGCCGCTAGAGCACATTTGTCACCGTTGAGGGTGAAACAGCTTTGGATCTGTGGGCCTTTTATCGTATTTATTATAAAGAGGTGGCCCTTGATGACTTGCACCGTAGTCATACCAACGGTGAAGGGAGGTACCGGATGCCGCATTGTTATAGGTTTCTGATGAAAACCTGGAGGGATCTAGCCCGCACGGACAAGGAGAAGCCGGCGTACACAGAGTGGGTCACTCTGATGGCTTGGGTTTGCCATTTTTATGATGGCCCATTCTATTTTTATGAGGATTTTGCCAAGGTGTACCCTTGGACCATTGTAACCAATTAGAAATATTTTTTGGGCATCACCCCCGTTATCTTTATGCCCCGAGGCGGGGGTGGAATCCTCAAGATCTTCCCGACATCACCCATCTTGCAGCTTACTTAGCTTACTGGCTGGCCACCTTCAAGCCAAGCTTCTTTATCCAGCATGCTTGCTGGCCTGTGGACAGAGATTGGCTCTTGCTCTCGCAGCATTGGTCAACATTTACCATTTTTTTGTGGCTTTGAATACTCAGTCATCGCCGTGGGACAAGAGTGTTTTGATGCCCACTCACTACTTGAGCTCCTGGGCCGGTCTTCTCTTTCCAGGGTTTTTGACACGAGCGAGGTGGACAATCTTTAAGCTCTACTGATCTTCTCTTTTATCAACTAGCCAGAGCAGGATATGTTCACACAGTTGGCAAACGCCCGCCAAAAATTGTCTTTTCTCCCCATGGGCGATGGGAGGGTTTGAGTTTTGATAGTTGTTCATTGCACTTTCGGCCTGATGCTATATAGAAGGGGGATGAAGTGGTTTACAAGCTACCACATCAGCAGGAGCAGTCTCCCTTCGCTTTTGCAGAGTGGATTCAGAGTACTCGCCTAAGTGTTCTCGTCTTGCACTAGGCCAACATTATTGTCTTGGAGCCGTATTATCTGTATCGGTTCGTCTGGAATTTTGGCTATGACCAGCATATGCCTCCAAATTCTGAGTTCCCATTGACTGGGAAACAATATAAGTACAGGGATGCCCACCTAGCATTGGCCTCGTGGTGGGACTTTATGTATCGGAGTGGCAGTAGGGGGTATCCCATTCCTTCGTAGGACCACGGAGGGGAGTTTGATGTTTACTTTGCTAGGTGGTAATTTGACCACAACAACATCTTCAAGCAAAATGTTCATGCCACCAAGAAGGCCGAAGAGAAGCGATTGTGGAGAGAGGATCTGCTGCCTCTACCTCTGGACCCCGACTTCATCCGGACTCATTTTTCAAAGGCCCGTAGGGAGATAGAGAGAGTTGCTTAGCTTTGGCAGAGGGTGGGCTTGTCTTCAAGGATCGAGAGGTTTTCATATGTGGGGGCCGTCAAGCCCTTAAAACGCCCATTGGTTGCAGCTTCATCGACTTTCTCTTCTCGGCGGGGTTCCTCCTCTAGCTCCAAGGCATATTCATGATGAGAACATTTTCTCGCAGACTGCGATTGCAAGAACAATAAGAAGTCCCTCTCGACTTTGCTACCTGAGGGTACATTTGCTAGTGATGTTGTTCCCAGGTGGAGGGCGCATATCATAAATGTGGTGGGTACAGCTGGCCCGGTGGAGTATATCCCGCCTCTGGAGCAGGCCCGGACACCTGGAGACATTTTGGAGATAGTGAAGAAAGCTGCCCGCACCATTGGGCTGAAGCCGGAGCATATAATCTTGATGCCGTTGGCCCCTTTGGGACCCACCGGTGAGACTTTCTCCCTCCTCTTTTTTTTGGATATCGTATTTCTTCGTCTCTTTTTTTTGCATTATTTTGTCCCATATGGACCTTATTGCCTGATATTGCATTCTTTGCATTGCATGCCCCTTCAAAGGCAACTCCTTCTACCCTCCCAAGCACAGACCGGGGAGGTGACTGTTTACACGCAGAATTTTCGAATATCCACTTTCTTGGATGAATACGTGGATATTTTGACATATTTGTTAATTCCGCTCTTTTGGATTTATCAGATGATTTAGGATTTGTGTACTGGACTTTTCCCCATCGACTGGAATCGGTGTTAATTTACATCGGACAAGTCCGAACACCTTTGATTAATTGTCAAAGAACGTCTTTTGTCTCTATACGTTGTGACACAGATGATCTTGACGATCGCTCATTACGGGTACATGTTCTTGCAAAGAAATTTGGAGATTTCATTTCTTGAACACATGTAATTTGAATTACAATCGATCTTTCAAGACCTTTACATATGGTCCCGATTGTGTAATCGGGTCTTCGGAATTATATCTAGTTGCAACCAGAGCCTTTGAATTTACTTCAGTCAACATTTAGATCTTTGAACTTACTTTCGTCCTGATCGGGTCATTGAATTTACTTTTGTCCCCTAATCGGACTGTTGAATTTGAATTCCTTCAGGATCAGATCGTTGGATCGTCAAGATGATCACTGTTGGTATATCGGATTTGCTTCATGGTCATGATCACTCTTTTGATTGTGATCGGACTCTTAAGTTGGCTTGATGTCCATAAAGGACATTTCCTTCTGAGCCGGGATATATTTATAATTTTCCTCTAACGAGATATTTTTGCGGTTTCCCAAACATTGGGATATTCTTGCAATTTCTTAATTTTTTGGAGGTAGCCCCATCACTTCTCGACTTTCTGGGCATTCTTGTCATTCTGACTTTTCGGCATATATTTGTCATTTCTTGATTTCTCGGAGGAGTAATGCTTTGTGCACCCACCCCACTAATTACACCCACCGGTGTAATTAGTGCAACACGTAAAATTTTTTTTTTGAATTTTTTTTTTGAATAGCCCTTACGTCTAATTAGGTTGGTGTGTCGATCACGTCACCGGATGACGTGACGTGAGGGCCAATTAAATATAAGTTTATCGCTTTGTGAATAGTGAAATTGACTCAATTTCACTATTCACAAGGTTGAGGTTTTTCATTTAATTGGCCTTCATGTCACGTCATCCGGTGACGTGATCGACACACCAACCTAATTAGACGTGAGGGCTATTCAAAAAAAAATTAAAAAAAATATTAAGTGTTGCCACCGGTGTAATTAGTGGGGTGGGTGCACAAAGCATTACTCTTCTCGGAGATAGCCCCGTCATGTCTTGACTTCTTGAGCATATCTGCCACTTCTTGACTTTTCAGAGATAGTCCCGTCACTTCTTGAATTCCTGGGCATATCTGCCATTTCTTGACTTTTCAGACATCGTCCCGTCGTTTGACTTCCTGGGCGCTCCTGACTTCCTTTCTTGACTTCTCGGAAATAGTCCCGTCATTTGACTTCATGGCCATTCCTCGTCTTCATTTCTTGACTTCTCGAAAATAACTTTGTCATTTGACTTCTTGGGTATTCCTCGTCTCGACTTCTCTTGACTTTCCAGGGTTTATTTGTAATTTCACCATTTTTAAGTTTTCGGACATGATAGCTCTCGGTCATGAAAAAGATACATAGATTTAGATGGTTAGCCATAAACCGAACTCAGGAGAGCGCACATCTCTTCATGGAAGGGACGTGATCTTGCTCCACCGAGTCTTGCAAGCAACGCCAATCGGAACAAGAGCATTCTTTGATAATTTTGGGACAAACCGATAATTTTGTGCAGTTTCTAGACTGAGCAATGGCTTTCATGTAAATTTTCCACAAATGTGGTATTTTCATAATTTTTTGATATTTCAGGGTCTTTTTTACATTTTCCCACTATTGGAGGTATTTTTTAATTTTCCAGCCATTGGGTGTATTTCTGAAATTTTCCCGCCACCGGGGGTGTTACTGTATTTTTTTGTCACCGAGGGTATTTCTGTAAGTTTCTAATCATTGGAGGTATTTCTATAATTTTTTCGCCATCGGAGATATTTCTATAATTTTCCCGCTATCGGGGGTGTTTTTGTAATTTTCTCACCACCGAAGATATTTCTGCAATTGTTCTATCATCGGGGGTATTCTATAATTTTTCCGTCATCGGAGATATTTCTGCAAGTTTTCCGTCATCGAGGACATTTTTATAATTTTTCCACCACCGGGGGTATTTTTGTAATTTTTCTACCACCGGCGGTATTTCTACAATTTTTCCGTCATCGAGAATATTTCTGCAATTTTTTTGTCACCTGAGATATTTCTACAATTTTTCTGCCACCGAAAATATTTCTATAATTTTTTGAACTTTCAACATTTTTTTATAATTTTTCCAAAGTTTGAAGGATTTTCAACAATTTTTTTTGGCCAAGAAGATCTTCCTCTAATTTCTGATCATGAGAGTTTTTTCAAAGCATTTTCTGCATTTTTCAGTCAGTAAAGCACATTTTTGTTATGCTGAGCAAAGTTGTAAGAACATTAGAATTTGCGGCAAATCTTTATAATTTTATTTAACTTTACGGCAGCCTTTCTGGTCTGTCTGATATGAGAACAGCACAAACTTTACAGCCTTTGTCAGAATAGAACAAGGTCTTTACGGCAGCCTTGTTTTATTTAACTTTAGCAGCCTTACGACAGCCAGCCTTGCTTTATTTAACTTTAGCAGCTTTTGTCAGAGCAGAGCAAGGTCTTTACCGTAGTCTTTGTCTGATTTGAAAACAGAACAAACTTAAGTAGAAGTTTTGCTCTCTCATTAGGGGGTGAGATGTTACTTATGGTCACCACTGCGAAAGAGAGTGACCAAAACCCCTTTTCCTTTGTTGGTGGATGCAGACTGGGTAGACCCTTGGCTTCTTGGGTTCCCTTCATCTGTAGTGGCTGCTCTTCTCTTCCTCAGGCTACCTTCTCCTATTACAGCTCTTCCCTTTTGCCTTCTTCTTCACTTGGGCCTCATAGAAGCTCTCCAAGTCCTCTCTTCTGCTGCTCATCTCTCTCCCTCTTTCCCCTGGCCACTGTCTGCTTTTTATAGTAGTTGGGGAGTGGACCAGAGGGGGTGCTTTTGGAAGATGAACAGGTGAAACCGGAGGGGGTGCTCCTCCGGTTACCTGTCAACCGGAGGCCCCTCCTCTTCTCCCCCTTCTTCTGTTTTCTTCTTTTCCGTTGTTGCTTCCCCCTTTTTTTTTGGCATGAGAGGAGGAACCGGAGGGCGACCGGAGGCCCCTCCCTCCAGTGGCATGGCACCGGAGGGGACCAGAGGGGGCTCCCTTCTCTTCTTCTTCTTTTTTTTCTCTCTCTTTTTTCTTCTTTTTTTGATGAATCACAGAAAAGGGGACCGGAACCCCCCCTCCTCCGGTTGCACAGTCACCAGAGGGGGTTCCCCCTCCGATTTAACACCACCGGAGGGGGGGGGGGTCCTCTGGTCTGTAGCAAGTCTTTTGAGTTCAACAAATGCCCCCCACGGGACGTCCGTCAGAGCCGAAAGTGACGGCGGGCGTCCCGTGCATTTTGGCACTTTCGTTTCTTACCTCAATCTCCATGACATGGCGCCAAGCCATCTGGCTTCTACTGCCTATTTGGTTAAATCAAATATTTCTGAACTTTGTAACCCTTAAGAGAGAACTTAGGAGAGCGCACATCACTCCAGGGAAGTGGCATGGACCCGCTCCACCAAGTAGACCCTAAGGGAGAGTTTCATTACAAAATGCACCAACAGAAGTAGTATGGCATCTTTCTTTCTTTCTTTCTTTCTTTCTATCTTTTCTTCCTTCTTATTTTTTCTCTCTTTCTTCTTCTTCTCTTTTTTTTCTTTCTTCTCCCTTTTTTTCTCTTCCTTTTTTTTTCTATACTCTCTTCCTTTCTCTCTTCTTATCTTGGTGATCGAAATTCTCTTGTTCTTCATCCATAGCCTGGTCTAGCATTTTTCTCCTGAGCTTTGCCTTTTCTGACTTTGCCCAAGACTAAATCTGGAATCTTGCTGCTAAGACTATCTTTTTCTTCCTTTGCCCAAGAATCTGCTCAAGTGTTGCTTGGGGCCCTGCTCAATATGATTGTCGGCCTGGACTTTCGGGTTGGTCGGGGATCTAAGTTGGAGCGTTGACCATTTTGGCTCGTTGAAGGCAGGATCTTCCTTGCACCGAATTTCTACAAGGCGGCTTTAGCTTATTAGCTCTTCAACTGCCTGTCAAGGTTTCTCTTTTCACACAGCTTCCTTGGGCATCTATCTCTCCCTTTTGAATAAGGGTTTTAATGCAATTCTCTTTTCACACAGCTTCCTTGGGCATTTATCTCTCCCTTTTGAATAAGGGTTTTAATGCAATCTTGGACTTCCTTAGATTTTCTTGGCATTCTGCCATAGAGTGAGACGCCCTAGCATGATAGTCACATCACATAGGATGCTTGTTTCCTCAGCCTTTTAGATTCTTGTTATCTCCTGCCTTTTAGCTTATGCTACTTCAATCAGAGAAGGAGTTTCTGCCTTTGCCGGCGGCTGAGATATATATCCAGAACTGGAGTTATTCAATTGGGCTTTTCTTTTAAGGGGTTTAGGGTGACCAACCCAATCAGCCTCTTCTTTATATATTTGGCAGATGATGTAAATCGCCTGTTTGATCAATTTAGGCAGCAGTTCTTAAAACTTGGTCATATAAAGACCAAAGTTTTGAGATGTTGGTACTACTTCGGGCCCCTTGCCTGCTTGTTCCTTATTTTGTCTGGGGTCTAACTTGGGGGACTTCGCCTTGGTCTCACCCTTTTGGGTTTGTCTGGAGTCGGACTTCGATTGCTCCCACTTAATGTCACCTTTTCGACCTTGTCTGGAGCTTAGTTTTTCTTGATGGATCCATGAAAGTGTATTTTCCCCTTTCTCCCGAAAGAGATTGGAGGTGCAATGACTTATAGGACAAGGGCCAGATCTGGATGGCGACCAAGACTCTTTAGGTGAGTTTCTGTTGGGTATCTTTTTCCGTTTCTTTCCTTCTTGCATGGGAAAATATCTTGGCATCTTTTGTTTTCAGATTCGCTAAACCCGAACTTAGTCCTTTCTGTTGGAGAATTCTCTGCACTATTGAATCCTGGGCTCAATGAGGACTTACTAGATTTTTCAGCCAGTCTCCCTGTTGACGGGGAAATAGTGGCCAATTATTCGAAAGTCCTGCTTGCTGAAATTTATGCAGAGGGGGAGCAAAGCCAAGCCCCTAGGTGGAGGATACCGGATGTCCGGTTGCCTCCCATAGCTTGGTGGTGGCTCAAGTTCCTCACACCACTTGTAAGCATGTCTAGTTTCAACTCGCCCTTGGGTCTTTTACTTTGTTGACATATTTATTTCAATCTTTGCTGCTAACCTCCCGCCTTGTGTTTGTAGTGGATTCATCCGCGACAGGGCTACTTGGCGCCTTAGAAGAGGCCGGTGGAGGTGATTTGGTGTTGGAGCCAAATGTTGACACTGGCGCCGAGACTTCCAGATCTATTCTAGCCCCAACTGGAGTAACAGATGAGTCTTTAATAGGAAATCCATCTCCAGTCGGTGGGGTGAGATTTGGTAAGCATCCGACCGCTCTTCCTTTTTCTTCAGAAAATCTGGATAGCTTTTATAATGATGTGTTTTTTTTCCCCTATTGTCAGAAGTAACGAGTCACCCCTACTAGCAGAGGGGGAGAATATACACCTTGCAGAAGCGTCTCTTTGTGCTTCGGACTCGGCACTTCCGGCCACTTATGGGACTAAAGATTTTGACTTGTGGGGTATTGCGCCTTTCATTTATTTGTTGTTCTTCTGATGCATCCCGTTGCTGGCTTCTTGCCTATGTGGTTGCCTCGGCGACGCCCTGTTGAGCAAGGGCGGAGTCGATGCTGATGTGATTGATAAAGAATATCTGGTCGGTGACAGCTTGGGGCTTGGTGCCCTTTAGAGGTGTTGGTGTGGCTGGTTGCTCCTTGGCCACTGAGACGACGCCTAGGAAGTAGGGCGAGCCAACGACTGTTGAAAAGTCGCCGGATACTACGGGAGTCGTCAGGTATCCGAACTTGGCATGATTGTCGATGACCTAAGGGCCATAGGTGACCGCCGCCGTTGCTTTGTGTGATTGGCCGCTTTGAGCGCTTAGCTGCTTGCCAGTAGCTTGCTGCAACTCGGGCACCCTCCTCTTCCTCTCTTGTAAGAAGGAAAAGGGCATCACGACTTTTGGCAAAGGTGTGGATCCTCTTTGGTAGAAAGAAGAAAGGCGAGAAAAGTCCCACTAGGCGTGCTAGTCTGTTTTTTACGACGCGGAATTAAGGGTGATTTTTCTGTTTGTTTGTTTGCTTGGTGGTTTGTCAAACAAGTATGTACATTTGGAAGTTATTTAAATAACATGCGCATGATTAATTCCGTAGATTTGGGTTTATCAGACGATTTAGGGTTCGGGTACTAGACATTTCCCCACCGACCGCAGTCCGTGTTTATTTACATCGATATAAAGTCCGAATACCCTTGATTAACTACTAAAGAAGTTCTCAACCTTCATGATATCGGCCGTTACATTAAGGGCGTTTTTGCGCTCGCAAGGGCAAACACCCATGAAGGGATGTGGGCCCTTATGTCATAGTGGTGGTATACAAGTGATTTGGTCGTGATGGGTTAGGAATGGCCATTAGGGCTTGGGATAGTCTAGCCTTTTGAATTTAAATGAGTGAAAGCCCCTCTCGTAACTTGGTATTGTTCAAGGGTTTGATTGCAATGTGGCGAGAGCCGAGGTATATTTGGAACTTTGTGGAGGTTCTAGGCTTAGTTGCAGCTTCATGCTAGGAGGGGCTTGGCGCAGTTGCAGTTTAGTACTGGCTGGGAGTTAGGTTGCCATTTGGTGTTGGTGAGGGTCCATTGGCAGTTTGCACTGGTGAGGATTTATTGGTAGCCCAGACATTGACTTTGGTCCCGATCAGTAGCCCTGTAGCCCGGGAGGGTCTATCTCTGTCAAGCTGTTGGGTCGTTGTGTGAGCGACTCGAAGCCTTTTGTCAGAACATGGCATACAAGTGCGAGCCGCCTCATGCAAGAGGGGTATTTACATAATTACATAAAGCTCAGGGTATTTTTATAACCCTGGACAACTCTTGAAAATACATGATATTTCGGCCCATGGAGGACTCTTACAAGATTTTCCTCGACAAATTGTAGTCTTTTAGGGCTTTCCTTCATAAGTGTAGGGCATCTCTACAATTTTTTAAAGTTGTACGACATTTCTACAATTACATAATTTCACAAGGGATTTCTTGCAAACATAGGGGTATTTTCGTAATTTTTGATTGACTTAGAGAATTACACTGATTTTCTCCAAAAAAATTACATCAAAATGGCATAGGTGGAGGTCTCATTGTCTAAGTGCCGTCACAAGGGCTTTTTTTGTTGCATACCCCTTCTTAAGGCACTAGAAAGCCAAAGGAGATAAATCTCCAAGTGCTCCAAGGGTTGCTCCCGTGCCTGTGTCTCCGCTTGAGTGGGCTTGCCTCGTCGCTTCCTTACTTTATCCTCGTTGTTCTCCTCTTTTTTTTTTTTCTTTGGGACCCCCTTGGGGGTATTTATAGGGTTTTGAATGGGAAGGGGCCACCCCGAACTAGGTGTAGGCCATTGGAGGCCCACGCGGACCGGGTCGGGTGGGCTGCACCTTTGGGTGCCCCCCCGAACCGTGTGGGTCCTCCACGGGCTCCACTCGGTCCAGGGTGGCTCGAGAGAGGTTGGGGAGGGGGCGGCCCTATAAAAGCACCCCCCCAATTTTTATTTGTTTACGTTTTTCTGGTGCCTTGGCCACGTGAAGAAGAGAACGACGCTTCTGGGGTGCTTTGTGCTTCGTCTTTTTGATTTCTTCGGCGTCGCTTCTCGCCAGGGAAGGCTCCGCGATCTGGGGATTGCTTCCCCTCCTAGCTTGGATTACTCCGTAAATGCAGTGGGCCACCGCTTTGATTGCTCGCTTACTGCAAATTTGTATTTTTGTATGTTGTAAATATGGTGAGGGTTTCCAAGACTCATATTGCGCCCTCTCTCCCGGTGGCTTCGACTTTGTGCCATTTTTTAGCCTCCAAGGGACCGATTTATTTTTTATTTATCTCGATTAATTCAAAAAAAATAATGGGTCCAACATATAAACTATTTTACCACTCTTCAGACTCTTTGGGATGAGCTTGATTACTGTGATGCTAATGATTGGGATACTCCTACTGATCATCAGAGACACTTGAAGTTCATTCAGAAGGGGAGAGTTCTCAAATTTCTTGGTGGATTAAACTCTGAGTGGGAATCACTATGGGGACATATCTTGAATGAAGGAACTATTCCCTCGCTGAATGAAGTTTATCAGCATGTCATAATTGAAGAAAATCGAAGGGAAGTGATGTTTGCTGAAGTTCCACTTACTACTATTCTTGATCATTCAACCTTGGTTAGTGATGGGCTTTCTGGAAAATGGGCCAGCACTATGACTTTTGATGACGAAGGACAGCGTGTTCGAAAGTGTACTCATTGTCGAAGACTGGATCACCTGGTTGATAGCTTGTGGGTGTTGTATCCAGACAAGAAACCCCAAAAGTTCAAAAACAAGAAGGGTGAACCTCCATCCAAGACCATCTTTACCAGTAGCACAAGTTTCTTCCAATGATGGTGACTCTTCGGCCTCGCCAGTGGTCAGCATCAAAGGCCTCTCCTCAACCAACATCGCCAATGTTCAGAAGATTCTTTCTAGAATTGACTATGTTGCCTTGGCTTCCACCACCTTGGATATGTGTGGTAACGAAGGGGTGCCACGTAGTGCATCGTCTCCCTATTCCAGTACCTCTTGGATCATTGATTCAGGAGCTACTGACCATATGATTGGCAACCCAAGTTTTTTTCCCTCTTATTCATTATCTTTTGATCAAGAAAAAGTTGTGGTAGCTGATGGTACACGTGCCACGATAGCAGGTAAGGGCACCATCAGTCTTGATGATAGTGTCTCCCTAACCTCTACTTTATATGTTCCTTCTCTTCCAATAAATCTTCTGTCTATTAGTAGTTTGACCAAATCCCTCCACTGTTCAGTAACCTTCTTCCCTGATCGTTGTGTATTTCAGGATTTTAGGACCGGGCGAACGATTGGTAGTGGTCTTGAGGACAGGGGACTCTATCGGCTCAATCTCAGGGGGAGTATCGCCCTTGAGTCTACCACCACTAGGAGTATTGCCAGTAAAATGGAGGAAATTAGGTTGTGGCATTGTCGTTTAGGGCATCTCTTTATTAGGTCTTCGAGAGTCTTGTTTCCATCCTTATTTCAGAGTCTCCATTGAATTTTTTTCATTGTTCTGTCTGCCAGTTGGCAAAGCATTGTAGAACCAATTATTCTGATTCAATAAAAAGGAGCAATGCTCCCTTTGAGTTAATCATTTCTGATGTTTGGGGCCCATCCCCTGTGTGTTATGTTGATGGCTTTCGGTGCTTCATCACCTTTATTGATGATTTCTCCATTTGCACTTGGGTTTATCTCTTGAAATCCAGAGAAGAAGTGCCTCGGGCTGTTCAGGTTTTCTCCAAGACGGTGCAAACACAATTTGAGAACAAATCAAAGTATTCAGATCAGACAATGCAAAAGAAAATTTTACAAAGACTCTGAATTTGTTCATGGCAGATGAGGGGATGATTCATGAATCCTCTTGTTCCTACACTCCACAACAAAATGGAGTGGCGGAACAGAAAAATAAGCACCTGATGGAGACAGCCCGAGCATTTCTGTTTCAACATAATCTTCCAAAAAAAATTTTGAGTTGATGTTGTTGTCACAGCCGCTTATGTTATTACTCGCATGCCATCCAGAGTCATTGGGTTTCGTATTCCTATAAGTCTGTTACGCCCTGATCACCTTATACTTTCTTTAACTCCTCGGGTGTTTGGTTGCTTGAGTTTTGTTCATCAGTTAAGTCCCGGTTCATCTAAACTTGATCCAAAGTTTGTAAAATGCATCTTTCTTGGATACTCTCCCGCTCAAAAAGGGTACAAATGCTTTGACCTTAATACCGGCAGGAAATATATCCAAAAAGATGTCACCTTCTTTTAATCTCAGTCCTACTACTCTTCAGATCTGTCTGAGGAGTGTTCAGTTGTGCACCCCTACTTCACTCCTTGCCATACGTCTATTGAGAGTCATGTCACTCCTTTGTCTTCCTCTTTGTCACCTCCTTCACGTCTAGTCCAAGATGGCAATGCCTCAACTGACTTAGAGAGTAAACAAAAACCGAAGGTGACACAGACTTATTCTAGGAGGAAGAAAAAGGAAAAAGAGTCGAGTAGTCTCCTAGCTGATGGTCATATTCCCGTGAGGTTGTTGGGTCAAGTTTTTGCAATTCTGAAGTTCAGGCATCCACTTCTCCTGGTGACATAATTTCTGATATTGACCAACCTATAACATTGTAGAAAGGTCAGAGAGAGTGTACCAAGCATCCTATATCCCAGTTCTTGTGTTATTCTCAACTTTCTCCTTCATTTCATGCTTATATTTCTTCACTTTCTAGTTCGACTGTCTCTTCTTCATTTTCAGAAGTTATAAAGGATCCTAAGTGGATTAAGGCAATGGAGGAACAGATGGAGGTATTAAAGAAGAATGGCACCTGGGATCTGGTTGATCATCTATCCGGACACAAACTTGTTGGTTGCAAGTGGGTTTACATTATTAAGCTCAAAGCAGATGGCTCTATAGAACGGTACAAGGCAAGGTTGGCTTCCCAAGGCTTCACTCAAATCTATGGGATTGATTATCAGGAAATCTTTGCCCCAGTTGCTAAATTATCTTCAATTCGTGATCTCTGCTCTCTTGCTGTCCATTTTTCTTGGGAATTGTACCAACTTGATGTAAAGAATGTCTTATTGAACGGTGACCTAGTAGAGGAAGTTTATATGCAACCTCCTCTAGGGCTTCGGGCTGATGGGAAGGTTTGCAGGTTGAAGAAGACACTTTATGATTTGAAGCAATCCCCAAGAGATGGTTTGATAGGCTGAGAACAGCAATGCTGAGAATGGGGTTCAAACAAGGCAATTCTGACCATACTTTGTTTGTAAAATGGAAAGATGGTCGAATTGCTATTCTTCTTGTTTATGTTGATGATATTGTTGTTACTAGTGATAACTTGCTAGAAATAAAGAATCTGAAAGACAATCTAGCGAGGGAGTTTGAAATAAAAGACCTTGGTCCCTTGATACTTTTTAGGTATTGAAGTGGCGAGGTCTCAAGATAACATCCATATATCACAGAGGAAGTGTGCATTAGACCTGTTGAAAAAAACTGGAAAGTTGGGAAGTAGGTTGGTTGACACTCCAATTGAAATGAACCACAAGCTGAGTGAACAAGATGGAGAGGTTGAAAAAGGAAGGTACCAACGGATTGGGCAAGCTCATTTATCTATCTCTGACAAGACAAAACATTACATATGCTTCTAATGTTGTAAGTCAGTTTATGCAAGCTCCAAGGACAACACATGCAAGATGTTGATAGAATCTTGAGATACATCAAGACCTGTCCAGGCAAAGGGTTATTATTTAATAAGAAAGGCCAGATGAGTATAGAAGGGTTTTCTGACGCAGATTGGGCAGGTTCTCAAGATGATCGTAGATTTACCTCGGGGTATTGTACCTTTTTGTGGGGAAATCTTGTTACTTGGAGGAGCAAAAAGCAGTCAGTCTATGCTAGGTCTAGTGTAGAGGCAGAATATAGAGCTATGGCTCATACTGTTGCTAAGTTGCTGTGGCTTAAGGTTTTGTTACAGGATATTGGAGTCAAAGTAGTACTTCCGATGAAACTCTATTGTGACATTAAGGCTGCAATCAATATAACAAACAATCCGGTTCAACATGATCGTACAAAACACATAGAGATTGATGGACACTTTATTCGAGAGAAATTAGACTCTGGAGAATTTTGTCTTCCATATCTACGGTCTGTGGATCAAGTCGTTGATATCTTAACCAAAGGCATAGCCAGAGAAGATTTTCACTCAATCTGAGCAAGCTGAGCATGAAGAACATCTATGCTTAGCTTGAGGGGGAGTGTTGAGTAAATAGGAGTAACTAAGATGGTTTTGTAAATTAGTCATTTGTCTGTCTTACCGTGTAACATATGAATGCACTCTGATTACTGTTAATTGCAGGGGCATTTTGGTCCTTCTTTCTCTCCCCTCGTGTAACACTTTGATGCACCCTGGTTAGGGTTAGTTACAGGGGCATTTCAGTCTTTGCATTGTTGGGCGGTTGCCCTAATCATGTTTTATACAAGTTGTGGGCGGTCTGGTAAGTAACTAATCCAGAACCGCAGGGTTTCTCCCCATCGCAGGTCCCTCTCCTCTTCTCCTCCCTGTCTGCCTGGTGTTTTCACCACTCAATGGTCCTCCATACGGGATACTGTTTATTTATCTTCCGGAAAATGAAACTATCAAATTCTTCCATGTTCCGAATTAAATAGCGTTGCCAAACTTTAAAAACGAAGGGGAATGGGGTCAGATTCCATCTGTTGATTTTGCACCTTGCAAGCACGATGTAATACTTTGCCACCTATGTTGTAGATCGATTGATTCATATCAACTTGAAAGTATCTACTGACTTGTGACAGACTTGTCAATAAACCAATGATATACTTTCAGTAGTGGCGTGACTCGCTGAGCTCAGACTGCTGTTCAATTCCATGACCCAGTGCTTGATGGATAGATTGTTTGGCCTATACATGATGGATAGATCCTATGGTGTATCACGCCTTGAGAATTTTAGAGATGCTTGTGTTTATAGGTGGACCTGACATGATGGTTCATATTATGTTCGAAAGGAACACTGAATTTGTTTTCCGTCTACCAACTAGTGCTGTGAAGGTGATATGTGTACGCATGCTTTCATTTCCTTGTGCATTTAATCTACCATGAAACTAAATGCTACATAGTTGCTAATATCTAAGTTGTACCCATGTATTATGATGGGTGGACTTCTGTTTTTACTAATTTCTTTTCTTTGTTTACTGGCAATCTCTCTGTCACATTTTACTGTACACATCGCATCGCCCTTGTATCAGACTTTAGCATTGGAGCAAGAGGCATATCCAGCTTTGGATGAGCTGACGTCTAAGATTAGTACGCTTAATCTTGAACGTGTTAGACTCATAAAGAATCGTCTGGTCACAATATCTGGACGAGTACAAAAGGTAAGAACTAAGGAGAATTAAGTATTCAGTTTTACTTTTAGTCTTTAGCTATAGAGATCGTGAATTTGTTTATCTTTTATCTTATGCAAATCTTTATCTGTTTATTATCCTGTTGGAGCACATATATACTCCTATAAATATATACTCCTATAAATATATACTCCTATAAAGCACATTTAGTCTGACTTACGTGGATCTTTGGTATTATCCATTTAGTCTTTGCACTTTAGTCTTAAAGACAGGTATTTCAACATTTAGTCTTTAGTTTTGAATTTCCTATAAAGCACAGGGAGTATTATCCATTTACTCTTTAGTTTCAGCATATATACTCTTTAAAGCATAAAGGGGCTTCCCTTTCCCAAGAGTATCTCCATGTGGACCTTTGTACTTAAGGATGTGTAAAGTTGTACTTTACCTAAGGACCTTGCTTAATGTATTGCTTGATTATTGAACTAGTGATTGGGGGAACAATGCAAAGAGGCATCTAACTAATGTTAAGTGTGAAATATACATATCTCTGTAATATCAATATGAAAGGAGTAAAATTTGTATGCACTGTTTTATGCCTTTTTTAGGCATTTACATAACTATCTCTGCTGTGATGGTGTATACTTGTATTTAACAAGACTAGGTTTAATATCCTAAGCTGGTGGTATCTAACATGTAAGGCCACGTTTGTTTCTTACTGCTGTTCTACAAAGTTTTTAATAACTTCTGTGCTGAATCCTTTCATTGTACATATTGGGAATAAGTTGTCACACTTGACATGTTTTTGCATATATTTCAGGTTAGGGATGAACTTGAACACTTACTGGATGATGACATGGATATGGCTGAGATGTATTTGACAGACAAGCTTGTTAATCAACCTGTTGGTGAATCATCTAGGATTGATTTAGGGAATGAAGACTCAGACTTGGACGATGAAAGGTGAGTTTATCTGTGTTGGTTAATCAACCTCTATCTTGTCAATCCGTCCTCTCTTTTTGGCATATAGGTGTGTAGGTCATGTTGGCAGGAGCATCCATCAGAGAAACTTAGAGGTGTCACATACTGATGAGGCTCTAACTGGTTTGGGTGTCCACTTGATTTCTCCAAATTTTCCTGGCCTCTTCTTCATTTTCTCATTCTATATTTTTTTCTTATGTTTGATGGTATCATTTCATAACTATGTCTTAGGGCTATACTCTGATTATAAGGTAGAAAAACATTATCAAGACTCAAGAGGCCTTGGACCTCATGTTCATTTTTTCCCCGGATAAACCTAGATTGCTTTTTAGAGTTCAGTTGTTAACGGGTGTTCGGTACCCTTCTCATCTTGTGTCTAAAGCCATTTGGCATCTCTTATCTTGTGGTTTGTTTCATTGCTATCTCATTTTGTATGTTTTCAACTACTGTGTATTGCACTTTATTTATTTTATCTTGCATTTTATTGATTTTATCGAACTGATGTATTGAATTTTAACACCACTCCTAAAGGTTAGCAACATTGTTCTTGACGGAATATTTATGGATCTCCACTGACTTTTGCATATAAGAATCTACATGATAGATCTCTTATTTTACATGTAAGAGCCTGAGAAGGGAGGCTGGCATTGGCATGCAACGTGCTTCAGAAAGCAATGTTGCTCATTTTACATGCACAGGTGCCATGTGCCCATGTGCCCTGAGGGTTTATCCCATACCTATATATATACAGAGACAAATACATACATACATAGATACATTTGGGTTTGTGATGCAGTGATATGTGCATCAGATTCCATCAGTAGGTTTCAGACAAAGGTCAGCAGGTAGTAAACAGAGTCTCCAGACCAAACAAGCGAACAAATCCACTGAACAAATGATGATGAAGGATTTCTTATGTATGCTTTTTTTCTCACCATTCCTTGCATAATTTATGCAAGAAAAATAGTTGTTTTGAGGCAGTGTCACTTGAAGGTAACCATCTTGATAACCAGCAAAATTTTAACATAATCTTTGCTAACTCATCTAGATACCTGCACATCAATTTAGGTCATCTCTCATTAATGATAACAGGTTCTGTTCTCTATCAAATATGCAAAACCCTTTTGAGTCCATCAAGATGATTAACAAAGAATACCTTCACAAAATTATGAGCTAATCATAATAAAATGATAATGACAAGGTGAATGTTCAAGGCCACACATCTTAATAACTCAGTTCTATCCGAATCAAGCTGTACTATACGTCGGCATTCAGAATGAAGTCCAGCCGACTTTGTATTGATAACGTGAGTGTTGTTTGGAGAAAGCATATTGCGCCGTGCAAGCTAATATAGAATGATACTAGGAACCCAATTTCACCATATAGCTGCAGTCTTAACATCGAAAAGGGAAATAAACTAAACAAGGAGATGTATTCTGTCACGATGGCAATTTTTCTCCCATTATGTGTTCAAAATTCATTAGAATTTTTTTGTTTTAGGTTTGGTTCCTGTAAAGAGGGGTCCTTTATTTCATCTCTGGACTAAATGATATGCAGTCGAAGTGTATTTATCCTGAAGATTGCGACATGTTCTACATTCACTCGTCTGATGTTATCTCCAAAATATCAGGGATGAGGCATCAAGGAATGAAACTGAGAGCAACAGTGGAAGCTTGGCTGGTTTTAAACCTGACATTGAGGAGTTAGAGATGCTTTTGGAAGCATACTTTGTGCAGATAGATGCCACATTGAACAAACTATCTGCTGTATGTGCTTCTTCCTTTTTGTTCTCTTTTATTTTTGGGGGTTTTCATAGTCCTTTTCTTGCTAAAATTGCAGTTATTTCATTTGTAACGATATAAAATAGATGCCTATCTACTTTTCAGTTTTTGAATGTAAGAAAAACACTATTTTATTGTTCAATATCCTATCAAAAATACTCTGACCGGAGCCTTGAAGTGGACTGAGAGGTGTATATAGTATCAGTATTAATATGTTCTTGTGGTCAGTTTGCACCAGACCCATATGTGGTTGGATATGATAGCATTATCTGTGCAACACCGAAGGAATCATATAATTTTGAAGTCGTAGTGACGCTATTTCTCAACAAATCATCTCAGGATAAATTTGGGTTTGAGAAAAGGTGTAGAATATCTTAGAACCTGCACCTCATGCTATTGAACTCTTTTCTCTCAGCATGTTTCCTTACATCCGTATGTTAACTATGTGCAAGGAATGTATCTCTGGGAACTTGATTTCGTAAGAAACAAAGTTAGGAGGTACCTAGAAAGTAATGTATTTCAAGGCCCTGAGACTATGTCACTTCGATTCTATTTGGTCATGGCTTGGGATATTATGATGGTTTGAAGGTGTCCCAGAGTTACAGCAATGGGGTGCTTAGAGGGTAGCATCACCTATCTAAATGTAAGGATCTAAAGATCATAGGTTGTTTAATTATTAAACCTGCTTAATGGACCATTCATGTTCCCAGCTTTCTGGAGAAGAATACTATTCATTCTCTCTCTCTCTATTTCCCTGGTCTCCTTTATTCTCTTGCCGTAACAGATTTCTTCCATTTCTTATGAATTATATCGCATTTTCTCATTTATCACATGGTATATTGACATTACTTCTGCTTGCCACTTGTCCATAAAGCTGCGGGAGTACGTGGATGACACGGAGGATTACATCAACATCATGCTGGATGACAAACAGAATCAACTGCTTGAGATGGGAGTGATGCTCAGCACGGCTACTCTCGTCTTCAGTGCAGGAATTGTGGTTGTGAGCATATTCGGCATGAACATTGGCATCAGCCTGTATGACGGAAGTACCCCGCAGAGCACATTCTGGGAGACCACTTTCGGTACCATAGGAGGCTGCGCAATTCTTTATGTTATAGCCATTGGCTGGGGTAAGAAAAGGGGACTACTGCAATAGTAGTCTAAAAAGGATGGCTGACCTTGCTGTTCCCCTCGAAGCCACTCTTTTCGTCAAGGGAAAAAGTGCCCTTACTCGGGGACACACAAAGAAGAGATGCCTTCACCTCTTTCTATACCACTTCGGAGCTAACCAGGAAAGATCTCACCTACAAGCCTGCCACGGCACTTCGTCGCAATTCGTGGTGCCGCTCCAGACAAGAAATTTGCAACTTCTGTTACTGTACTGGTTATAATGTTGGTTACGATGAACCACATGCAAATTTTAGAATTGGGTTCCTTGCTCTTTGTAATAACTGTTGGAACATGGTCGGTGACGGTGTTGTACGATCATCGAACAGTTTCTTTAACCTTAATTTGACAGGGAGTTAGATTAAAGGTGACCTAACTCAACCTAATTAAAGTAGTCTTAAGTTAACTCATTTTTAATTTGATAGGAGGATAGTTAATCTGAGAGTAAGGAGGTAGATTAATCTATTTTTAATCTAGTGTGATTTGATAAGTAGTAAGTTAATTCGATAATGATGATAAATAAAATATTATATTTATATATCTTTTTAATTTTTTTCATATATCTCTCATTCTCTCTCTCTACCTCTCCCTCTTTCTCTCTCTCTCTGGTCACTCTCTATCTCTCACAAACGTTAATTACTAGTTTAAGTTCTTATTCATCTTTAATTTTTTTAATTTATTTAAAATTTCAATTATTTTAATATATGTTACAAAATAAATATATCATAAAAATAAAACTATTTTAGATAAATAACATCATTAATATTTTTATAAATAACATCAATAATATCACTAATTAAAATTTAAAAGTCAAAAATATTATTAAGGGTTTATGTTATTGTTTATCTTTAAACTTTTTTATTTTATCTTACTTTTTAAATATTTTATTATATTATCTAAATATAATATATCATGAAAATAAATTTTGTTTGATAAATAACACCAATAATCTCATTAATTAAAATTTAAAAGTTAAAAATAGCATTAATTATGGGTTTATGTTATTGTTCATCTTTAAAAATTTTTATTTTATTTTATTTTTTAATATTTTATTATATTATGTAAATATAATATAACATAAAAATAAGTTTTGTTTGATAAATAACATCAATAATCTCACTAATTAAAATTTAAAAGTCAAAAATAATATTAATTAAGGGTTTATGTTATTGTTTATCTTTAAAAAAATTTATTTTATCTTACTTTTTAAATATTTTATTATATTATATAAATATAATATACCATGAAAATAATTTTTGTTTGATAAATAACATCAATAATCTCACTAATTAAAATTTTAAAGTTAAAAATAGTATTAATTACTGGTTTATGTTACTGCTCATCTTTAAAATTTTTATTTTATCTTATTTTTAATATTTTTAATATATTTTATAAATTGACTATACCGTGAAAATATTTTTATTTTGATAAATAATATCAATAATCTCACTAATTAAAATTTTAAAGTCAAAAATAACATTAATTATAGGTTTATGTTACTGTTCATCTTTAAAAAATTTTAATTTATCTTAATTTTTAAATATTTTTAATATATTCTATAAATATAATATATGATGAAAATATTTTTTTGATAAATAATATCATTTATCTCACTAATTAATATTCAAAAGTCACGAATATTTTTAAAAGTAATTATTTATTTTAATATCTTTATTTTTAAACTTTTATAAAAAATTTAGTAGATTCCCTATGATAAATATACTATTATAATAATAAAACTTTTGATAAAAACTATCATTAATATTACTAACTAAAATTTTAACAATAATAAAAGTTATAATAATTTAATGTTAAACATAAATAAATAAGAGAGAGAGCACGAGAGAGAGAGAGAGAGAGATTAAATATAAATAAATAAGAGAGAGAGAATTAGAGCATTGATTATGGGTCAGAGAGTGAGAGTACATTTATTGAGCATTGATTATGGGTTAACCTATCTATGGAGGTGGACTTCAAAATTCAGGACTAACTTAGTCTTTAAATAAAAATGATAATCAAACTATAAAAAAGGTTAACGCTGAGTTAATTTTGAATTAAGCCAAGGTTAACCCTCAATCAAGGAGGGGCTAAATGTCCGGAGTTCATGCGAATGGACCTGAATTTGCAGTCAGTTACAAGAGATCGTTGATCGGATCATCAGGACGTGGATGGTCCAACAACTGAAAAGTTTGAACTTTCTGGCGCAAGAGATCGTCGGGGTAAACTCATTAGGTTGTGTTATACACTCACAAAGGGTTACCTGATACTTCTATTAGAACACTCGCTCTAAAATACCAAAGGGTGAGATAACACCTCCAAAGATGCTAGAAGGCATTTATTATCTTTGAAGTTTTGCATGTATCATGGAGTAGTGATTGTTTTCTTTCTTGCAGGTACTGTCGTTTATGCGTTTTGTAAAACAAGTTCGTAACCTAATCTTTTTTAAGGAAAAAAAAGGTTGTTTTCCTATTGAGGAGGGGCAAATTCCTCAAGTCCACCGGGGCCATTATCAACTGGCCTACAATCTACGAATGACGCCAACTAAGGTTCACTCTGGACTGACCCAGCCCACAAGCGTGCACTCCGCGTACGTGCGTGTTCTACACGTCTCGAGGCCCCCAATTGGTAGTACGTGCGTGTTCTACACGTCTCGAGGCCCTCAATTGGTAGTTGTTATCGCCACAATCGTGGAAGTTATCTCAACGAGCATCGAGTCTCCATCCATATAGTCGAGACACTCGTCATGACACCACCTTTTCAACTCTCATAGATCGAGTGAGGGAGTAACTGATGATCCTATGATCGGGCAACTCATTACTCCACTAATCACGATTTCGCTTAGTCGGGAAATGGATACGTTCAAGATCATCACCATCATCATCAGAGTCTTATCTCAATCCGTCAAATATTTCTATCAAATGTTATATTCATATTTAAACTTAAGAAACTAATGTCCTTCATACTAACATTGCACATCTCATGTTAGGCCTTCTATGACCTCTTTTACTAGCATTCACTAAGATTCGATCACATCTTTTAACCGGCGCTGAGGTAAGGCGATAAAGCACATGTCCAAACCACCTGAATCTATTTTCTCATTTTACTATTAATTAGGGGTATCCTCAAGCCCTTACGGATGAGCTCATTCATAATCTTGTCTTTCTTAGTCTTGCCATACATCTATCTCATCATCATCATCTCTGTTACACATATTTTGTGAATGTGTTTCTTTCGTATTGCGCAACACTTAGTACCATATAACAAAGCAGGTCTCACACATATTCTATAAAATCTCCCTTTGAGTTTCACATTCTAAAACGTTTAGGTGGGGTCAGTGTGAGGTGTAATGTAATTCCTAAGGTAAAGGAATTACAATCCCTTATTAGTGAACCGTATATGTTTAGTTGAGAATCGTATTTCACTCTGAATTAGAATTCCCACTAACAGTCTATTTAAAGAAGAGTGTTAAGGTATTAAATTCACACCTTAAAGAGGTAAGAATTTAATTAATGCCCTCCTCATTTAGATATCTTTCTTTAAACAAACTCACGTTCACTGACCAATGAATTGATTTCACAGTCAAAACACCCACTTACCTCATTAACCTAAGAAATTAATCCCCAAACAAAATCCAACCAAAACCCAATAAAAAACATTCACAATTGAAGTAAGATTCATAGACTAAATTCAATTACAAATCTCACTAACCATGTCTTATTTTCTCCCCCGAGTACTCCTCCTCTCATCCGAGCACTCCTCTCCACAATCTCTATCTCTTTCTCCCTTACCCGAATATCTTACTCACCTAAACATCGGAGGGTTGTCCCCTGAAATCTCATTCAGGACTCCTTCTGATGTGTTTGTTCTGTTGCCGTAGATTTTCTCAAGGTGGCCGATCTCTCTCCCATTCAAGAAATCATAAAAATGTGATACGAGGTTCGAGATACCATATTTCAGCCTCTGCACTTTTTGACGCCGTCTGTGGGAAGAGATCTAAAAGTCATGGCTTCCCGTGGAAACTACCACAATGTGAACAACCGTCCGGGAAGTTCAGGTTCCTGACAATCGTCGCGTGACAGCTCTGCCCACTCACACTCATCTCAGGCACTGTAACGACCCGAGAATCCGATTACCGGGACGGTCCGATAACCCGAGACTCGCACCGCCACCCACGAGTCTGAAGACTCGGAAGGGTTAGAAGGATGGTGTGGAAACTACACAAGTATCACAAATAATTGCAGAAATTAAACAGTTATAATATGAAGCAGGAAATAAATTAACAATTTACATGGTCCACAATTGAAAATAACAACAACAGTAGTAGTCCACAACTAGTACAGAGACAAGAAAGAAAAGTACAGCTACACGGGACATACCCCGGCTCTGACCTCTGGCACTAGCTCTGGGCACCCGCACCGCGCTGCCCCCCAGACGCGCTCCCCTGGGGCGGCGCCTCACCTGAAACACGGTGAAAACACGCATGGAATGAGTCTCGGAACAAGACTCAATAGGGATCACTCGAACCCTACCTCGTAAAACGAGAAACCACTACACTAGCGGTAGGAGAGTACCTCAGAAAGGAAAGCCCTACACTCTACCAAACAAAGGTCCTACGGCACGCAAACCGACACACGTGCCACGGTGAGACAACCAAAGCTCAACGGTCGACCCGATAAAACCCGAAGGTCGGAAACACACGACTGACAGTCTGTCACTCCGTACTCGACAGGAGTAGCTCCCACTAGAAGCACAGCCGGTAGCGTCCCCTGACGTCTTACACCGCGCCGTAGGTGATCCGCCTGGCGTTGTAGCTCCTACCAAAGGCGCGAACACCGAACAAGTAACCACAAATAAGTGACTAGCTGGGGTCACGCCCATCGACGTGGGTCCAACCACCCCCAACCACGTGTGCACACACAGACCGCGCGTCCCTGGTCTGGCCCTCTGACCGGTTTTCCCCTCAGCCGGACTCTGGCTATAAGACGTGGGGCCCGACGGCAACCGGTCCACAAACCGCCTCTAAGGGTAAACCCGTACACCACTCCCTGGTGCGACCGGTACCGCGTACTGGTAGGCTACGACTAGTGGAGGGTCACTGAAGGAGTAGACTCTAAAGTCACGAAAAACGACGCCCGCATCCGACGACGCACGGGGACCACCCCACGCACCGGCCCCGTCGCACGGTGGCCACAGTCGGACTAAAAACGGGGTTGCAGCCCTCTCGGGGCAACCAGGCGCATGACGGCCCACCCCGGGACCGTCACAAGGCTGTAACGGTCTAGGCGAGACCGTTACACACACCTGGTGGTCTAACGCATGCCGTTACACGGCCTGAGGAACGCAGAGGGTAACGCGCCTGGTCCAGCGCGTTACATGAATGTAACGCGTCTGGCCCAGCGCGTTACGCAAATGTAACGCGTCCGCCCTGGCGCGTTACACGCGCCTCACGCTCCCCTCATGAAAGGAAGATGTAACGCGCCTGCCCCAGCGCGTTACGCGCCCCTCACACCTGGGGATAACCCAGGGAGTAACGCGCTCGCCCTGGCGCGTTATACACGCAGACCCCCAACGGTCAAAACCAACAGTCGGAAAGCCCCTGACGGCCCAGCCCAGGCGCGTCATATACAAGTGGCGGTCAATCGTAGGACCGTCACAGTCACTGACTGCCGACTCTGGGCCGCCAACATGTTCTGACGAACCAAGTGCACAACATCCACGCATTGCTGCACCAACTCTGGTCCCGTCAAAACACGCTCACCAACCTCAAACCAATCAAGTGGAGTCCGAAAAGGACGCCCATACAATGCCTCATAAGGATCCATGCCGATGCTCGAATGATAGCTGTTGTTATAGGCAAACTCCACCAACGGTAGGTGGTGAATCCAACTCCCCTGCCACTCCAGGCAGCAGGATCTCAGCATGTCCTCCAAAGTCTGGATGGTCCTCTCAAATTGACCATCAGACTGAGGATGATACGCCGAGCTAAAAGCCAACTCTGTGCCAAGAGCTCGCTGGAAACTCCTCCAGAATCCAGAAGTGAAGCGCGGATCCCGATCCGATACGATCGAAATGGGAATCCCATGCAACGGAACGATCCGCTCCACATACAAACGAGCCAACTTGGACACGCTCCAGCAGACTTTGACCGGTAACAACCGAGTCGCCTTCGTCAGCCTATCCACCAGCAACCAAATACTGTCCTGCCCACCCGGGGTCCTTGGCAACCCCACCACAAAATCCGTGGTCACGTGGTCCCACTTCCACGCAGGAACATCCAAGGGCTGGAGAGTACCTCCTGGTCGCTGATGCTCCGCCTTCAGCTGCTGACAGGTCAGGCACCTGGCCACAAATTCTGCGACATCTCTCTTCATGCCAGGCCACCAGAACTGTCTCCGCAAGTTCCGATACATCTTCGTCGCACCCGGGTGTACGGTGTACCTGTTCCCATGAGCCTCGCACAACACCGCACGATGAATCTGCTCCTCCGCTGAGACGTACAGCCTGCCACGAAATCTCGCAGCACTGTCCTCGTCGAGTTCCACATCATCCATCGCCAGAATCTGGGGCAACTCAGGGTCCGCATGCTGAGCCTCTGTCACCTGACGATGGATAGCAGGAGTGACAGTCAGACTCGCAAGCACCGCCAACCCTGGCTCCTAGGGAATCTTGAGCCTGAAAGATACTTCGGGCACTTGTTCCCAGAGCCTCCACTTCCTCAACATCAAGGCACTGACCGTAACCTTTCGACTCAGGGCATCGGCGATGACATTCATCCTGCCCGGCTGATAAGACTGGGTGAAGTCATAATCCTTCATAAATTCCATCCAACGCCTTTGCCTGAGGTTCAGGTCCCTCTGCGAGAACATGTACCTTAAACTCTGATGGTCAGTGAACACCTCGAACTTCTCGCCGTACAAATAATGCCTCTGATCTTCAGCGCGAAGATCACCACCGCCAACTCAAGGTCATGGGTAGGGTAGTTCTCCTCGTGGGGCTTTAGCTGCCGAGATGCATAAGCCACCACTCTACCATGCTGCATCAACACAGCACCCAATCCAACGCCGGAAGCATATGTACACACCACGAAACCTCCCGATCCAGAAGGTAAAACCAACACCGGAGCCGAGGTGAGCAATCTCTTCAGTTCCCTGAAGCTCTGCTCACACTCCTCAGACCAGACGAAAGGCACCTCCTTCCGCGTGAGTCTAGTCATCGGGGCCGCAATGCGAGAAAAATCCTGGATAAACCGGCGATAATAGCCCGCAAGCCCCAAGAAACTCCGAATCTCCGTCACCGACCTCGGCCTTCGCCACTGCATTACTGCCTCGACCTTGGCGGGGTCCACGGAAATACCATCACCAGAAATCACGTGCCCCAGAAAGTGCACCTCGCCGAGTCAAAACTCGCACTTGCTGAGCTTCGCATACAACTGGTGATCTCGAAACGTCTGCAGCACCACACCCAAATGGTACGCGTGCTCCTCGGCAGACTGCGAATAAACAAGGATGTCGTCCACGAAGATGACCATGAACTGGTCCAAATACGGATGAAACACCCTCTGCATCAAGTCCATGAAGGCTGCTGGGGCATTGGTGAGCCCGAACGGCATCACCAAAAACTCATAATGCCCGTACCTCTAACTGAATGTAGTCTTCTCCACATCGGACTCACGAATTCTCAGCTGATAGTAACCGGACCGCAAATCAATCCGTGAGAACACTCGCGCAGACTGGAGCTTGTCGAACAAATCATCAATCCGTGGCAACGGATACTTGTTCTTCATGGTCACTTCATTCAGCTGCCGATAGTCAATGCACAGCCGCAGACTACCGTCCTTCTTCTTCACAAACAATACGGGCGCACCCCAAGGGGAAAAGGTAGGATGAACATACCCCTTGTCCAGCAGCTCCTGCAACTGCGCCCTCAACTCTCTCAACTCAGCGGGGGTCATACGGTAGGGAGCCTTCGCCAAGGGTCCCGTACCAGGCACAACCTCGATCACAAAATCAATCTCCCACTGGGGAGGCAATCCAGGCAACTCCTGGGGAAAAACGTCGAGAAATTCACACACCACCGAAATGTCCTCGACATTCGGCTCCATCCGGTCAGACACAACCACGGACGCGAGAAAATCATGACAACCAGAATCAAGCAATCGACGGGCTCGAATAGCAGAGATGAGGAATCGAGAAGAGGTGGAACGGATACCTTGGAAATAGAAGGTCCGCTTGCTCGGATGCTGGAAGTAGACCCTCTTCATTCCACAATCCACCACCGCTCCATGAGTCTCGAGCCAATCCATGCCTAGAATCGCATCATAATCCCGAAGCTGCAACGCGTACAACCTGCCTGGCATACTCCGTCCATCGATCCAAATCGGAACCTGATCGAAGCAATACGGAGTGATCATGAAATCACCCGAAGGCAACTCCACTGCCAAATCACAGGACAACTGGGTCACCGGCTCCTCGATGCTCAACGCGAAATCCTCTGAAATAAACGAATGAGACTCGCCAGAATCAAACAAAACTCGAGCCACACAACCCAAAATCTGAACGGTACCTTCCACGAGCTGCGACGCCACTGCCTCTGCCCTGGTCATGTGCGTGATCTGGCCTCGAGCTCTCTGCCTGCCTCCCACACTACCTGACCTGGGTAGCGGCGGATACTGTCCCTGCTGCTGATACCTCTGCTGCTGGGGAACCTGCTGCTGCGGCGGCCTCTGAGGACAGTCACACGCCATGTGCCCTGACTGGTCACACCGAAAACAGATAATCGGCGCCGTGCACTGCCTGCCTGGGTGGAACCCACTACACCGTGGACACGGTCCTCGCAACCCACCCACTGATCCCTGACGCTGCAAAGGGATCGCCTGCTGCACACTGCCCGATGAAGCTTGCCCCTGATCCTTGGACTTCTTTTTGTCGAACCCTTTCTTGAAAAACATCTTGACCTTCATGCCAAAGGACGTAGATCATGTCACCGACGCTGCCTGTGCCGGCACTCCTGAACCACTCATCGCATGCTGGAAAGAACCCTGCTGCTGGGTAGCCGACTGCTGGCTGCGACCTGACAAAGACTGCCCCTGGCTGATCGGTCCTCGGGTCCTCTGCATATCCATCTCCAAAGAAGCCGCAACACGAGACGTTGTCTCAAGATCAGTGGCCCCGTTCGTAATCAGATGGTGCCTCAGCTCCTGCCTCAAGCCCTGAACAAACTGCGCGGTCTTCACCCTCTCATGCTCCATGATGTGAGGTACATACCGACCCAGCTCGATAAATCGGGCCCTATACTGCAACACGGACATGTCACCCTACACCAGCTCCAGAAACTCCCGCATCCGCTACGTAGCAACAAAATCTGGACAGTACATACGCTCGAAAGCACTGACGAAATCGTCCCACTCGACCTGCTCAAGTGGACGAAGCTGAAAGGACGTCTTCCACTCTGAAGACCACCACTTCCGAGCCGTACCCTGCAACTGGTTGTAGGCCAACACCACTCTGTCCTTGGCAGCACTCTTCGCAGAACTGAACACCCGCTCCATCTCATCAAGCCAATCACGAGCCGCATCAGGGTCTGCCTGGCCGCTGAAGTAAGGTGGATGGAACTGCAGAAAGTCCCTCACTGCTCGGCCTGGCCCACCTCTAGCTGACGAGCCCTCACCAGCCTCTCCACCGAACTGCTGAGACATAAGCTGGTACATGCCACTGAAGAAATCATCGGCCCCCGGAACCCTCGCGGTAGTTGCGGCCTCGGTAGCTCCTAGTGGCGCTCTGCTATGCTCCTCCTGGTCCCCCTGGACCCCCTGCTGGATCTCCTGACCTCCAGCCGACTGCCCCTGCTGAGAGCGAGAGCTCCTCCTCGGCGCCATACTCGCTCCTGAAGCAAAAGATAGAAAACACAAAAACGGCAAGGTCAAGAAAACGCGCGATGCCCAATGCCAGCGTCACCTGTACATCGTCGATGTGGATTAGTGGACCACTACAATTATCTATGATTCTCATGTAATTCCACAACCGCGCTCTGATACCAGCTGTAACGACCCGAGAATCCGATTACCGGGAAGGCCCGATAACCCGAGACTCGCACTGCCACCCACGAGTCCGAAGACTCGGAAGGGTTAGAAGGATGGTGTGGAAACTACACAAGTATCACAAATAATTGTAGAAATTAAACATTTATAATATGAAGCAGGAAATAAATTAACAATTTACATGGTCCACAATTGAAAATAACAACAACAGTAGTAGTCCACAACTAGTACAGAGACAAGAAATAAAAGTACATCTACACGGGACATACCCCAGCTCTGACCTATGGCACTACCTCTGGGCACCCGCACCGCGCTGCGCCCCAGAGCGCTCCCCTGGGACGGCGCCTCACCTGAAACACGGTGAAAACACGCAGGGAATGAGTCTCGGAACAAGACTCAGTAGGGATCACTCAAACCCTACCTCGTAAAACGAGAAACCACTACACTAGCGGTAGGAGAGTACCTCGGAAAGGAAAGCCCTGCACTCTATCAAACAAAGGTCCTACGGCACGCAAAACGGCACACGTGCCACGGTGAGACAACCAAAGCTCAACGGTCGACCCGACAAAATCCGAAGGTCGGAAACACACGACTGACAGTCTGTCACTCCGTACTCGACAGGAGTAGCTCCCACTAGAAGCACAGCCGGTAGCGTCCCCTGACGTCTTACACCGCACCGCAGGTGATCCGCCTGGCGTGGTAGCTCCTACCAAAGGCGCGAACACCGAACAAGTAACCACAAATAAGTGACTAGTTGGGGTCACGCCCGTCGACGTGGGTCCAACCGCCCCCAACCACGTGTGCACACACAGACCGCACGTCCCTGGTCTGGCCCTCTGACCGGTTTTCCCCTCAGCCGGACTCTGGCTGCAAGACGTGGGGCCCGACGACAACCGGTCCACAAACCGCCTCTAAGGGTAAGCCCGTACACCACTCCCTGGTGCGACCGGTACCGCGTACTGGTAGGCTACGACTAGTGGAGGGTCACTGAAGGAGTAGACTCTAAAGTCACGGAAAACGACGCCCGCATCCGATGACGCACGGGGACCACCCCACGCACCGGCCCCGTCGCACGGTGGCAACAGTCGGACTAAAAATGGGGTTGCAGCCCTCTCGGGGCAACCAGGCGCCTGACGGCCCACCCCGGGACCGTCACAAGACTGTAACGGTTTAGGCGAGACCGTTACACACACCTGGCGGTCTAACCCAGGCCGTTACACGGCCTGAGGAACGCAGAGGGTAACGCGCCTGGTCCAGCGTGTTACACGAATGCAATGCGCCTGGCCTAGCGCGTTACGCAAATGTAACGTGCCCGCCCTGGCGCGTTACACGCGCCTCACGCTCCCCTCGTGAAAGGAAGATGTAACGCGCCTGCCCAAGCGCGTTATACGAATGTAACGCGCCTGGCCCAGCGCGTTACGCGCCCCTCACACCAGGGGATAACCCAGGGAGTAACGCGCTCGTCCCAGCGCGTCACTCGGATGTAACGTGCTCGCCCTGGCGCGTTACACACGCAGACCCCCAACGGTCGGAAAGCCCCTGACGGCCCAGCCCAGGCGCGTCATATACAAGTGGCGGTCAATCATGGGACCGTCTCAGTCCCTGACCCACGAAGACTAACCAAAGAGCATGTGACCCCCCCCCCCCCCCCGAGGCACGTCACATCATGTGACGGTCCCTGGAAGGACCGTCACACGCGCCCGACGGCGAGAACGGCGGGAAAGCTCAAAAACTTCAACCACGCCCCCATGCCTCCACCGGAGAGGGGGAAATCAAAGGGGAAGACCCTTGGGGACCCCTAGCATGATTCTAGGCCATCAAAACGTGAAATCATGCATCAAATCCATAGATCGGGCGAGCTCTCCCCAACTCATGAAAAAAATCACACCCCTCTCGGCCTCCCCTAGGCCTATAAACCACGGAAATGAACAGCGGGGAGCTAAGGAACGTCACCCTACCTCAATGGAGCGAATGCTCCACCGGATCGTCCGTGAATCGCGAAGAACGCTTTTAGAACCCCGCCTCCCCACGCTTCCCACGGTTGCCGCACGATCGTCTCGACGTCACCCACGTCCTTGCCACGTCGCACCGCCGCCGTCTGCAGCCGAAACGGTGGTCGCTGTGCTCGAACGGGAGAGAGGGAGAGGGAGAGGGCGGCCACTATTGGGGAAGGAAGGAGGAAGAAGAAGAAGAAAGAGAAAGGGGAAAAGAAAAAGAAAAGAAATGGGAATATATAGAAAATCTGATTTTTTTCAGAAAAATACCAAAAAATAGAAAAATACGTTTCCGGAATCCTCGGAACGCACCGATCGCAACGGTACCACTCGTGCCCAGGTGAACGACCCGGTCCACCCGCAGTGAGCTTCCGAAGGAAAAGTCGAAACACACACCAGAAATCGGAAAACACGCGCGGAAAAGCCGCGGAACGCCTCCGGGCCTCCGAAACAACTCCGGATCGCGCCGATCCGAACGCGAAGAATGACCGAAACGAAATTTTGGACACAATGGAGCCGGACGCTCCGAGAAACCAGATCTGGGACCCACGAAGAAGGATCCGAAATGTCCGAGATATTACAGGCACTATCCCCGCAGTCCCAAGTGAGTTCAACCACAGGGGATTGACTGAGATGCAACAACAACTTCAGATTATAACGAAAACTTGTCAAGGCCTTTTGAATAGCCAAGCAGAACAGAAGCGTGCTCCAACGGCTCCTCACCAGAATGGCGGGGCCCTAACAGTGGCTGACTCACGGTGCGAGCGTGAGTTATCTGTGGCATCCACCTCCCATATCCCTCATCTATGAGGCCAGTCCTCTCAACGCCCCACTAGCCCACTCCACTCCAACCCTAAAATGGCACAATGGCTAAGGCACTACGAGGATGTCGAGCGTGAGCTAGAGGGAAAGGTCCGCTACCTAGGTTTGTCAATGCGTCATGCCGACCAAATAGTCCCATGGGCCTGGCCCGATTTCGGTCACAGCCGTAAGGCCCTTTTCGGCTCGTGGGCCCTTTGTTGGGTCTAAAAGTCAGGCCTGACTAGGCCCACGGGCTAGACTCGGGCTTTGAGTTCGGCCTGCAGGCTAGTCTAGCACGTTCTTCTCTCTCTCTCTCTCTCTTCAAAATTTTAAAATAACTTAGTTAAAATTATGTTATTTTACATAATTTAAAAATTAAAAACCCTCTTTTCAAATAAATTAAGTAATTAACAACAAAAACTCTAATTATTTTAGTGGCATTATAAGGTTTATATTATTAAATATATTATTTTCATTAATTTTTATTTTTATTTAAGTTTTTAGACATGGTCTTAGTCAGGCTTTACATTTTTATAAATGTGTCAGGCCCAACCAGGCTCAAGCTTTAATATTAATGAGTCGGGCCCAGGCCGAGCCAACTTAATCTCGGCCCGGGCGGGGGCCTGGCCAATTGACAGCCCTGCAGCTACCTGGAGACATCCTCCAGGCAATGAGAAAGAAGGGGTTGCTTGACGATGACACTGATTTCCATGCTCCCTTCTCCCAGAAAATTTTAGAGGCAGTCATCCCTTCGAAGTTCCAACTGTTGGCATTCACTCCTTAAGACGGCACCACCGATCCCGCCGACCGTTTGCACAACTTTGAGTCCAACCTAGTTTTCCACGGAGCCTTGGACGCTATCAAATGTCTAGCATTCACGACCAAGCTGCGAGAGAATGCTCAGGTGCGGTTCAAGTCTCTCCCCACTGGGTCGATCACCGGCCTCCTTCCAACAGATGAAGATGATGTTCAAAGAGAGTTTCCGTAGCTGCAAAAAGGAGGTCAGATCCGCTGTTAACCTCCTCGCTATCAAGCAGGGTTGCGAAGAACCCTTGTGGTACTTTGTTGCCCGCTTCCGCAAAGAGGCTCTCTTCATCCCCCGTCTTGATGTCAGCATCGCCACCACCGCATTGACACATGGCACTCAAGATGTCATCCTCCAGAGGACTCTGGGGGTCGAGTCTCTCACCACGCTGAAGGAGCTAGTCACCCTGGCTCAAAAGCATGCCTGCTACGAGGAGAGTGCAACAGCATTAGGCCGAGCGACTGGAGCCAACCACTCTGACCGAAAGTCCTCGGCCGAGTTCCCCCGCCAAGATCGAGTGTAGCGACCCAAGATCCGGATACCGGGAAGAACCCGATACCTATTCGAATCCTGGCCCGTCGCCCACGAGCCGGAGGGCTCGGAAGGGCTAAAAGGAGTGTGGAGGTACAAGAAAATAGGAAATAAAGTAGGACAATTCAACAATTAATAGAAATAAATAAACAACTACAACAGAGTCCAGTCTAACAGAAGTACAATCTAAGGCAGAGAAGCATACCCAACACCGAGTGAACACTCGGCCCGGCAAGCTGGCAACTAAGAACCTCCGCACAGCACCCTCGAACCTTGAGGAAGAACTACCGCACCTGAAAAGTAGGGGTGAGCCTCTTATCACTGGCTCAGTAGGGGTCCCGCGGAACCCCAACCGTAAACAACGACGGTAGCAGAAAGCAGCAACAAGAGCAGGAACAGCAAACCGGTGGCCAGTACAAACTCGGCACTACAGCTACTTCTACTGGAACGGGAACCACGCCCTGAGCTCACAGTCGGGGGACCACCAAACTAACTGGAAAACCACCGGCTACACCACCAGAAAACACACCACGACAACATTGTCGTGGAGGCTCGTCTCACAGACAAAGGCCCAACCCAAGACCACGCGGTCGGGATGGGTACAATCACGACCTCGCCATCGTGAACCCTACACCGTCTAGGGAAAACCCACGGTGACGCTAACCGGAACCCGAGACCTTTACCTCGGGAAACCACCCGGAAACTACAAGCAAAATCACGTCTCGCAGACGTGAAACGAAACTCGAGTCACTAGAAACCCACGTCACGTGACAGGAGCACTGATAAGTGTGCATTTGTATGAGTTAATTCATGATATACACACGTTTTATGAGCTTTAATGTTAATTATTATACACTTATCAAACTTAATATCGATTTCTGATCAAAATACTTCGTTTGATGAAATTATTATAATTTGATCAATAAATATGTTATTTTACGGGCACTCGACAAAAACTCCACAAGTCTGCGTAAAAATGAGCCAAAGCCCATGCCGACCAAGCCAAATCTTAATTCAAACGAAAAAAAAGAAAAAAATTATAAATAGATATATACTCATATATGTATTCTATGTTATATATAGTTTTATATATATATATATATATCATATTACTATATATATATCTATAATTCAAAAGAAATAAAAATAAAAATAAATAAAAAATCAAAATAACATAAATACTCACTTATATCATATATATATATTCATATAATTTATTCTTAATATATATAGAGGGATATCATAAAACATATTCTTAATATATATTTATATATTTATAAGATATATATATATATAATATAGTTATATATATAAAATATCTATATACATAAGATATCTATATATATAATACATATATCTGATATCATAATATGGAGGGTGTGGCTTTCACGTTGGCAGAAGGCAAAGATGGGCCAAGGCTTCATGGTCACAACGCATGCAAATGGCATGGTCACGTGGTGGGCTCTCCATGCTTCAGGTGGACTTGCGCTGCAGCTTCAACATTTCTGGAGGCAAAGTCTTCACGTGGGGGCTGTGCATGACAAGCCTTCAAAGCACAAAGTTATAATATATATATGCATGTGGGGTCTTCACGTGAAGCCTTCTCAAGGCTAAAAGACATGCAAGCTTCCAAATGGCTTTAATGCCTCCTTCCATGGGGACCACGGGCTCCCTCACATGAAAATGGCCAGGTGCCTCACGAGAACACAGCCGACAAGGCCAAGGTTGGCCAACGCTCCTCTTCAATGCGCATGGTTTCATTCACATGCAGTCTTCACACGGCAGAGAAGCGGCAGACGCGGCTTCACACGAACGCCACCTTCACATTGGCTTCTATTGATTCACACAAACATAGAGGAACAGAGGGTTTGCAAGGCCTATAAAAGGAGCTGGGGAATGGTTTGGAGGATAATAAGCTATTGTAATGCAATTTTTAGTTCCTTTGTTCTTGTGAGAATTTTGTGAGAGCGTTTGAGTTGTTTTGATATTTTTGAAGAAGTAAGGAGAGATAGAGGGGCAAGAGGCCCCCTTCATGTAATAATTTTTTTCAATCTTATTATCCATTTAAATTATTAGAAGTTTTGAAATTTTGTAAGTTTAAGTGGTTGTTATTGTAAGTTCTTAAGATTTTAGCCATTTACATATTTTTCTAATCGTCATTTCAATTTATTGTCTTCTTCAAAGTTGTTCATCTTTCAATTCTCTACATTTTATCTTTCTATTATTTCCTCTAATTTCTCTCTATTTTTAAGTTATTACACGTTTTTCTAAATTTTATCCTGATAGGTTACTGTTCATCCGAGATGATAGTCTGTGTTATTCCTCTATTTTGAAGCTCTTCCAATCCTCTTTTATTTCTGAGTTCTTCATAAAAGTTGTTCCTCTATTGTAAATCTGAATTTTCTTCTTCTACCACTCTCTCTAATTCTTCATCATTTTTAAGTTATTTTTATTTTCCCACGGTTCTGTCTTTTACGAGTTTACTGTTCATCCGCGCCGATAGATGTCAGTGTTTCATGTTTTTCACTCTCTTCCTCTCATTTTCTGTCTCTGCACTCTTCATTAAACGTTTTCCTAACCCTCCGATGTTCAACTTTGTCTTCTGTCAATTCTTCTAATTTTGTCTGGTTTTAAAGTTATTTTTCTTCTTAACTCACCTTATTTTCATTATAATTTTTCATGTGTTCTTCTATCCATTCCACCCCTTCTAAATTGCATCCAAATCTCTCGAAGGCGGTTTCAATTCAATTTTCATGATTTTTAAATCTTAAAAACTCAAGATTTTCAACTTTCAAATCTACTTCTCCCTGTAGATTCGACTCGGTCTCATCACTTAACTATTCTGTTTATTTAATTTGTGGGCCGGATATTTTAATTTGATAGCGGGGCATATTAACAACGTGCGTTTTCTTGCCATCAATTTTGGCGCCGTTGTCGGGGAAGAGTTTATGATTTTTAAGTTGATTATTTTGTGTTTGTGTATATAAATTGATATTGACAATTTTTTTTATTTTGCCAAAAAAATAAAAGTACGAGAGATCGCTAACAAGTAAGTATCTTAACTCTCTCTCTCTCTTGATCTAGTTTCTTTCTTCGTATTATTAACATCCATAATTAGAAAATTCTAAAAAAAATAATTTTATTGGTTAGATAGGTTCATTAATAAAAATAAAAAACACTTAAACCAAAAAAAATTACATTTCAAGATTAGAAATCACACATCATGTTTTAGGGCATGCATCATTTAGGATTACATTTTTTAGTTGTTTCCATTATTTTCTAATTTCTTGTTGTCGAAGATTGCGGGGGACAATGTGAGATCTTTAAATGTTCTTCTAAAACATGATCATGCATTTTTCATGCTTGCATAAAATCCCTTGTTTGAACATTATTTGTTGCACATCATTCTGAAATATTTTAAGGGCATCTCCCATAATAACATAAGGTGGGGATTTCATCACCCTTCCTTAGCGCACAAACCACATTTTTCTTGCATCTTTGCATGACCTAAGCCATAAATAAAAGTTAGTAGACATTGGCCCTAGGTTCACACTTTGATTTTAGTACGATTTAAGCTTACCCTATTGTGGAAACCGGTACCTAAGGTAAGACGGTCGGACGGCAAACGCCTTAAGCGGGACTGTGGTTTGACATAATTAGGTCTCTACGAAAGTAGGGGGAGCCTCCCACTACCCCACCCCTTACCTGACCGGTGGAAATATTGACGGTGAATTTAAGTTGCACTTTTTTCATTTTGTGAAACCACATTTGTAGGTCTAGGTCATCTAGGTCATTAGGATAATTTGTGTGACAACTTGTTTGTGTTTGCATAAAAATAAAACTAAAAATATATATATATACAAAAAGAAAAAAAATCATTCTCTTCTCTCTCTTCGTCTTGGTTGTGTCAAAATAAAAAAAAACAAAGAAAAATCATCATAAAAAATATCTCTCTCATTTTTGTCCTAGTTTATGCATGGTAGGAGATCTCTTCACCGTGACCTAGCTCAACTTGATTGGGAGATTGAGAGAACCTTACAACACAGCCTTAAAAACACGAGGGTTGAGTCTATGGAGATGGAGGCCCAAAAAAGAAGGAATTATCGCTCAATCTAGAACATTGAAAGATTACATGTATCCTTCAAGGGCTAACCAACCCTCTTGCATCCAGTTACCTGAACATAATGGGCATTTTGAGCTTAAGTCAGGAATTATCCAAATGTTGCCTATCTTTAGAGGGGAGGAAGCTGAGAACCCATATCATCATGTGAGAGATTTTGAGGAGATTTGCAGTACAATGAGCTTCACTCACTTAAGTGATGAGTCCCTTAAGCTAAGACTATTTTCATTCTCTTTAAGGGATAAAGCCAAGAATTGGTTGTACTCATTACGGCCTCGGTCGATTACAACATGGGATGGCCTATCCACTGAATTCTTAAGAAAATTTTTTCCAAACCACAAAACTGCCACCATTAGACAAAAACTCAATAGCTTTATCCAACTTGATGGTGAAACTCTGTGGAGATACATGGAGAGATTCAATGATCTTCTGCTGCAATGCCCTCACCATGGATTTGAACAATGGAGATTAGTCCAAATTCTATATGAAGGACTGGATTTCAACACTCGGACTATGGTAGAGTCCATGTGTAATGGGGGGTTCACCAATAAGCGAGCAGAAGAAGCTTGGGCATTTTTAGATGAAATTGCAGAAAAATCACAACAGTGGGAAACTATTAAGGAACCAAGGAAGGCAATCATAAGAGGAGGTTTGTTCCAAGTGGACAAAGAAGTTGATATGGAGGTCAAAATGGGTGCATTGGCCAGAAGATTGAAGGCCTTAGAAATGACAAAAATTGGGAAAACTTATGAAACTGCCAAAAATATTGAGCCTTCTATGTGTGTGTTGTGCAATGGTTCGGACCACCTGGTTGAAAATTGTTCTGAAATCCAAACCTTTAGGGAAAATAGGGCACAAACCAATTCATATCAAAGACCTAACAACAATCCCTACAGTGACACCTATAACTCAGGTTGGAGGAACCATCCTAATTTTTATTGGAAATCCCAACATGCTCAGGCCCAAAACTCCCAGGCCTATAATTTTTTAAATAAGGCCCAATATCAGACCAATTTTTAAAACCAGGCCTTTAACAGAGGTCAACCTTCTCACCCATTGCCTACACAACCGCATCAACAATTTGTCCCACCCACTTATGGCCAATCATCTCAATCTCAGCCATCCACTCAAAATGAGGATAGGCTTTTACAACAATTCCAACAACTTCTTTCATCTCAACAACAATCTTTTACTGCCCAACTTCAATAAGCTGTTTCTAGGATGGAGGCCCAGGTCGATCAAATGGCTGAGGCTAATATAAAGGAGAGAACCAGGCCAATTGCCTAGCCAACCCATAGCAAATCCTAGGAACTATCCACCTGGTTTTAATCCACAGCCAACACTGCAAGTACAACCTAAGAACCCTCATGTTGAGAATGCTAAAGCCGTCACTACATTAAGAAGTGGAAATATTCTTGCAGATCCATACGATGAGGGAAGGGTGAAGCCAGCTCAAGCCAACCCAAGATTTCAGACAATAAGAATGAGGAACTCATGCCTACTTCCACCACTATAGTGGGTCATGAGGGGAATAAGAAGGACAAAGGGAAAGTTCAAGTTGAGGATACCCCTGAGATTTATCAGCCTAAAATCCCTTTTCCATTAGCCCTGGGAACAAGAAAGGAGAAGAAGGAACAACATGCTCAGGCCCGTAATGAACAAATGTTGGAGCTATTCAAGCAAGTTCACATCAACATCCCACTTATAGATGCCATCCAACATGTGCCTGCTTATGCTAAATTCCTCAAAGACCTGTGCACACAAAAGAGGGAGCCTAGGACAGCCACTAGAAAAATTCTACTGTCAGAGGATGTAAGTGCGGTCTTATTGAACCAACTCCCATAGAAAATGAAAGATCCTGGTGCACCACTCATCTCTTGTGTCATTGGAGGCATTACCTTTGAAAAAGCCCTATTGACTTGGGGCTAGTGTGAATTTACTGCCAACATCTGTTTATCAAAAGTTTGGGATAGGAGAACTTAAACCAACCCCGGTGATCCTCCAATTAGCAGATAGATCTGTTAGGACACCTAGGGGGTTGGTGGAGGATGTCCTTGTCAAGATAGACACTTGCTACTTTCCTGTAGACTTTTTGATTCTTGACATGGAACTTAGCCATGATCTGGCTCAAAGTCCCATCATATTAAGTCGACCCTTCCTGGCCACTGCTAATGCTAATATCAATTGTAAGTCGGGGCTCATGGACATCTCTTTTGGAAATCAGAAAATCACTCTCAATGTCTTCAAGGCTTCTAAACACATGGGGAATGAGGAGGACTGTTACACAGTTGATGTAATTGAGGACCTCATTGAAAATTGTTCTCCCTTAAATGAACCCATTGATTTAGATGAGTTGGATGATAAGGAATCTATTGAAGATGTCCATGTGCTTGACTCAAGGAACATGGCATTGTGGCCTACTAAGGTGGAACCTTTGCCAAAACTCAACATTGAGCCGGCGATGCCTTCAATCCAGGTCCCACCACAATTGGAACTCAAACATTTGCCAAAATCTCTAAAGTATGTATTTCTAGGGCCCAAGGAGACTCTACCCGTGATAATTGCTTCTGATTTGTCTCCCAAACAAGAAGCCCAGCTACAAGAAGTCCTTAAAGCTCATAAAGCTGCCATTGGGTGGACTGTGGCTGACCTCAAAGGCATTAGCCCTTCAATATGCATGCATCACATCTACTTTGAGCAGAATGCCAAACCTATTAGAGAGTTGCAAAGAAGACTAAATCCCAACATGAGAGAAGTGGTGAAGAAGGAGGTGGTCAAATGGTTAGATGCTGGAATCATTTACCCCATTTCTGATAGTAGTTGGGTGAGCCCTACACAAATTATTCCCAAGAAGTCAGGACTCACAGTCATCCAAAATGAACAAGGTGAGCCCTTGCCTACTCGATTGACTACGGGATGGAGGGTGTGCATAGACTACAGAAAGTTAAATGCAGTCACCGAGAAAGATCACTTCCCTTTACCTTTCATTGACCAAATCCTAGAGAAACTTGCTGGATAAAAGTACTTTTGCTTTTTGGATGGTTACTCAGGATACAATCAAGTGGCCATGTACCCAGAGGATCAAGATAAGACCATCTTCACATGTCCATACGGTACATTTGCTTTTAGAAGGATACCTTTTGGATTGTGTAATACACCAGCCACTTTTCAAATGTGCATGATGGCTATCTTTTCTGACATGGTGGGAGATTTTCTTGAAATTTTTATGGATGATTTCTCTATTTTTGGGGATTCATTTGAGACTTGTTTACAAAACTTGGAAAGGTGTATAGAAACAAATCTGATTTTGAGTTGGGAAAAGAGCCATTTCATGGTAAAGGAAGGAATTGTATTAGGGCATGTTATTTCTGAAAAGGGAATTGAGGTAGATAAAGCTAAAATTAATTTGATTTCTAGTTTTCCTCCCCCAACATCAGTCAAACAGATCCGATCCTTTCTAGGCTACGTTGGTTTCTACCAACGATTCATTAAGGACTTTTCAAAGATTTCTCGTCCTTTGTACAACTTGTTGGCCAAAGATACGCTTTTCCATTTTGATGATTCATGTCTTCAAGCATACAACTTTTTGAAAAAGGTAGTGACTCAAGCTCCAATCCTACAACCCCCAGATTGGTCACTACCTTTTGAAATCATGTGTGATGCTTCTGATTATGCCATGGGGGCGGTATTGGGCCAAAGGGTGAATAAAAGCCCAGTTGTGATTTACTATGCCAGTCGAACCCTGGCTGAGGCCCAAAAGAACTACACCACAACTGAGAAAGAATTGTTGGCTGTAGTCTTTGCATTAGAGAAGTTCCGATCCTATCTTTTAGGATCTAAAGTCATCATCTACTCTGACCATTCTACTCTGAGATACTTATTGTCCAAGAAAGAGGCTAAACCACGATTGATCAGGTGGATCTTGCTCTTACAAGAATTTGACATTGAGATTCGGGACAAAAAGGGGTCCGAAAATGTTGTAGCAGATCACCTATCCAGGATCCTAGTACAAGAAAGTGAACATGTTCAAGACTCCTTCCCTGATGAACAATTGCTGACCATTTCTCAAAGGAGACCTCCATGGTTTGCTGATATTGTTAACTATTTGGCCGTAAGATTAATTCCTGATGGCTGGTCCAAACAAGAGAAAGATCGATTTCTCTCTCAGATAAAATATTACTTTGGGGAGGACCCAGAACATTTTCGAATATGTGCTGATAATGTCATAAGAAGATGCGTCCCAAAAAGTGAACATCAAAGCATTCTCACCTTTTGTCATACTCTTTCATGTGGGGGACATTTTTCTGGAAAGAAAATTGCGGCAAAAATCCTACAAAGTGATTTATATTGGCCCACTCTCTTCAAGGATGCCCACACATTCAGTCAATCTTGTCCCAAGTGTCAAACCATGGGTAACATTTCCAAAAGAGATATGATGCCATTAAACCCCATCCTTGTGGTGGAAATCTTTGATGTCTGGGGGATTGATTTCATGGGTCCATTCCCACTATCCTTTGGACATGAGTATATACTTATGGCTGTTGATTATGTCTCCAAATGGATTGAGACAGTGACTACTAGAACCAATGATCACAAAGTGGTTCTAAAGTTCATCCAGAAAAATATCTTTTCAAGGTTTGGGTTCCCAAGAACAATAATCAGTGATGGGGGTAGTCATTTCACTATCTCCCGGTTCAAAACTTTGCTTAGAAAATATGGGATCAACCATAAGGTGGCCACGCCTTACCATCCTCAAACAAGTGGACAAGTGGAAGTCTCTAATTTAGAAATCAAGAACATTCTACAGAAAATAGTCCGACCTGATAGAAAGGATAGGTTAGAGAGACTGGATGATGCTCTATGGGCTTACAGGACAGCCTACAAGACCCCCATTGGAATGTCACCTTTTAGGTTGATCTACGGAAAGCATGTCACCTTCCGGTAGAATTGGAGCACAAAGTATATTGGGCTGTAAAGCAGTTCAATTTGGACTTGGCCCAAGCAGGAGAAAATCGGGCATTACAATTGAATGAGCTAGATGAGTTACGGAGGGAATCTTATGAAAATTCTAAGATTTATAAGGCCAAAATGAAAGTTTTTCATGACAAACACATCTCTCGAAAAACTTTTGAGCCTAACCAACGAGTTTGGTTGTTCAACTCTAGGCTCAAGCTTTTTCCTGGCAAGCTCAGATCTAGGTGGAGGGTCCTTTCGTAGTGCATTCAGTATCCCCACACGGTACAGTTGAAATTCTTGATTCTAAGAGTAGGAATATTTTTAAAGTCAATGGTCAAAGACTCAAACCTTATATTGAGGGAGTTTCAGTTGACATGCACATTGATGAGGTGCACTTCACAAACTCACTATGAGTTGCATTGCGTCTGGCTGACGACGTTAAACTAAGCGCTTCTTGGGAGGCAACCCAAACCTTTAATGGTTTCGTGTGCTAATAAATGGCTTCTTGGGAGTCAACCCAAATTTTTATTGTGGTTTTATGTTTATTGTTACAGGTTTGAATCAAGGATAAGTTGGGGGGGAGAGAGTTGATTGATTCCTCTGTTACTCTGATTTTCAAAGCCAAGTGCCGCCTCTCCTTCCAGCAAGGCTGCCCGTCAAAGTTCACTTCCATCAGGTTGTCCCGTTCCTTCCCAAAGTTCATGTCTACATTGTTCTATTGTTCTACATTGTTTATGCCATTAAGGACAATGTCATTTAAGTTGGGGGGCCGGAAATCATGTTGCACATGTTGCACATGTTGCACATGTTGCATTTATACAACCTCATTTTTAAACATGTTGCACATGTTGCATTCATATACAACCTCATTGTAAAAATGAAAAAATACAAATTCCCATTTTGAGTTTCGATTCATGCTTCCATTGAAAGGGAATCTAGAATGGAAAAGATTAGGGAGAAGGTGATGGAACATTTATCTAATCTAGCCATGGAAAACTGATCTAAGAATCTCTTTAAAGTTCATGTGCACTTTTAGAAAAATAAATCACGTTGCACGCTAATGAAACAAGTAGGACATGCCTTCTGTTATTTTGGGTATATTACCTAATATTCTACACTTTTTGAGGAAGAGATCTTTTATAAGCTTTCTGCCATATTATCCATTTAAAAAAATTGAGAAAAACACCATGAAACATGCTCTGATTCTGAGTAACCGGGCCTACTTCATCTAAGACGTATTGAGATTCGCGTCAAAAGGAAAAGGGAACCTTGATCTGTGTAACCGGGCCTACTTCACCTAAGACGTGTTGAGATTCGCGTAAAACAGTGAAGGGTAGTGTGGCATCATGTGTGTATAGAAAGAAAAAAAGAAAAAAAAGATCACAAAAGGGACAAAGTAATAAGGCAGAAAAAAAGTTATTATGCTTACTGCTCTGATTAAGAAGTGCAGGGTTGAAGGGCACTTACTTGGAATAGCAAATGGGGGACGCAATTGTCTACGTTGTGAATTTAGTATTACACATGCACAAGTGCTATTGAACTTTAAATTGACTTCTTAATCATGTACCTTAATTTCCAAATCTACGGCTTGTGTGTATTAATGCTTCCAGATTCCTAATCTTTAGTTGACGCTATGAAAGATGATCTAGAAATGAGGCATAAATATTTTAAACTCTTGTTGGTCCTTAATTTACAATTGTTTGCATTGCTAAGGGACTAGCTGTAACGCCTCGACTCGGAGACCCGGTCCAGCCGTAAAGACTCCCGTCGGATCCCGGTCGGAACGTCACAGTGGGAACAACCCAAGCGGTACAATTGCGATTGAGAATTTCACATAAACACTGAGATATCATTGCAGCGGAAATGAAAATGCTCAATTCATCAGCTTACAGTCAAATGACTGCATCCACATAGATAAAAATAAAGATAACAATTTCACAAGTCTTTTATTACAAATCCAAATTTCACACACTTTTTTTTTCTTTTACATAAAACATAATTCATAACATAACCACCTAAGATAAAGACTGGTAGTAAAATCCGAGCCGCGGTCAAAACACTGCGAGATCACTCCTCGCTTTCTTCTACCGCTTCTCCTGTAATTGTTCAACGGGGTGAGTCTACGAATAGACCCAGTAAGAGACTAAGCATAGTCCCCGGTCAAAACATGTATCAACATATTCAAAATGATTTACAGTAATATATTTCATAAGGTCATTCTATTATCATTTGACAAAGAAAACATGTACATTAAAATTTATCATACCCGTGACAAAGTAAATAAGGATTCATCATTTATAAACATTAACTAATGATTCCAATACTAGGCGGAGTAGTCTCACGCATAGTGAAAGGATCCAGACAGACGTAATCTGCCCTTTTCCAAATCACCATTCGATATACTGGAGATTCATCAGCAGTAAATATTTACCATGCAGTAACAGTAAAAATGTAACAACAGTAAATTCAATATCAGTTAAATGAGCAGTAACAATAGTTTCAGTGAACAGTAAAATAGTTCCAATATTGATTCAGTAACCAGTAATAGTCGTATAACTAACGACTCAGTGAACCGTAAAAGTTGTTCAATATCAATTCAGTAGGCAGTGACAGTCGTTCAATTTCAGTTCAGTAAACAGTAAACAGTGGTATAAATAGCCAGACACAGTGCCCAAACCACCACTAGAAGGACAGTCAGTCGGTACTCGATCACCTAGGTAAGTAGTGATGAGTCTTGGTTACTGCGCAGAACCGGGAGAAGTCCTCTCCACCTTAACCAGCGGTACTTGTCCACCTCCAGGATTTCAATCTCCGTTACCCTCGGGGCCAGTACAGTGTGAACCTCCCCATAGGGGCATTTCTACAGTTTGGTTCCAGTCTCCCCCTATGGTGGCAGTGTCCATTTGGCATTACTAACGGTACGGTAAAAATATAAATATGACATAAATGAAATGGACACATGCCACTAAAAATTCATACTGTGAATATTAATTTTCCAATACTGAAATCATTTTTCTTTTTCTGAAATTTCAAGTTATTTAATTATAATGACATATTTATATAGTAAAAATCCCTAAATCTATTTACCGATATCAGAATGCCTTGAAATTTCAGGAAATTAATATATTTGCAGAAATGATCAAAACAGTAAATTTTTAGAATTTTTCAGAAAGTATTTAATATTTTTACAGAATTATCTATAGTCCATTTATACATCAAAAATTCATAATTCAGTTATCAAAACTCACAATAGATTGAAATTTCAGGAATCTAATACATTTACAGTAAAGATCAGAACAACAAATTTTTATTTTCTTTCAGACAGTAATTATATTTTTTTCTGAAATTACTTATACTCTAAAATATAACATAATTGACTAAATTTAGCTTAAAAATTCATAGGATCATGAAACTTTTACAGAAACTTAAAATTGTCTGTTATACTGCATAGAAAAAGTTTCATACTTTTTCATGCAAGAATAACAATTTTTATAGAATTATTTGAATTATACAATACATGAATAATTAACTAAATATATCTACAACACTCTAAAATTCACCACAATTTTTCAAACTATCATTCATAACAGCATTATCATTCTTCAAATTTTTCATTATTTTGCATGCTGTATTACTATTTTTCACACTATGTTACTATTTTTCATAATAAGTGAGACAAAGATATCATGAATAATAAATTAATTAAATATATCCAACATGATCAGGTAACTTCCAAAAATTTACAGAAAGTTGTCTCAGTCATAGGTATCATATGTAGAAATTTTCATTATTTTTCATTCAGTATGTCTATTTACTAAATATTTATATCGGTTTCTAAAATGTACAAGAATTTACAATAATAACTTGTAATTATAGAAAATTATCCAAAATACTTGCAATGACCAAACTATATTGCCAATTAATTTACAGATATTAAAACATCAGTTCTGTGATTATTTTAGATTTTTCACAGAATATTTATATTCATCTAAATTTTCTAATTATTTGGTTAAACATTGATAATTATACCAGTGATGATTCTGTTACCATAATGAGATGAAATTTTTATCAATTATTTCTAACAAGTATTTGAGTCTTCTGGTAAAGTTATAATATTTTTAATGTATTATTTCTATTTTTCTCAAATTTTTATACTTCTATTAAAATATCAAAAATTATCTAATATTTTTTGCAGATATCAATAATTATTTATATTATCAGAATTCATCACACTAAATGTAAGGATCATACTGTAAGATTTTAAGACCTTTGTGAACACGATTTATAATTTCTATAATTTCTATATAATTATTTATATATTTTATCATGTTTGAAAATTCGTTAAAAGTGAATATCAAGATCCAGAAAGTATGAAAATTTTTCTACAGGTGAAACTCATAGTAAGATACCTTCCCACAATTTATTGTGATTTAATATACTCTTTTGGTTTTTTTGTGTAATTTAAACACCCTTAGGATAATACCGAAATATCTATAAACGTGAAAATAAATTTAATTAGACATAAAAATTTGTGCAGAAAGTTCATAACATCATGTATCATGATTCTGAAAGTTCTATCAATTTATCATACACCGTTGATGATTTTAAGATATTAATCACTCAATTATCCCCTTAATCTCATGCTTTAACTTAATGATTAAATACTAATCTGACCCGGATAAGATTACAGATTAATAAAATACGATCTATGAAGTTAAATACCTATATAGATGCTGATTATATATCACAAATCAATCTAAATACACTAATACATGCTAATCTAGTGGAATAAGTATTAATCCCTTACCTTAAAAATGTTAAACCCTTTCCTTAATGACCTTCAAACCTTCTGCTTCAGTCCTTCACGTATTCAGCCAGCAATAGGGGCAAATGAGCTCCCCTAACCCTTCTATTTATAGGCATTTCCCTTAATCAAATCCTAACCCTCCATTTAAATCAATGGTTAGGATTTAAATATTTATTTTAATATTATTTTATTAAAAATTTGACCTTCCAACCCTTACCAACCCCACTCAGCCTAAACTTTTGACTAATCCATATTTTTCTCTTTTTTTTTATAGCTATATGACATGTGGGATTGACTAAAGAAGGAAGATAATTAAACTAACTACTAAACAAATTTTTTTTAAAATTTTTTTTTTTTATATAAGCCGCAACGCGGCAAAAAAAATTAAAAAGAAAAAGGGGGGGCGGCGCCCACCCGCGCGCGCGCACTCGGGCGGGCGCGTGGGGCCGCCCCCCACCCAATTTTTTTTTAAATTTTTATTTTTTTTCGATTTTGACCTCCGAATTTTTTTTTATATATTTATGACCTTTTTTGTTTTAACCCTTTTCTCCTTCGATTTTACACAATTAACCCCAAATATTTCTGTTAAATTTTTTATTTATCAAATTCTTTCTTCTAACCTTTAAAAAAAATTCTCTTAATTTATTTTCATGACATAAATAAATATAATAAACCAATAAATTCAATCCTTTTAAGCATGCAAAAAATTTTATTTATTAAATAAGATGCTAAAAATTATCGGACATCACACTCGCAATGAGTAAGTTGGGGGGTGTGATAAGGGTGTATTTGTATGAGTTAATTTATGATATACACAGGTTTTATGAGCTTTAATGTTAATAATTATACACTTATCACACTTAATATTGATTTCTGATCAAAATATTTCGTTTGATGAAATTATTATAATTTGATCAATAAATATATTATTTTACAGGCACTCGATAAAAACTCCACAAGTCTGCGTAAAAATGAGCCAAAGCCCATGCCGACCAAGCCCAATCTTAATTCAAAAGAAAAAAAGAAAAAAAATTATAAATAGATATATACTCGTATATGTATTCTATGTTATATATAGTTATATATATATATATATATCTATAATTCAAAAGAAAAAAATAAAAAATAAATAAAAAATCAAAATAACATAAATAATCACTTATATCATATATATATATTCATATAATTTATTCTTAATATATATTTATAGAGATATCATATAACATATTCTTAATATATATCTATATATATATATAATATAGTTATATATATAATATATCTATATATAATATATCTATATACATAAGATATCTATATATATAATACATATATCTAATATCATAATATGGAGGGTGTGGCTTTCACGTTGGCAGCAAGGTTTGCCGTCCCGCCCCGACCCGCACCAACCCGCACGACCCGACCCGACCCAGGCGGGCACCGGGTCGCACGGGCTGGGGGTCATGGACGGGTCGCACTGGACCGCATGGTCCCGTGCGTCCCGCCACGTCCCGCTCCGGTGCGAGGCGGGATCCGACTCGGTACGGGCGGGTCGGGGCGGTTCGCCCATTTAACGGGCCGAAGGAGGAGGAAGAGCTCCATCCCTCCCACCGGCGAGCGGCGGTGCAGCGGCGGCGGACGGCGATCAGAGCGGCGGACGGCGACGTTGGGCGGCGATCGGAGGTAGGTAGGTTAAATTTTTTTTAAATGGTCGGGGGTGGGGCGTCTGCCGCCGTGGGGGACGGGGGGGACGGGGGGGTGCTGGGCGTCTGGGCCGCCGTGGGGGGGACGGGGGGGGTGCCCGGCGTCTGCCACCGTGGGGGGAGGGGGGGGTGCTGGGCGTCTGAGCCGCCGTGGGGGGACGGGGGTGTGGGGGGACCGGGGGGGGTGCTGGGAGTCTGCCGCCGTGGGGGGACGGGGGCCGCCGTGGGGGGACGGGGGGGGTGCCCGGCGTCTGCCACCGTGGGGGGACGGGGGGGTGCTGGGCGTCTGGGCCGCCGTGGGGGACGGCGGGGGGGGGGGGGGTGCCCGACGTCTGCCACCGTGGGGGACGGCGGGGGGGGGTGCTGGGCGTCTGCCACCGGCAGGCGGTGGGGGGATGGGGGGGGCGTATGCCACCGTCTGGGACGGGGGGGTCTGCGACCGTGGGGGTGGGGGGGGTCTGCGACCGTGGGGGAGGGGGGGGGAGGGAAAAATTTTATTTTTTGAAAATTTTATATCTTTTTTAATCTAAAAAATATAAGAATAAAATTTGTTAGATTATTATTGTTTAATATTATTTTTGATGCATTGTTGAATTCATGTTGTAGAAAAAATATAATTTTTATTTAATTCATCTTGTAGAATTAAATATATTGATATATTATTTAATTCATGTTGTAGAAATAATATAAATATCGTTTAATTCATGTTGTAGAAATATATTTATGTTTGATATATTATTTAATTCATGTTTAAATATTAGATTTAATTGAGATGTATTTAAATTTAAATTTAATTTTGTAGAATTAATGATATTATTTTTATTATTAATTGTAGACGTAAAATAACATAATATTTAATTTTAAAAATTGTAAAGATGTTTTTCATTTAAATATATCTATAGTGAGAAATATTTTACAAAAAATTAAAGGTAATATTTATAATTTAAATTAAGTAGAGATGTTTTGAATTTAAATATAAATTTATTGATAAATATTTTACAAATAATTTTACATTTAATTAAGATGTATAATGTAATTTAAGTAGACATATTTTTAATGTAAATAGTGTTGAATATTTTATAAATAATTTTAAAGTTAATTTAGATCTATAATATAATTTAAAATTTATTTAGAGATGTTTAAAATTTAATGTAATAATTACTGATAAATAATTTAATATAATGTAATTTAATTAGACATGTTTATAATTTAAATATATAATTAGTGATAAATATGTTACAAATTAATTTAAACTAAATGTAGGTGTATTAAAAAAATTAGCATTATATGCATGTTTTAGAAATAATGATATTATTTTGAACTAAATTATATTGACACGTAGTAAATATTGAATTTAGTCTTGCATATTGTAGAAATAATGATATTATTTTTCATTGTTAGTCTCTGTTTAAAATAATGTACTTAATATGATTTTTATTTCTTACATTTAGGTGATATAGTTAAGTACTTAATATGGCTCCTAAGGAACGAACAAATGATATTGGGTGGTCACACGGAGTTTTGTTGGATGGCAACCGTAGGTGTTGGCGTTGTAACTATTGTAAAATATAACACCGGGGAGGAGGGGTGTCTCGGTTGAAGAAGCATTTGGCAGGAGGAGCCGGGGCAGGATACTCTGAGGTTGCTGGGTGTACCCATGTGCCTAGAGATGTGAAACTTGCAATGGCTAGGCACCTGCGTGAGAAGAGAGCTGAGATGCAAGAAAAGGAAAAAAAGAAGAAAAGGGATCAAGCGGCAGTGAGCGGGCGCCCAAGTGGCAGCAACGAGGAGGAATGTGCATGGACACCCAGTGACGAAGACGAACAAGCATGTACTGAGCAGGCTAATGTGTATGTCACTGTGAACGATCCATACGAAGCAGAGCTTCGTGAGGCAGTACGTCAGAGCAGGGAAGAGTCAAGACATCCCGAGGAGACTATAGTCCATAGTCGCGAGGCCGCGAGGACCGGAGCATCAGGGAGTGGTGGTTCATCTACGACTCGACAATCACGAGGCATAAGGAGTTTATTGACTGGTGACTCGGGGACACAAAGAAAAAGGACACAATCGATCAACATTGAAGATGTGGAGCACGGTGCACTATCCCGAGAGCATGGTAAGCAAACGAGGATGGACGATGCGTATGGCCAGAAGGGACCTAAATGGAAACTTGATCAAGCTGTTACAAAATGGTGGCACCACGCGGGTCTGCCTTTCAATGCAGCTAATAGCCCTTATTACAAGCCAATGTTTCAGGAAGCACAGGTCCTTGGGCTACACGTGCAGCCACCTACAGCGAGAGAATTGGCTGGCGTATACCTTGATGAACAAGTTGCTGAGATCAAGAGTTACATTGACTCATTCAAGCAGAAATGGATAAAGTACGGAGTCACACTGATGTGTGATGGATGGTCAGGTACCACAAAATCTAGCCTGATCAACTTCCTTATTTATTGTGACAGACATGTATTCTATCACAAATCAGTGGATGGGTCTGGTCAAATTCACAGTCACCAATATATTTTGTCATTGATGGAGCAAGTGGTGACTGAGATTGGGGAGGAGTACATTGTACAAGTGGTGACTGATAATGGGTCGAACTATAAGAAGGCTGGGGAGGAGCTAATGAAGAAAAAACGGCACATTTTCTGGACCCCTTGTGCAGCACATTGTGTAGATCTGATACTGAAGGAGATTGGGCAGCTTCGTATGGTAAAATCTGTGGTCGAGGTGGTACAAAAAATCACGAAATATATCTACAACCACACACTTGTATTGGCATGGATGAGAGAGCACTGTGGCGGCGAACTGTTGAGACCTGGCATCACACGATTTGCCACCAACTACATCGCATTGCAGAGCCTATTGAAGCACAAGGATGGGTTGAAGCAAATGTTTAGAGGTGAGACCTGGCTGAGTTCCTCTTTTACTGCTTCACGTGAAGGGGCGGAGGTCGAGGGGATTGTCAACACCTCGAATTTTTGGGATAGAGTGAAGGTATTAGTGTCATTGATAGAGCCACTGTATGAGGTTCTACGATGCGTGGATGGGGATAGAGTACCAACCATGGGGTTGGTGTACAGCAAAATTACAGCAGCCAAGCGGAAGATCCTTACAACGTCCAAAAAATATGGACCCACCATTCTAGAGATTGTGGAGGACAGATGGGACAGACAAATGAGCCGCGATCTTCACATGGCAGGTAAACACTTACATTCTCGTCCAATCAATGAACTGTGATTTTCAGTTGATACTAATATGTAATTCATTGTCTTACGATTGCAGCGTACTATCTACATCCGGCCTTCCAATATGCTCGGTCCCTTGCTTATGACGATACGTTGATAGAATCGGTCAACATTGTGGTAGACCGATTGTCTTTCACCCCAACAGATGCTGCTGATGCGTTGAATGAGGTATACTTGGATATTTTAACATTGACAATATTAAATGAAATATACACTTCATATTTTTTGATAATGCAGATGAAAATATTTAGAGAGGGAATTGGTTCATTTACGACACCTAATGCCATGGCCAGTCGTGATAGACTCGACCCAGGTAATGTGTCTTCACAATGTACCTTCTATATCTCGAGAAGTAATTTTTACTTCTAATTATTATATTGTACGTGATCTGTCTTAAACACAACTGAGTGGTGGCTAAATTACGGCACACGTGCACCCGTATTAAGGAAGATCGCAATGAGAGTTCTATCGCAAACATCCTCGTCGAGTGGGTGTGAGCGGAATTGGTCGACGTTCTCCTTCTTGCATACTAAGCTGAGGAATAGGCTAACACACCGCAGGCTAGACAAAATGGTGTATGTTCATTACAACATGAGGCTAAAGGTCCGGCATGTACAAATGGATACAAGGAGAGGAGAGGGAGATTACGACCCAACGGATGCTGTGTACTTGCGAGACGATGATGACCCTATGGTAGCATGGGTTGCAAGAGCCACAACCGAGCGTGGTGAGGCAGAATTGGACGAGGAGGCTGAAGAACCTGGCGAGACACCACGGCCTAATACTTTTCTCGCATCGGCTGTACAAGAGGCAGTGGGGGTGGGAGATGAGACCCATGTGCATTTGGGTGGTGACGAGTCAGCAACGGGACGTGATGATGAAGTTAATTTAGACGAAGATCTCGTCATTGAGGGTGGAGACACATCGTATGCGTACGATGATACAGCATGGGAGCGATTGATACAACCTCCAATTTTTGAGCGTCAAGAGCCACCTCAGGTGAATTAATACATGAAAATCGAATTGCAAATTTCATTAGATAGCGTAGTCATATATTGATGTATCATGATGTAAGAAATATAATGCAGGTCGGTCCGACAAATGACAACATTGCGGGAGAACAGTGGTCCCGAGTTGCTGCACCGCGGCATTCAATATCTGCGGAACCAAGAAGGTTATCCACTTCAAGACAGGCTAGGGAGAGTTCCTCATTTAGAGAGGTGAAATTATATTGTCATTTATACATTTGTTAATATATAATTCATTGGTAATTGAATATATTCTTCTTTCAATTGTGTAGTCTTCGGTAGCATCGAAACAACCATCTCAGTCTGCTGCCCCCCGACGCTCAACATCTAAGGCTAAGGCACCCAATCAGTCGTCTCAGGTACACGTACAGACTTACACATTTTGCACCGTAAATTGAAAAATTATCTAAGCAGGCTTCTGCTTCTCAGGCATCTAGAGGGACACAACATGCAGCAGGTAAGCCGCCCCCTGCTCCACAGAAGAAAAAATCATCATGGACCACATTATTCACCAGCAAGAAGGACAAGGGACCACCATTAAATCCGATAGATATTGCAGACATGGAGACATTAGATCCCAATGTAGATGACGACACTCCCGAGCCCTCTGTTGAGCCCCGCATTAGTGGGAGTCATGACTCCGATGCTGATAGTACACCGACAGGGTCTTCATCCCATGGAGGTGGTGGTTCTCAAGGTGACCAACGGAGTCCTCGTGAGAATACTAGTGCTGGTGGCAGAGAGTACAGCAGTGGTCATAGTAGAGGTCGTGGGGGCCGTCAACATGGCGCATGGACAGAGGAGCAGCACTTCACACATGCCACGCAAGATGAGGACCACGGTGTTCCACCGGCAGGGACGAGACGGGCAGCTGATCATTGGGATCCCTACTATGGAAGTTCGGTTGCAAACAGTACCAGCTATCAAGGCATGTTGTCTGATTTTGAGAGGATGAGCACACATGACTCCCAGGGATCTGGAAGCTCGTATGGACGGTCATGGCCGCAGCAGCCGATGTATCATGGCGACTCAGATAACAGTAGTTCATTTTTTCCATCGTATCCATATCCTTATGCCGCAGCTACGTCAGTAGAGGTCGTGTACGCACAAGGTTCGCAGGAGTATGAATACTACGTACGCATGTACTAGGAGAACTATTTAGGTTCAATGCGCTATGAAGACTATCTATCCTATCTGCGGACCACATTTAATGTCAGATTGTTTGGAGATGGGCACTGGCCCAGTTTGGGTCCATAGGCTTTATTAGTATGTATCATTTGGTTACATTTATAACTAACTAATAATTAATTGTAGATTTTTTCATATATAGAGTTCTGTACTTGTCATTGAAATCACTAATGCAAATTTTTACATCATTTGCAGGTCATCATGGACGGACGGCGTCACCCTGCGTGGGAGCATGGATACTCTGTTGAGGGTGATGGACATGTGCACTGTAGATACTGCGAACATCGCGTCACCGGCATACACAGGTTTGCGGAGCACCTTGCGGGAGTGGGACGCGATGTTCGTGCATGCGACCGAGTTCCGGGAGATGTTCGACATTCCTTTCAGACACAGTTACAGGATAGATACGGTTCTCGTAGCACACCGAGGACATCTTCTTCTACGTCCCGGGTACCTCCACCACGAGCACAGGGCGGAGCAGGATCTTCCTCCACGTCCAGAGTTCGAGCAGCACCAGCACTAGCACCAGTCGCACATGATAGAATTGAAGCTATAGATGTAGTGAGGACTTTTTTTACAGATTTTCATGTACCCTCTACCGCAGCACACGACCCATCATTTGTACAGATGGTTACATATTTTCAGTCCCACCCACATGTACCTCCACCCACTAGGATAGAGTTAGATTATACGGGTGATCAGTCTCATGTATCTGATGATGAGTTTTGGGATTCGGACTTCACTGATGATGAGGATTAGTGAGTTTTGGGATTCGGGTTACACAGATGAGGAGGATGAGTGAGTTTTGGGATTCGGGCGTCACAGATGGACGAGGATTAGTGAGTTTTTGTATTTTATACTTCATGAATGAATGCCATTATTATGTCACTGTTTACTTTTACATATTTAGTAATTGAAATAAATTTTTATGTATTATATATAATAGGATGTTTAATTAAGCAGTGTAATATGTAATTTTTATATAATTTATTATGTATAATTTAGTATGGATCTATTATCATAAATAAACTATACATTCTAATATTTTTAAATATATATAACATTTAATCTTTCAAAATAAATTTCTTCAAAATTTTAAAAAAAATTCAAAAAAATCGCTTGGAGTGCCAAAGGGGCGGACCGGGTCGCTGTGCGACCCGCCCGACCCGACCCGTCCCGCGCCGAGACCGGGTCGGCCGGGTCGGCAAACCCTGGTTCGCAGAAGGTAAGGATGGGCCAAGGCTTCATGGTCACAACGCATGCAAATGGCATGGTCACGTGGTGGGCTCTCCATACTTCAGGTGGACTTGCGCTGCAACTTCAGCATTTCTGGAGGCAAAGCCTTCACGTGGGGGCTATGCATGACAAGCCTTCAAAGCACAAAGTTATAATATATATATATGCATGTGGGGTCTTCACGTGAAGCCTTTTCAAGGCTAAAATACATGCAAGCTTCCAAATGGCTTTAATGCCTCCTTCCATGGGGACCATGGGCTCCCTCACATGAAAATGGCCAGGTGCCTCACGAGAACATAGTCGACAAGGCCAAGGTTGGCCAACGCTCCTCTTCAATGCGCATGGTTTCATTCACAGGTAGGGCTGTCAATGGGCCGGGCTCGGGCCGGGCTTAGGTCGACCTGGCCCGGGCCCGACTTATCAAGAGTAAGGCCCGAGCCCGGCCCGGGCCCGACCTATGTCGGGCCGGGCCGGGTCGGGCCCGACATTATATAAAAAATTCAAAGCCCGACTAAGGCCCGGCCCGGCCCGACTACTTAAATAAAATAATAAAAATAATAAAAATTAATAGATTTAATATTATAAAATTTATAATCTCACTAAATAAATTAAAATTTTGATATTAATTACATAATTTGTGTGAAAAGAGAATTTTAAAATTTCTAATTAAGTAAAATAACATAAGTTTGACTAAATAGTTTTTAAAATTTAAAGTGAGAATAAAAAAAGGGATCGGGCCGGGCCGGCCCGCGGGCCGAACTCAAAGCCCGAGCCCGGCCCGCGAGTCTAGTCGGGCCGGGCTTTTAGGCCCGACTAAAAATCCGCGGGCCGAAAAAGACCTTGCCGCCCGGCCCGAAATCGGGCCAAGCCCGCGGGCCTGTCGGGCCGGCCAGGCCCATTGACAGCCCTATTCACAGGCAGTCTTCACACGGCAGAGAAGCGGCAGACGCGGCTTCACACGAACGCCACCTTCACATTGGCTTCTATTGATTCACACAAACAGAGAGGAACAAAGGGTTTGCAAGGCCTATAAAAGGAGCTGGGGAATGGTTTAGAGGATAATAAGCTCTTGTAATGCACTTTTTAGTTCCTTTGTTCTTGTGAGAATTTTGTGAGAGCGTTTGAGTTGTTTTGGTGTTTTTGAAGAAGCAAGGAGGGAGAGAGGGGCAGGAGGCCCCCTTCATGTAACAATTTCTTTCAATCTTATTATCCATTTAAATTATTAGAAGTTTTGGAATTTTATAAGTTTAAGTGGTTGTTATTGTAAGTTCTTAAGATTTTAACCATTTCATAGACATTTACATATTTTTCTAATCGTCATTTCAATTTTTTGTATCCAAATACATTATGTGCTAATGCTAGGGCGTTCCCCGTAAGCGACGCGTTACATCGGAACCCGGATGGAATGACAAGTGAGCAAGGGCCAGCTAGGGCGTTCCCCGTAAGCGACGCGTTACATCGGAACCCGGATGGAATGACAAGTGAGCAAGGGCTAGCTAGGGCGTCCCCCGTAAGCGACGCGCCGCAATGGCGCCCGATTGCGGTGTCAAATAGGCAAGGGTTCTCGTGTGGGGTTGGACGCACACGGGTAAAGAAGCAAGTCCAAAAACATAGGATCCGTCTAGCTACTTGGAATATAGGAACTTTAGCGGGTAATGGTTTAGAATTAGTTAAATTAATGAAGGACAGGAGGGTTAACATAGCTTGCCTACAAGAAACTAGGTGGAAAGGACATAAAGCTAAAGACATTGATGGGTATAAAATTTGGTATACGGGTAATAATAACTCTAGAAATGGTGTTGCTATAATAATAGATAAAAACTTAAAAGATAGAGTTGTGGAAGTAAATAGATTGGGGGATAGACTAATGGTAATTAAACTTATCTTAGGTGATGATAGTTTGAATATAATTAGTGCATATGCACCTCAAGTAGGATTAGAAGAGAGCATTAAAAAGCAATTTTGGGAGGCTATTGATAGTTTGATCCAAAATATCCCTAGTGAAGAGAGAATCTTTATTGGAGGGGATCTTAATGGTCATGTGGGTATAGATAATAGAGGCTATGAGAGGATTCATGGAGGGCTTGGTTTTGGTATTAGAAATGATATGGGTAACACTATTCTTGATTTTGCTATGGCCTATGATCTAGCAATTATTAATACCTTCTTTAAGAAGCGGGACGAACACTTAATAACATACAAGAGTGGAACACATATAAGTCAAATTGACTATTTTCTCATTAGGAAGGTCGATAGAGTTTTATGTAAAGATTGCAAAGTTATTCCTGGTGAGAGTCTAGCCCCTCAACATAGATTGTTAGTAATGGATGTCACTATCCCTAAATTCAAAAGAAAGATCATTATAAATAATTATTCCAAGATTAAATGGTGGAATTTAAAAGGTAAAAGTTTAGAAACATTTAAAAATCATCTATTAAAGAAAAATATTTGGAATTTAGAACAAGAAACTAATGTAATGTGGAATAATGTTACAAATTGTATAACGAGGGTTGCAAAACAACTCTTAGGCGAATCTAAAGGTAAAAAGAACTTAGAAAAAGAGACTTGGTGGTGGAGTGAGGAAATTCAAAATACCATTAAAGTAAAAAAGGAATGCTTTAAAGTTTGGCAAGCTAACAAAAATGCTCAAACCCTAGAAGCTTATAAAATCGCTAAAAAGAGAGCTAAGAAAATAGTCAGCGAAGCCAAATCAAAGGCATTTGAAGATTTATATAATAAATTAGGAACCCGAGAGGGTGAAAAGGACATATTTAAACTAGCTAAATTAAGAGAAAGGAAAACTAGAGATTTAGATCATGTTCGGTGCATTAAAGGTGAAGATCAAAGGGTTTTAACTAAGGATCTTGAGATTAAAGGGAGGTGGCATAGTTATTTTCAGAAGTTACTTAATGGAGATTCCGTCAAAGATTTATCTTTAGAAGGTACCCAAGAGTCCACAATATTTGATAAATATCAATATTTCAGGTGTATTAAGATGTCAGAAGTGGGGGATGCTTTAAGGAAAATGAAAGTGGGCAAGGCCTTAGGACTAGATGGCTTACCTATTGAAGTATGGAAAGGCCTAGGAGATATTGGTATTCGGTGGCTAACTAATTTTTTTAATAAAATTTTAAAGGAACGGAGAATGCCAGAAGTTTGGAGAAAAAGTGTTGTAGTTCTTTTCTATAAAAATAAAGGAGATATTCAAAGTTGTAATAATTATCGTGGAATTAAGCTTATGAGTCATACTATGAAACTTTGGGAAAGAGTAATTGATAAACGCCTCCGTGGTATGACTACTGTGTCGGAAAATCAGTTTGGTTTTATGCCAAATAGATCAACTACAGAAGCTATTTTCTTGCTACGGCAGCTAATGGAGAAGTATAGAGAGATGAGAAAAGATTTGTATATAGTTTTCTTGATTTAGAGAAGGCGTACGATCGATTACCGAGAGAATTGATTTGGTGGACATTAAGAAAGAAAGGAATCTCTCAAGGATATGTTGATTTGATTAAGGATATGTACGACGGTGCTATTACTAGTGTTCGAACTATTGCTGGGGAGACTGGTGAATTTCCCGTTTCTATAGGTTTACATCAAGGTTCTGCACTAAGTCCGTATCTCTTTGCTTTAGTTATGGATGAAGTAACTAAACAATTGCATGATGATATCCCTTGGTGTATGCTATTTGCAGGCGATATTGTTTTAATTGATGAGAGTATTGATGCTCTAAATGCTAAGTTAGAGCGTTGGAGACTTGCCTTGGAGTCTAAAGGTTTTAAAATTAGTAGGAGCAAGTCAGAATTTATGCACTGTAATTTTAGTAATGGGAGAGTGGTTCAGGAAGACATGGTTCTAATTGATGGACATAACATTCCGAAGAGTAGTAGCTTTCGATATTTAGGGTCTATCATACAAGAGAATGGGGAGATTTATGATGACGTTACACATAGGATTAAGGCAGACTGGTTAAGATGGAGAAGTGCATCAGGTGTCCTTTGTGATCGTCGTATGCCTGTGAAACTCAAAGGGAGGTTTTATAGAACGGCTGTGAGACCTGCTCTGTTATATGGTACCGAGTGTTGGGCAGTACGAAAGGAACACATCCACAAAATGTGTGTAGCAGAGATGAGGATGTTGAGATGGATGTGTGGCAAGACTAAGAAAGACAAGATTAGGAATGAGCGCATCCGTAAGGACTTAGGGATAGCTCCAATTGATAGTAAAATGAGAGAAAATAGACTCAGATGGTTTGGACATGTGTTTCGTCGCCCTAACTCAGCGCCGGTTAAAAGATGTGATCAAATCTTAGTGGATGCTAGCAAAAGAGCTCGAGGAAGGCCTAAAATGAGATGGTGCGATGTTATTAGGAAGGACATTAGTTCCTTGAGTTTAAATATGAATATTGCACTTGATAGAAATCTTTGGCGGAACAGGATTCATGTAGCCGACCCCAATTAATTGGGATAAAGCTATGATGATGATGATGATGATGATGATTTCAATTTTTTGTCTTCTTCAAAGTTGTTCATCTTTCAATTCTCTACATTTTCTCTTTCCATTATTTTCTCTAATTCCTCTCCATTTTCAAGTTATTACACGTTTTTCTAAGTTCTATCCTGATAGATTACTGTTCATCTGAGATGGTAGTCTGTGTTATTCCTCTATTTTGAAACTCTTCCAATCCTCTTTTATTTCTGAGTTCTTCATAAAAATTTTTCCTCTCTTGTAAATATAGATTTTCTTCTTCTACCACTCTCTCCAATTCTTCTTCTTTTTAAAGTTATTTTTATTTTCCCACGGTTCTATCTTTTACGAGTTTACTGTTCATCCGCGCCGATAGATGTCAGTGTTTCATGTTTTTCACTGTCTTCCTCTCATGTTCTGTCTCTGCACTCTTCATTAAACTTTTTCCTAACCCTCCGATGTTCAACTTTATCTTCTGTCACTTCTTCTAATTTTATTTTGTTTTAAAATCATTTCTCTTCTTAACTCACCCTATTTTCATTATAATTTTTCATGTGTTCTTCTATCCATTCCACCCCTTCTAAATTGCATCCAAATCTCTCGAAGGTGGTTTCAATTCAATTTTCATAATTTTTAAATCTTAAAAACTCAAGGTTTTCAACTTTCAAATCTAATTCTCCCTGTAGATTCGACTCGGTCTCATCACTTAACTATTCTGTTTTTTTAATTTGTGGGCCGGATATTTTAATTTGGTAGCGGGGCGTATTAACGACGTGCGTTTTCCCGCCATCAAGCACTGCCCCTGTTTTTCTTCTGCCTTAGACTGTACTTCTGTTGGACTGAACTCTTTTGTAGTTGTTTATTTATTTCTGTTAATTGTTGAATTGTCATGCTCTATTTCCTATTTCCTTGTACCTCCACACTCCTTTTAGCCCTTCCGAGCCCTCCGGCTCGTGGGCGGCGGGCCATGATTCGAATAGGTATCGGGTTCTTCCCGGTATCCGGATTTTGGGTCACTACACTTGATCTTGATAGGGAAACTCGATCGAGGACTTTCGGTCGGAGTGGTTGGCTCCAGTCGCTCAGCCTAATGTTGTTGCACTCTCCTCGTAGCTGGCATGCTTTTGAGCCAGGGTGACGAGCTCCTTCAGCGTGGTGAGAGACTCGACCCCGAGAGTCCTCTGGAGGATGACATCTTGAGTGCCATGTGTCAATGCGGTGGTGGCGATGTTGACATCAAGGCGGGGGATGCAGAGAGCCTCTTTGCGGAAGCGAGCAACGAAGTACCACAAGGGTTCTTCGCGGCCCTACTTGATGGCGAGGAGGTTAACGGTGGATCTGACCTCCTTTTTGCAGCTAAGGAAATTCTCTTTGAACATCAGACCGCTAAGCCCTGCCTAGCGGTCCAGCGAGGACCGCTACGCCATAGAAACACCGGACCTCAAACGGTCATACCCTGATTGCTAAGCCGTGCCTGGCGGTCTCCTCGAGACTGTTAAGCTCAGTGGCGGTCTATCGCATGACCACAAGGCTCAAACCGACATAAGGGACCCCTGGCGGTCTCCATATGACCGCTAGGTAGCCTAGCTGTCCCTGGTTGTCCCGAGCACGAAAATAGCGAATCTCATAAAAAAATCCCATTCCACGTCCCGTTCACACCCATGTGAAGGGAAAAATAAGGAGAAAATAGTCCCCAACCTCTCTAGCACCGAGATGACCCATATAAACCCCAAAAACGTGATCAAAATGTAAGATCCGGCTCACCCTAAAACATGCACTTTTTCCCAAAACATGAAAATAACCCCGCTCGGCTCACCATGGCCAACAAAACTCGTGGGAAAGGAAGTACAGGGGTTAAGGATCCGTCCCTCTACCTCCACCGAAGATTCCGCGCACCAAGGAAGCCAGTTCGCCAAGAAAACGCCGTTAAAGCTTCGCCGGTTCACGAACTCGCCACGAGCTCCACCAGGAGCCACCGGTATGGAGACCGCCAGGGTCCCCTATGTCGGTTCGAGCCTTGCGGTCACGCGATAGACCGCCACTGTGTTTAGCGGTCTCGAGGAGGCTGCCAGGCAGGGCTTAGCAGTCAGGGTATGACCGCTTGAGGTCCGGTGTTTCTGGGGCGTAGCAGTCCTGGCTGGACCGCTAAGCAGGGCTTGGAAGAGTGGGTGAGAAGAGAGAGCGTGAGAGAAGAGAGAGGGTGAGCGTGAGAAATGAGAGATGGGGAGAGAGAAAAAGGAGGTTTTATATATAGAAATTTTAGAAAATACTAAACATAGGGAAAAATACTCCCAACGATCCTCGAAAAACGCACAATGCGCCTGCAGCATCTCGGAGTCGGAGAACGCGACGGTTCACCCTACACGGGGTTCCGAAGGTCTGACAGACAAAAACACGCGTGAACCGTAAAACTCAATCCGGGACCCACGAAAGCGATCCGAAACTCACGAATCTTGATCTGAACAATATCCAAAAAACTCGGGGCATTACAGAGTCAACACAGATAGATTTATATAGTTTGATTGGCCAGATTGCCTCCCTACATCCACGGAACCTTGGTCAGCTTCCTTTTCTGTACTAACGCCAACTACTGAGATACAACTATGGCGGCCTGACTTTGAGACTCCTCTTTTTAGGTTATTAGGGTTAGCATAGCCCTATTCCCAATACATCATATATATAGGAACTCTGGACACTACCCGACAAATATTCCCTAGTCTATGTCAGTCACTGAATATTAATCACTTTGAAGAACATGAGTCACATCTCAACATGGTGACTATGGCGGCCTTCTATAGAGAAGTAAAGAAGAAGAGCTTCAGTGGCGACAGCGAGCATGACAGGGAGCTCTGGTGGTCCGAGATGATGGGGAGGCATCTACGTCTCCTTGGAGTGGCTCTGCTTCGATCAGAGGAGGGGTAGTTTTATGCAGGGAGACGATGAAGGGGAATATGTAAGGGTAAAATGGAACATTGCTCCAAAAAACTTGGCAAGAAGCCGCAGAAGCTCCTTCTCCGCCAAGGCATCGTTTAGTTCGGCTTCTCAAGTTTTAAAAGTTTCCAGAATCCTAAATTACGTACAATCATTAACGAATCCTGAATTTGTCTAACAATCCTCCGCTGCATTGGAGAAGTTCCCATGGGTCATTTGGCACTAAGTAATGCTTTGTGCAATACAATCGTTGCAATTAGGCCTCCTCAAATTGTGACACGTGCTCCGATTGGTCCACGAGGATGTGGCTTCGCATCACTTTGCATTGGGCCTAAAGCCATCATTTCCTCCTTCGTAAAGAACCAAGGCCATCATTTCCCTTGTACAGAGCACGAAAAATTTTGAGCCATAAATCCTATTTTGCCCCTATCACTCTCCCATCTTCACCATCGATGGTAATGAACTTGAAACAGGAACAAAACCCTCACCCTTGGAACAAAAGGTGAAAGCTCATAAGATTTGCAAGCTATCAGCTGTAGGTTAACTCGCACGGATCTGATAGGGGCCAAAAACACAACAAAAAAATGGAAAGATATCAAAGCAATCGATGAATTGAGTAGGGAATCTTTTGTGATTTGTTGTTCCTGATCTATAACGGCGATCGGTTTGTCTGTGTTGGGTGAAACAACACGATGAGGTCATGGAGCTCGAGTGGCTATCCAACTTCGTGGAGGGGTCCTCCAATGAAGACCTGCCGCAGTTGCAACTAATCTCGGGGGGTGGCCAAGTCATCGTCCTCTCCGACATCGGCGAGTGAGGAGTCTGCCAGTGTAGCGGCCCAAGGGGTTGCCTCTGCGCATGGGAACGCATCGCTGTTCCACGAGGAGACGCACGTTCCCGAGAAGGATCGGAGCAAGTACTGCTCCATCCCGATGCCCTCCAACTGGTCCTCCCACCTACTCGTGCTCTACTCGGCAGTCGTGGTAGAGGGGCCCGATGGGATGGGTTAGTGGTGTAGATGGCGAGGGACTAAATAGTGATGACCAGTAGGAAGGCAACGACGAAGAAGTCGGCGCCCATGGAGTCTGGAGCCTTCTTGTTGGGTTTTAAGGTGGAGAGCTTGGCTCCCTTGTGAGGACATGGGAAGGAGGTCTTTTAGTGCAATATGTTTTAGTCCAATGTAATTGAGTTCCTGAGAAATATACTCTAGTTCTGTGCAATATATTTTCAGTTCTGTGCAATATATTTCTTATCACTCTAATATATTTCAGTCTTGTGAAATTGAGCTCCTCCCTATGAAATATATTCCATTTCTATGTAATGGACTGTGGGGTGTATTGTCTCAAGTACATAGAGTACTTTTCAAAGAAGGTAGATGGTGAAGTTCAATGAAATTTCACACATGACGATATTCAAGCCTTGCGAGGAGAGATGACAACTAATCTTTTGAAAGATGGCACTGTCATGCAGTCCCATGTGTGAATTTTCACTCATTTGATGTAAATATTTATGTCATTGAGCACATAGATGTAAACATTTATGTTTTAGTCACAAAAAAGTAATTTGTTTCTTATACAAGAGATTGTTTAATACAGACCAACGTGTAATATATTACAATACAATATGTTTCATTCCAATAGAAAATCTTTCATTCTAGTGCAATACGCTTCACTTTAGTGCAAACTCCTTCAGTCCAGTATAATACGTTTCACTCCAGTACGTAACGTTTTAGTACATTGCAAACTATTTTGGCCCAGTGTAATGTGATGTTTGTACCATTGCTCTTTGAGACTTGGATGACGACATTGTCTGAGTCTCCAAATGCCCAAAAAGTCATCATCTATGTTGGAGACTTGGGCAATCATCCATTCTCCATTGTTCAATTCTCCGTGACTGTAGCTATTCTTCAAATGCAATACACTTCACGGAGTCATGAGAATTTATTATTAATGAGAAATCTCCTTCTCAGCCACCCAGTTCACTTTACTATAGGGTGTATTGTCTAAAGTACATAGAGTCCCTATCAAAGAAAGTTGATGGCCAAGTGGAATAGAATTTCACAGTAGACGATATCCAAGTCATACGAGGAGAGTTGACTGCACACATTTTCAATCCAATGTAATACAATTCAATCAAGTGCAATCAGTTTCATTACAGAGCAAACTATTTCAATTATGTTCAAAATGTTTCATTTGAGTGCAAAATATTTCACTCTGACGTAATATGATGCATAATGGACGATCGCTCATTGAGCATCGTCTAAGTCTCCAAACGGTCAAACCATCATCGTCTATCTGTGATAGTCTAAGTCTCCAAGTTAGCCTTCACAAAGAGGGCCAAGCAAGTTACCTTGTGGTAATAAGTTTCAATCTAGTGCAAAGTGTTTCAGCCCATTATTTCAATATAGTGCAAAATGATTTGATTCGGTCACGTGTAATATGTTTCACTATAGTACAATATATTTAATTACAATTAAAAAAAGAAACACTATATGTAATATCCCGGACCTTTTAGATCCTTCTTCGTGGGTCTCGGATCTGATTTCTATGAGTGTCCGACTCCGTTGTATCCAAAATTTTGTTTCGAACATCTTTCGTGTTCGGGTCGGCGCGATCCGGAGTTGTTTCGAAGGCCCGGAGTGCGTCCGCGACTTTTCCGCGCGTGTTTTCTGATTTTCGGTGTGTGTTTCGACAATTCCTTCGGAACCTCGTTGCGAGTGAACCGGGTCGTTCACCTAGGCGAGAGTGGTACCGTTGCGATCGGTGCGTTCCGAGGATCGCGGAAATCTAATTTTTAATTTTTTGATATTTTTCAGAATTTTCAGATTTTCTATAAATACCCCCCTTTTTTCTCTCTCTCCCCACCTTCTTCTTCTTCTTCTTCCTCCCACCGTGAGAACCGCCCCCCCTCTCCCTCTCTCTCTCCCATTTCAACGCGGCGGGCCTCTCTCCGGCTGCAGACGGCGGCGGGGCGACGGCGCGGCGACGTGGGCAGCGGCGAGGTGATCTCGTGGGCGTGCGATGCTCGTGGGAAGCGTGAAGGAGCGGGGTTTCTAAAAGCGTTCTTCATGGTTTGAGCTCGATTCGGCGGAGCTTTCGCTCCATTGAGGTAGGGGGACGAATCCCTATGCTCATCCTGTCATCCCCCGCGATTTGTAGGCCGAATGGGAGCCGAGATGGGTGTTTTTGAGCGGGTTAGGGTAAAATCATGATTTGGGGAGATTTCGCCCGATCTATGTTTTTAGGCCGCGATTTGGCGTTTTGATGGCTTAAAAGCATGCCAGGGGTCCCCAGGGGTCTTCCCCTTTATTTTCCCCCTCTCCTATGGAGGCATGGGGGCGTGGTTGTGTTTTTTGGGGTATTTCCCATTGTTTCACCGTCGGACCGGTGTGACGGTCCTTCCAGTGACTGTCACACCATGTGACGCGCCCAGGTGGGTGCGTCACAGCCTTGTTTTTAGCCAACTGGAGTCTGTGGGCTGTGACGGTCCCACGATAGACCGCCACAGACGTTGTGACGCGCCTGGGTTGGACCGTCAGGGACGAGTCGACCGTTGGCTTTACCGTTAGTTTTGACCGTTGGGGGTCAAGGCCTGTGACGCACCAGGACTGGCGCGTCACAGCCTTGTGACGCCCCTGTGTGGGTGCGTTAGAGCGGACGCATTCCCACCCTGTGACGCACCAAGGGTGGTCCGTTACAGCATGTGACGCCCCGTGAGGTGTGCGTCACAGTCGTTTTCTGCTCGCCTTGTGACGCACCATGCTGGGTGCGTCAGGGCCTGTGACGCACCAGGGTAGGCGCGTCACAGTCGTTTTTGCACTGAGTGTCTAACGCGCCTGTGTTGGGTCGTCAGATGGCTGTGACGGTCCAGCCTTAGACCGTCAGAGGCTGTGAGGCGTCTAGGGTAGACCGCCAGGCTTAGGGTTGCCCCGGGTGGTTTGCAGCCCCGTTTTCCTTTCGACTGTGGTCACCGTGCGACGGTGTTGGTACGTGGGATGGTCCCCGTACGTCGTCGGATACGGACGTGGTTTTTCGTTGACTTGAAAGTCTACTCCTTCAGTGACCCTCCACTAGTCGTAGCCTACATGCACGCGAGTGGACCCACCAGAGAGTGGTGGAGAGGCTACCCTGAGGACGGTTTTTAGATTGGTTTCCGTTGGGCCCCTCGTCGGTAGCCAGAGTCCGGCTCCAGGGGAAAACCAGTCAGAGGGACAGACCTAGGACACATGGTCTGTGTGTGCACACGTGGTTGAGGGTGGTTGGACCCACGCCGACGGGCGTGACCCCAGCTAGTCACTTGTTTGTGGTTACTTGTTAGGTGTTCGTGCCTCTGGTAGGCGCTACCACGCTAGGCAGTTCACCTGACGTGCGGTGTAAGACGTCAGGGGACGCTACCGACTGTGCTCTAGTGGGAAATACTCCTGTCGAGTCGGGAGTGACAGACTGTCAGTCACTCTTTGCGACTTTGACCTTCGGGTTTTGTCGTGTTGACCGTGGTGTTCCGGTAGTTCCACCGTGGCACGTGTGTCGGCTTTCGTGCCGTGAGACCGGTGTTTTGTAGATGGCAGGGCTTCCCTGTCTGAGGTTCTCGCTTACTGCTAGCGTAGCGGTTTCTCCGTTTGCGAGGTAGGGTTCGAGTGATCCCTACTGAGTCTTGCTCTGCGACTCATTCCCTGCATGTTTTCACCGTGTTTCAGGTGAGGCGCGGCTTCAGGAGAGCGCGTCTGAGGCTCAGCGTGGTTCAGGTGCCCAGGGTTAGTGCCAGAGGTCAGAGCCGAGGTATGTCCCGTGTAGCTGTACTTTTCTTTCTTGTCTCTGTACTAGTTGTGGACTACTACTGTTGTTATTTTGTTATCTTGTGAACCATGTATCATGTAAAATGTTAATTTATTTTCCGCTTAATTATATAACTGTTTAATTTCTATAATTATTTGTGATACTTATGTAGTCTCCACACCATCCTTTTAACCCTTCCGAGTCTTCGGACTCGTGGGTGGCGGTGCGAGTCTCGGGTTATCGAGCATTTCCGGTAATCGGATTCTCGGGTCGTTACACTATAACCTTATCATTACACTGTAAATTGTTTTCACTCTTTTGTAAAAAGAGCTTCATTCTTATGCAAAATGTATCAACATAGTATACTGTGTTTCATTCCTATTAAATGAAAAGAAATCTCTATATTGCGTTGCATGACTGGCAGTTCAAAGTGTATCGCAACAGTGCAAAGTGTAACAATCCAGTGCAACACTTGTTATTACAGTGCAAAGTATATCATGATAGTGCAACACCTTTTCTTCTTCTTATTTTGATTCTGATCGTCTCCGTAATCCAAGGCAAGGAGGGGAAATTATAAATTCAAAAAATAAAAAAGGTAAGGAGAAACCTTAGTGAGGAAGATTTCTCTACCAGAAGTTCTAGACCTACAGCTCTCCTTCAAAAAATCTCTCTCCTTACAACTTAATATATTGTGGGATTATGTTGTTGGCTCGACAGGGGGTGGAGGGGCCAAATGAGTTGTTGGAAGTCGGGTTTCACGTGATGGTGGAGTAGGAGGTCATCGTTGGTGACCAACGGTGGGTCATAGATGTTGCCCAGGTGCAAGAACGGAGTAGCTCTGACATGGGGTCATAGATGCTACCCATATATTGTAGGCATTACAGAGCGTCTTGGGCCGAATGGGCCCCATTCGCCACTGTGGCGTCTTCCCAAGAACATGCATCTCTGCGCAGAACAATGTTGCGCCCCCCCTACACGAAGGCAGCCCCTAGGTCGCTGCACCGGCAGACGCCTCGCTTGCCGATGTCAAAGAGGAGGATGACTTGGCCACCCCGAGATGAGTTGCAGCCGTTGTAGGTCCTCGTTGGAGGACTCCTCCATGAAGTTGGACAGCCACTCAGGTTTCACGATCTCGTCGTACTGTTTCACCCAACGCAAATAAACATATCGTTATCAAATATCAAGAACAACAAATTGCAAGAGATTTCTTGCTCAATTCATCGATTTCTTCGATCTATTTTCATTTTTTGTTGTGTTTTTATCTTCGCTCAGATCCATGCGAGTTAACCCACAGTTGACACCCTAAAACTCTTATGAGCATTCACCTTCCGTTCAAATGGAGAGGGTTTTGTTTCAATTTCAATTTCATTCTCACCGAAGGTGAGGATGGGAGAGTGATGGGGGCAAAATAGGAATTTGGTTCAGGGTTTTTTCATGCGTTGTACAAGGGAAATGATGGCCTAAGTTTCTTTGCGAAGGAGTAATGATGGCCTCAGGCCTAATGCGAAGTGTTGCCAAGTCACACCCTTGTGTACCAATCGTAGTGTGTTGTAATTTGAGAAGGCCTAAGTGCAAAGACAATGTTGCACAAAGCATTATTCTTTGGCACAACATGTCAAGTGAAATATAGTGAAATCCCATTAACGATATTGCCACCTTTCTCTTTCTATGGTAAATGTCTTTAACCCTTTACTCCTTTTGCTCACATTTGACACCTTCCAATTGCCCACATTCGCAGGGAGGAAGAAGCCCCTTTGATGGCGAGATCTGACAGGCATGATATTTCGTCATCGCTTGAGGAGGAAGAAGGTGGGATGTGGAAGGCCCAATCTCTCATCCTCATGTGAGGAGGACGAAGGCGTGATTTGGCTAACCTTGTGCAATATGTTGGTGTCATCGAGCAACAATGCCACTACGAGCAACAACGTTGACGTCCGAAGCGTTAACAGTGGCAGCTGCACCCGTGGGCAATTTGCGTCAGACTAGGTTGCCTCTCACGATGGCATGGATAGGAGTGAATGGGGTTCTAGGGTTCGGGGAAGAGAACGGGGGCAAACAAGTTTTCTTATCTTCCTCGCAAAATGACGTGAAAGGGAAGAAAAGTGGGGACAGAAATATCCTTTGCCTTTCAAAATCGATTGACCACCTCCAAGAAGCAGCTACAGGGGAGTTTTTGTGAAATGCGTGGCATGTTTGCTCATGTGTTGTATCTCTCCTTGCTCAAAATCCATGTGTGCAAAAAAATTGATGTGAAGTGGGTGCATTTGGTTAATTTTTTTCTGGTTGGAGATTCTAACGATTGGAATCTCCTTCAGAAGTGGAACCAAATGTTGTTGAAACTTTTTGAGATTTTGGATTGCACTCACTAACGAGTCTATCTCTCTCCACAATGAAAAACTCTACAAGCACCAAAGTCGAGGCTAGTCTTGCTCATTTGAAAATGATTGAACCCTTGTCAAGGATTCTAATGGTTGGAATCCCCATGGGTAACGTTTCCAAATGCCCCCTAACCCACGTGTCCTTGCTTCTTATTGGCCAAGACCTCGTGGGATCCACTACCGCTGACCTGACACACATAGGAAAAACGTAAAAACTATAATTTTCCCAGATCTGCGCATCACCTGGGGATTGTGGGGTTCTGTTGGTCTTTGTCAAGGTTTGACAAACCAGCACAGTGTGATTTGTACCGCACATATCTGATCGCACTAGTCGGTGACTAGTACGACTGATACGTGGTATACAATCGGTACACTACTCATGCTATTTTAAATATTATATATTTTATTTTATAACAAATATGATTTCATAAGTCATTTATTTGAGAATATCACCTTTAATTGTACGGTATTATGTTCGAATTGTATATTTGACATGTTTTTCTTATTTTTTTACGAGTCTTAGGTTCGAATTGTATATTTGGCATGTCTTTCTTATTTTTTACCAAGTTATTTAGAAATTGAAGTAAAAAAAATACGACACTCCAAATATTCGAATCAAAGACATCACGGTTAAATCGAAGACTAACTAACCAATTGGGTTAGAAAGTAACTTGAATAAATTTACTTTATAATCTCAAATAATTTTTTTCGTCCCATTACACAACGGTACCAATGCATATTATATCGTACTAGTAAAAGATCGATACGGTTGGTATAACCGGATCGACAAACCCCCGTGCACGTCGAAACAAATAATTAACATTTTTTAATTTCACCCACATAATATTTCATATTACGAATTATGCTTCTAATATAAATATTTGTCTGTAGGCCCCTATTAATAACCCTTTTCAAGGCTTTTTCCCCTCGCGAACACGTGTGACTTTTTCACAATGATAAGGGGCTCTTTAATCTTTATTAAATAATTCGAGTTTTTAGGGGGTTATAAAGAAATATATAGACTAGAAAGAATGATTTGTAATTAACAACAAAAGCCTCGCCCCCAAAAGAAGGAAGTAGGACGAATCGGGACCTTTCAAATCCGCTCTGATTCCGCTTGCCCCTCCGCAACTGCGCCCAACGAGGAAAGCGAGCAGACGCTCTGCGCGATCGCGTACTCCCCCGCCGCTTCTCTTCTCCGCGCTCTCCGCGAAGGGCGGGCGTCGCCTTACTCGAGCCGCCAATGGTGCGATGCGGCGGCGCCAGATTTGCGTACTGGTTCTACCGGAGGTCCACGCGGCCGAGTCAACTCGCGGCCGCCGCTGACACTGCTGCTGTAAGCTTGGCTCACTGGCCTCTTCTGTCGATCGGTTCCCCTCGAGGTTGACTTTTTCCCGTCTTGCTTGCTATGTATCCGGAACTGCAGTCGGAGGCTTCTGCCCGACGATTCTTCTCGGGAGTATGCAGTTCGGCGGGGGTTGCTGCAGGCGACAGGGCCGATACGGGTGTGTGCGCGTGATGGGTGATTTCTGCAGGATGAAGTTGCCATATTTTGTGTTTTTTTTTGGTGATCTTTGTGAATTGTTGTCCATACCTTCTGGTGAGCGCAGCAAAATGGAGGATTGGGATACGGAGTGCAGCATTTCCCGTGACTCGGTGCCCGAACAGGTCATTCCATGGTACGTACGATGATGCTTAATGCCTTGTCGATGAAAAACTTCTATCTTCATCTTTTGACGATATGGACACTATTTTCAGATACCAATTTACTTCTTTGCTTGGTCACATTTGTCAGGAACGCGCCCAATGGCTGTAAGAGATTACTATGAAGTGCTAGGGGTGAGCAAGAATGCGAGTCCATCGGAAATTAAGAAAGCTTATTATGCGGTGTGTACTATCTGCTTTTTCGTTCAACAATTTAAGGGTGGGTTGTCCCATCATAGACAATTGGTGTACCAGCCAAGAATCCATTTGTGACTGAAATAGCTCACCGTTTGTATGCCAATGAAATGCAATTCCTGTTCTTGTCCCAGTTGCAGAAAACTCAGATGATGGGGATTATGTACAGTTCATATTTGGGTACTTGGGCCATGAGAACATCATATAGGACATGCGACAAATGGAAACATCCAACGTATGGGCTGAGTATTATAGCAAAGGATAGTTACTGGATTTAGTGATTTCATGAATTGGGAGAGTCACATATTAGGAACAAATACCTCCCTGTTCGCATGTGACAGGGAGGTTTCCTGTTAGCACGTTTTTGTAGACCGTTGGATGTTAATCCCATGGTGTAATTCAAAAACAAAAAGGCAGAACAACCCTTCCATGTGAGGGGTGAAATTCCCGCAAGCAGGGCCTGCTTGGTGCACCCATGGCTAGCTGCTTAGCTGGCAGCCCACGTGCAGGACTTTTGCCCACACAAGCAGGATGCCCGCGTGCTGGGGGGCGAATCCTTCCAGCGCACCCATGGCTATCTGCTTGGAATGGTCATTTTTTTATTTTTACATTTTCTCTTGTGAACTCCATCCCAAATCACTTACCTCCCATGAATTTAGGTGTGCCTATATATATATATATATATATATAGAGGGAGGCGATCAGGTGCCGCCACCTCATTGCCTCCCAGGTCATTATCTTTTTATTTTTTTGAATTTTGTTTTAGGTGAGGTCCAAAGTCTACTAACTTGGAGCGAGACCCAAGTCAACAAAAACTTATCTTAGAAGGTAAAGGAAAAAAATGTGTGAATAATGACTTGGGATCTCAAGACAGACCCCAAGTCACTATTCACACTTTTTTTAAATTTTTTTTCTTGCCGTGGACCCCAAGTAAAATAGGAGATTTGGGCCCCACTTCAAAGTAGGGGACCTTGATCTCCACCTTTTTTTTTCTTCAAAAAAAATAAAAAAAATAATGACTTGGGGGTGATGAGGTGACCGCGGCACCACCTGATCGTCTCCTATATATATATATATATATATATATATATATATATATATATATATATATATATATATATATACCTCTTTCACGACGTACTTTTCCCCTCCCCTGGACTCTCTCTCTCTTCGCTTGATATCTACATTGATGTCTCCTTGCTGGACTCCTATTCATATCACCCAATCCCTCCCTGCCCTCTCACCTCTCCGTTGGACTCCATCTCCCTCGCTCTCATCTCCTACCAAAGCGATCATTCACACCTGCATCCGCTAGCTTGTTGATGATGGAGGTTGTCCTTCAGAAGACTATGGGCCTTCCTCTTGTTGATGGCCGCCTCAGTCCCTCATACTCAAAACGAGAAGGGCCCGGAACCTAGGTCCTTAACTGCCAACACTCCCCTATGGCCCTACCGGCACCAGCCTTCCTCGTTAGTCCCTCGGGCTCATATTAGACAGTTGATTTCTACAGCAAGTCTGAGATACTTAAGAGAAAAATTAAAAACAACAACAGCTGAAACAGATGAAGATTCTTCAAAATTTTCAATTGCGGATTTCTACCGCTGGACAACAGATCCAAGAAACTTGTTATCCAACACAAAAGCAAGTAGATGCGATGAAGTGTTGCTGGACAGAGTTGCTGCCATTTGTGCCCACTGGACAATCTTCTCTGCCAATGTCCGCTGGATATACAAACAGAGGAACCTTGGATGGCATGATGCAGATCCGCTGGATATACAAACAGAGGAACCTTGGATGGCATGATGCAGAGCACCGCAGAAGAAAACTTGTCATCTAGGTTCAAGAGAGGGGAAGCATTCGAGTGGTGCTGGGGAGGCTGTTTCTCTTGGCAACGAAGGAATTGGGACCACCATACCGGCCACGTGATCATGGATGGCAGTTTTGGTTGAAACCGATATGTTTCGGTCAAAATGTATCGGTTTAGCCGAAACATATCGGGTTCGGCCCTGGACGATCCGAAATCAACCGGACTAAATCGGATGCCAACTCCCCTGCAAAAAAATAGCATTTTATTGGTTTTGGGCCGAAATCGAAACCGAACTGATACCGTTTCGGTTTCGGATCTGGCCGAAACCGAAACTGAAGCTGCCATCCTTGCACGTGACCCATTTTTTCAGGACCTTTCTTGGCCCTCTAAACCATTGGCTATGGTGAATCCAACGATTCTGTCTTGTTGGTAGAATAAGGGGGGGCCATCAGTGGCAATTGATCCTTCCTCTCTCTCTCTCGCTCTGTGTGTGTGTGTGTGTATAATCTGTGTGTGTATGTGTGTGTGTGTATATATATCTACACACACACACATACCAATCACATGACCCATTTTTTCAGGACCTTTCTTGGCCCTCTGAACCATTGGCTATGGTGAATCCAACGATTTTGTCTTGTTGGTAGAATAAGGGGGTGCGACCGATGGCAACTAATCCTTCCTCTTTCTCTCTTTCTATATATATAATATGTATATTTGTGTGTGTATATATATATAATATACATATATATAATGTATGTACATATATATTTGTGTGTGTATAAATTTATATATCAAACATATATGTGTATATTTGCTGCATCACGTAGGTTGGTTCGCCATAGAGATTATGTTCTTACACTAGCCAGACGAGGAATGGTGAGTGGTGGGTAGAAGGTGCCTTGTGCTCCCCACATTCACCTGGCACTGGCCTTAATCTTTGACATCCAAAGGAATTGTCATAATTGGACAGAGAGATGTACATATATTTTTTCTATTTTATAAGTCTAAGTGCAATAAACACATTCTACTTGTAGTTTAGGGAATACAACTTAAATTGTATATAAAACACAATTATATTATTGGAACATGTGTATTCTCAATCTTTCTACACATAATTGGAAGGAGGAGATTTTGGTTGTTTCTCTTTTTTGTTATGTAATTTTATTCTCTCGAGTGTCGAGTTGGAGCGGTTTCAGGATCTCCTTACCTTCCTCTTGGACTTCGCGCCTCGCCCCCTCTGAAAGGATGTGTGGTCGTGAAGGTGAGACGTGGAGGGGATCTTCTTTGTGAGGTCTACTTACATCGTCATCTCGGATAGCGATCTGCATCACGACTACGTTCCCTACATTTGGAGATTGAAGAGTCTTTTGATGGTGAAGCTTCTTATTTGGAGGATTTCTCATGGGAGGGTTCCCACTAGAGATAGGCTCAGGTGCTTCTTTCTGGACATCCAGCCCTCCTACTGCTTATGTAACCTAGAAGATGGGTTAGTGGACCATCTCTTTGTTGGTTGTCAGTACGCATAGACTGTGTGGGAGGGGTTGGCTTCCAGAGCCCGGTGTGTCTATGGCCATAAGACGGAGATATGGTCCTTCATCAGGTTGTGGGGCAGGATGGTCCATCAAAGGTGATCGTGTTGTTTGGTGTTTTATTTTGCATGCCACTCTTTGGTCCCTTTGGGGTGAAAGGAATAACAGGTCTTGTAGAAGGGCGGCTAGAGTGGAAGACTCTTATTTCTTTCATTTGTACTAGAGTGAGGGAATGGGTGGAATTGTCTTGTAATGTGAACGCCCTTAACTCACCTCTTTTTGCTTTGTTGGGAGGGTAATTGGCCCCACACTGCCTTGGTGTGTTTTGTGTTGGGTCTCTTTTTGGGAGCTTTCTTACACTTGTACACTTCATTTTCTTTTATACAATCAGTGGTATTAACCACTTTCAATTTTTTTTTTTAATTAGAAGGAGGGACCTCTCCTATTCTTAATAAGATTGGGGGTCCTGTCCACTTTTCCATCCAAAAAAAAAATCTAAATAGCAACCTACTCTCAAGAAAAAATATAAATGGTGACATAAATATCCTTGTGCCTTTTTTTGGAAGATCCAGATATTTCTCAAAGTTTCTCGGTGAAATTTTCATCACAGGAATTTCATTAGCATGCCCCCACACTTTTTGGTTGTCAGTTGTTTATGAAGGCTTTCCAAGTCTGAGAGATTTGGTCCAAATTGTATAAGTCAGATTGGTTTTTCAGAATTTTCTAATTCTCAAGTCAGCTGGTGGCTGATACAATAACACACAATGTCCATATTACACATTATTAATGGTAAAGGTTCTTGAAAATAAAATTTGTTGTCTTACATGGGTCACTGAAGACTTATAAGTCAGCCTGACTTGGACTGGTATGTATCAATTTTTAGGGTACCAATATATTACCGATAAACCTTGGTCACGATTGTTATTTTGAGCTTTAACTTGGTGCTGCATATTAGTATTGTCTCTTGAGTTTAGACTTAAAAGTCTTATCAATTAAAATCTTTCATTCATCACCTTTTCCCCCTTGATGCTAGGTGAATAAAATGGTAGAACCTTGCATTTCTATTTTTTTTGATTAAATATCTTTTCCAAACCCTACTGAGTAAATGATTGTGGAAGCTGGGCTGCAAAGAAAATGCTCTATAGATGCAAGTCACACGTTAGAGATATTATGGAAGGTCAAGGGATTGGGACTTGGTCCCGGCCACTCAACATAATCTCTCTCCCATCTGGAAGGGGATTGTGCAGTGTAAGGATATCATTATGACTAGTGCATGGATCTGGCAGGGGAATGGAGAAAAAATGCTGATTTTGCAAAGGTCGGTGGTGTGGTGACTTTACAGGACACTTTCCCGCAGCTCTTTGCCATTTTTTCGGGACTAGTGGGAACAGTTTCCCAGGTTTTTGAACCTCAACTATTGGGGGATACTTGGGCCTCTTCTTTCTGAAGAAACCTTATGGAGGGAGAGATGGAACAGCTGGAGTTGCTCCTTTCGATTCTCCTACCTTTTGCTTCGGAGGCTACCAGTATCGACAATTGGTGGAGGAGATGGGATAAAGAAGGAAGGTTTTCGGTCAGCTCTGCCTACAAACTTATTTTTGATGGAGTGAGGCATGCTTTGGCATTACAGATTCGGAAGCCAAAGAGCCCCCTTACAGTGAAGCTGCTGGTGTGGAGGATCTCACATGGGCCCTTGCCGACTTGTGATAGGTTGGCTGCGTTCATGCTAGGGATCACGACACTATGTGCTCTTTGTGGTGTGGAGGAGACTATGGGTCACCTTGTCATAGGCTGCTCTTTCTCATAGGATGTGTGGGCTCTAAGTTCCGGCAGGCTTCCAGGGGCCACCTCCTTGTAAGACAATGTGCAGCAGGTGATAACTAAATGGCACAGGACATGGAGCCGGAAGGGCGATAGGATAATATGGTGGCTCATCCTCCACACGACATTGTGGGCACTGTGGGGAGAAAAAAATGGCAGAATCTTTAGAAGGGAAGCAAGGGTGTCGGACTGGATTGTTTTTTTATTGTGGAGGGAGTGAGGGAATGAGCATTGGTATTATGTAATGTGGACTCACATAATTCTTCTCCTTTTGCCTCCTTGGGGGGTTAGTGGGTGCCACATAATCTTGGTGTGCAGTTTTTTTGTAAAGGGATCTTTTGGTATTACCCGCACTATACTTGTATGTCCTTATTGTTAGTTTAATACAAATTAGTGGTACCGACCACTTTCAAAAAGATATACCAAGTAAGATTAATGCACAACTTAACACTTATTTTTTGGTCAACTTTATTCTTTCTTCTGCCCACAAAGTTATGCTCTAGGTGGTGGCTTATTTAGTTCATTCTTTTTTTCTCTCAATTTGTGTAGGACCACTACATCTAGAAGATTAAGGAAAAGTTGCCTCTTAAGTTTCCTCTATGTTGGTGTTTTGTCTTTGTTTTGCTTGTTATATGGAACAAGGATAAAATGTTGGGGTAAGGTTTGTCTATTGATAATTTCTGACAGTATGTTGCTCAATTATTTTTTAAGTAGATTCTTAATTTTTTATAGTGTTTTGTATATGATCCCTATTTGTTCACAGCTCGCAAAGAAGCTTCATCCAGACACAAACAAGGGCGATGCTGATGCTGAAAGAAAGTTTCAGGAAGTTCAGCGCGCTTATGAGGTATACTTGATTTAATGATGTATTCCTGCAGTGTGGCACTTTTTTTGTACTCAATTGTATAATGGTGTTATAAAATAAAAATTGAAAAATCTAAACTTACCTTTTTAGGTCCTCAAGGATGAAGAAAAGAGGTCACTCTATGACCAGGTGAATGTGTCAACTCTCTTTTAGTTATGTATGGGTTGTTGAAGTCCTACTGCTGAGAAATTACTATATCTCATTTTTGAATATTTGAAACTCATCTGAAACTCGTCTTTCGTCTGCCTGACTTTTGATAGACTTCCTTTGTTCACTCAATAATTACCCATCAAGCCTCAATTTTCCCTCAACACACTCAATTTTATCAACTTGGAATTTAATGTAAAATTTTGTTATAGGTTTGTGATGGTTTTTATGGAGTGCAAGAAAAAGAACACTTTCAAAAAGAGAGTTATGAAAACAAGGAAGAATTGATTTAGTAGTTTTCAGGATGGTTGGTTATCTCTGTTCATTGTTGTTTGAAACTTGGTTCATCTCCATCTGTTTAAGAAAAAGACATTAGACATACTAGCCACTTTAGAGGTCATGCGATGCTGGGTGCTAGTCTAAGTAGGAAACAAGTGAAGTATGTCTTAGGAAAGGTTGGTATTGTTGAACTTCCAAGTCTGAGTTCTAACTGCAGCTGGAGAGTGAGGAGTCTTTTTTTTTTGGGTATAAATATTTAAAATTGATTTACTCCGATAGTCAATCTAGTTGGTCAAGCAATGGTAAGTTAGGAACCTTTAGAAGGGGAGTGTATAGCCAAGCTCATGTGTGGAAATATGTAAGTACAAGACTCTTGAAACTTGAAATAGCTTTTTGGAGAAACGAGGGAAATCCTTAGGTGATTGGATGCCTTTTTGAAAGTTGAGTGTACTGCAATTATTAAATTGGAAAAGAAAATACAGATCTGTTGAAAGGCCCATTGACCTCCTACTTTTTTTTTAATGACCAGGGGAAAGCCACCCTCACCCCTAACCTCAGCGTTCTACGGACTAACACTTATGCATCATGGGATGCACTGGCTGGGGCAAGGGGCGGGCTTGGTAAAACTCTCAGGCAGCGCTGCGCAGACCTGAGCCAGGGAACTACCCGTGGGCGTGGACACTAGTGAAGGCACAATCGCCCTTTGCCAGCAAGGGGAATCAACCTGTGACCTTGTTATTACCAACGGAGCACAGAACTGTTCAACCCACTCCTTTGGTCCGACCCCCTGCTTTAATACCCAAAAGATTGGATCCCAGTTTTATCAGAGCCACAGAAAAGCTGCTTTTGCTTGGTGCTCTTTTCAATCTTCCTTCGTGGTAAGGCATCACAATCCCCAGACGTGTTTTCTAGAATTCATCGGCCGTGAGGATCGATTGATATTTACTTATAACTGTTAGTTATTTTCTGCGCCTGGGAGCCGATAGCGCATGGTCAACAAACTTTTGGAATAGAATAATCAAGAGAAGGAATAGTGGTTGCTACTCGCACTTTTAAGAGTTTGTGGAAGATGATAAAAGTCATCTTTGCTTATTTGTGGTCTTGATGCCCAAGTGTGGGGTAGCATAGTCAAGCTGCTGAGGATCCAGAGGACTGTGATGCTTATTACCTTTGATGAATGAATGATTATTTGGAGAAAGTTAGACCCACTACTATTGGATTGCATGCTGGCAACCGCTAGTCCATGTGGTGACCGTTGTTCCATGTGGTGATTTTTACTTTTGATGTTACCTAGTGTGACAATCTATATGGGGTATGAGTTAAACTCACGAAAAGGATGAGCATAGTGTTGTCAGCCTGGGCTGAGTGAATGGAAGCAAAAATGACTTCATATGGAGGAACAAAAGCTTAAGAAATGGCTGCATAATGGCATCCAGTATAGACAATGTGTGTCTTCAATTGTGGTCGGAAGTGCCAATGGAATCTGGTGCTACACATGTGGATTTTCAAATTTTGTTTGTGTTTAATACTGCTTTTCTGTAGTTTTCTCTCTCCTTCCTAAAAAGTACTCTTCTGACTTTGGCCTTACACCAGTCTTTTGTCTCTCTCCATTTTTATTTATCATTGCAATTGTAAAATCACCTATTCTAACAAAAAAGGTCCGTCTCACACTCTCACTAGAAAAGAAAAGAAAAGGATGTAGACACATGAAAAGGTGAGATAGAAGAGAAGAAGAGGAGGCCACTGGTTTGAAAGTTAACTTCAATAAGAGCTTATTTGTTGGGGTTAACATGGAGGACATGACCTTTCAGAGGGCTGCCTATATTTTGGACTGCCATTTAGGTGCTTTCCCTATCTCCTACCATGGTCTCCCTCTGTCCCTAGGTGTTTTGTGATATGCAGATTATCTTCCTATCATTCAGAGGTATGAGTCCAGAATGGCTAGTTGGAAGGTTATACTTCTGTCTTATGGTGGTAGGTTAGTTTTATGCAGATCGGTGTTGAACAGCTTACCTATTTACTTCCTCTCCGTGTTCCAGATCCCCAAGTCTGTGGCAAAGAAGATAAGAGTCCATTCAGGGGATATTTTTTTTGGCACAGGAGGGGGGCAATGTACGGGATGTCATGATATCAGCTGGGGAATGCTGGCTTCCAGCAAGGTAAAGGGAGGCCTAGGGATCAAGGATGTTAGAGACTTTAATTTGACTCTCTTGTGCAAATGGCAGTGGAGGCTGGGGTCTGGAGATGATGGGCTATGGGCGTAGGTTATTAGGCAGAGATACTATGGTAGGAGGCGAGTTTGGGATATGAACTCTATAGCTCAACATTGGACTTATCGCTTTGGCGTGACATCTTGACTCGCGGGGACATATCTCTTCTGGCGTGCGGGTCTGACTAGGGAAAGACGACTAGTGTCTTTTTTGGAAGGACATATGGTGTGGTGACTTCACTTTAGAGGCTTCTTTCCTTAACCTTTTTGCTGTTTCAGCTCACTCTCTGGGGTCGGTCACCCAGGCTTTTGACTTTCAGCTCCCTGAAGATACCTGGGTACCAACCTTCAGGAGGGACTTCAGGATTGACGAGATGGAGTAGCTTGAGGACCTCTTACTCTTCCTCCACGCCTATGCTCAACACCCCGATAGGGAGGATGCTTGGACTTAGAGGTGGGGTGAGGAGGGGTCCTTCTCAGTGAGATCGGCTTACTCCATTATTTCTGATGGAGGGATGAAGCATAGTTTTGCCTCTCAGGTTTGGAGGCCGTGGAGTCCGCTGAAGGTGAGCCTACTTTCTTGGAGGATCTCTCACGGGAGGTTCCCCACTTGTTATAGGTTGCTCTAGTTCTTCCCGGGGATCTTGCCGACCTGCTGCATTTGTGGATTGGAAGATGAGACCTTGGACCATTTGTTCGTAGGCTGTACCTATACACAGGAAGTGTGGGAGGGGCTTGCTAGGAGAGCCCGTTGTGTTCTCAGCCGTCAGCGAGAGGTGCACCACGCCACTGCGACGTGGGGGAGGAGTTAGCCCATCAGAGGAGATTGTATCGTATGGTGGCTGATCCTACATGCCACTTTATGGTCTTTGTGGGGTGAACTGAACAATAGGATCTTTAGGAGGGAGGCTAGAGCGGAGGTATCTCTTGTTTCTTTCATTTGTGATAACAGTGAGGGAATGGGCGGAGCTGCTTTGTAGTGTGAATTCCCTCAACTCCCTTCTTTTTGTTTGGCTAGGGGGTTAATTCATCCCACACCATCCTGGTGTGTCTTTTGTACAGGGATTTTTGGGAGTGCATTGACTATACTTGTACATCCCCTTTTTTCATTTAATACAATGGTGGTACTACCCACTTTTTTTTTTAAAAAAAAAGAAGAGAAGAAGAGGAAGAGATGATCATTATCTTGTTATGCAGTTTTTTACAGTATTCTCATTTTTTTTCTTTCCCTTTACTGTAGCAATCTCAAGGATTCATGTGAATCCTTAACTATCTAGCTGCTCCTTTCCTCTGTATATTCTGGCTTATCATTTTTTGATATATTGTCAATATTTTCATAGGTTGGTGCTGAGGCATTTGAACAAGCTGCGTCTGGAGGTGGCCCTGGTGGAGGTCCATTTGGGGGTGGATTCAACCCATTTGAGGATTTCTTTCGTAGTGGTGGAATGGGTAATGATGTATGCAACTATTTCAAAACCTTTTGTTACTTAGACTTAATTTAATGATACTCCATACTGGTTAATAGAAGTTGTTAACTTGTTTTGCACGGATTGTGTTTATATGTTTAATGTTTTCAGGTAGAATAGTATGTGGCTGTGGAAGCCTTTATGTAGCTGATATGATGTGGATTATATGACTTTTTATCGCCCGAAATAGAATGACATAAAAGATGTGTCAAAGTCAGGAAATTCAATTTTAACTAAAAGCCCAAAGTATCAACAGAGAAAGCTCCTACATGTTCAAAGCCTAATGTTATTTTAAATCCTTATCCATTGTTGATAAGGCTTGATTACTATCTGAAACATTGATTGTATTCTGTAGCATTTGTATATTTTCAAGGTTAAATAATGAAATTTTCATCCTGAACAAGTTTGCAATGTCCCTCATTCCTGTCAGTTTTTGCCCTAACTATGGTGTTTGTGTTTTCAACTCCAATCGAAGAACATCTTATTAAAATCACATACATACTTTGATTCTTTGAGGTTATTATCCTCACAGTTCCTTCTATCTGCTGACTCCGTTTTGCTCAGAATACTATTTCTATTTTAATTGCTATCATTTTGCAGTCTTGGTCCTTTCCTCAACTCCTCCCATTTGCTTCTAGTGTTGATTCTATTTAATAAAAATATTATGAGTTGGCGACATTTTTTTTCATCAGTGTTAAAAATCATCGGTTTGGGGGAGTATGGATAATATTATTTGCACCCAAAAAAGATTTTGACATAATCATTGCAATCTGATCTTTTACATTGCCTTGTCCGCATATTGATGGTATGGCGTATATAGAGGCCATCTCTCACATGCATTCCAGATGCTCCCCCAATCCAAAATTTGCTAGACAGTGGGAGAATCAGCAGAATTTTCCAATATTATTTTTGTTAATTCCAACTTCCCAAGTGAGCTCTCAGGTGACCTAATTTTCTTGAAAGCACTCAGCTATAATATGGGAAAGGTATATAACTGCAATAAAAATGGATATGAAAGAACATTTCGATAAAAGGATTTGAAAAGATGAGTGTCATTGAGATGATATTATACATTTTTATATCATCACATTGAGAAATAGTCCTGATGTGCTATTTTCTGGGTTTTGTATATTTTTTGGCAATAGCATGCCCTGTTTATTATGTTATACTAGTTATTTCTCACAGGAAATGAAACTAATATATTATATGCTTGTCATTTTCTGAACTTAGTGGCTTCGAAGTTTTTGATTTTACTAACTCTGTTTCCGGCTTCTCATTTCTCTTCTTCTGTAACTATCCTCGCTCCTCAGACATAAGTTTGCTTTGCTATTTGCCTGATGCTTTTAATGCTGATTTTTCCTACCAGTTCTTCAGCAAAATCTTCAATCAAAACCAAAGGGGCCAGGATGCCCAGGTTGTACTCTCCATTCAAAACATAAAAGTGTCTCTAGTTATTATGTGATTGTTATATTTTTATTTGCTAATTTGATTAGGATGGTCTTCTGCCGTGATGCAGGTCGAACTTGAATTATCATTCATGGAAGCAGTTCAGGGATGTAGCAAAACTGTGTCATTTCAAACTGAAATACCTTGTGAAACATGCAGTACGATATTCCCTCTTTAAAAGAATTGTTTGTTCTGCTTGAAGTCATTTCTATTGCCTCTTTCTGCTTTGAAGAAGTTAGTGATATTTATGCATATTTGTCTTTTAGATGGGACTGGTGTTCCTCCTGGAACAAAGCCTGAAACGTGCAACCCTTGCAGAGGATCAGGAATGGTCAGAACTGAAGCTCCATGTTGTGCAACAGTCTAATTATGGTTTATGAAAAATCCTTTGTGGCTTATAGGTATAGATATGTCTTATGCAGATATTCATGCAAAAAGGTGCGTTTAGAATTCAATCCACTTGTATGCATTGTAGGGGAAGTGGGAAATCTGTGAAGGTACACTGTTCTTGGTTCTCACTGACATCCATGACATGCCTTCATTTCTCTCTTTTCTTTTTCTTTTTTGCCTGAAGGCTGATGCCTCCTCTCTCTTATTTGTTGAAAGTGTCATTCAAATTTGGATGGAGCTTAATTTGTGCCCTTGGTACCTTGAACCTTAGCTGCTCGGTACTATGAATAAGCATGTATTTTGTTGGTGTTTAAATATAAGTACTGGTTAAAGATATGTCAGTAGACATTATTGGTTAAAGTTGGATTCTGGCTCATTAATTCATTGCTGGTAGAATCTCACCTTCCTTTGGTGGAAAAAAGGTCCATATGCATTTTTTTTGGTGATTATTACTGTGTCGTGATAAGATTGGATGGTGACCATGTGGACAGCCAGTCACTATTTACGTCGAAGCTTTGCAGGTTCATGGGAAAATGCTTATGAGTGTGATTCAATCCAGTTTCTATTACATATTTTATAATTGAAAATGTTTATTAGTCCACTACATACATGCATGAATAATTAAATGTATGTTAATATGTATACACATCTGTAATTTTATATACACGTGGTTTTCTTTCCATTTTTCTGGGCCTTTCTGTGTTCTACATTTGTTCTGTGCGTTTCTGTGTAAGTCATTTCTGACTGGGAGAATTCGAGCAGAATTATTGCAAGTCATGCAAGGGAGAGAGAGTTACGCGAGGAACAAAATCAGTGAGGATAGACGTGATGCCAGGTATATTGATTCTTGTGAGGATACTGTTTGCTGGTTGTGAAATATCATTGTTCTGAAGATGAAATCTATGACAGATATCCATAACTTGTTTGCATGTTTGGAATCCCGACATCTTCTTTGAAGAAGCACTGTTTTTTTTAGATACCTTGTTTTGAAGGTGAAATTTATGGCAAAACTTTCTTGAAGTTATATTATATATGAGAAGAAATGACTTTCCTTTCACAAACCATGTACTCATAGCATTTATGTATTTGGGGGTGGGGGGGGGGGTTACTTTAAGAAAGTAGAGCTTGTGTGGCTCACTCCTAACAGGGGTGATAGCGGCAGTTCTGACTATGACCCCTACATTCCAAGAAAAAAAACATTCAAAAATTCTGACTATGACCCTTGTAGCGAGTTCTTGCATCTCTGACAGGTGGTACATGTACTTGCAAGGACTTCTCAAGGGAGAACTTGCCTTTTGGACTTATAACTCTGCAAGCAAGAACTTCAACGTAACTTTTTGTGACTGCACTGTTTAGAAAACTGTATTAGTGAAAGCATGAAAAGCTAAGGACAACGGGCCTCCAGACTCAGGCCCAAGTTTAGACTGATTTTTTATGCCTATGGCCTGAGCATAGGCCAGAAGATTTTGACTTTCTGGTAAATGGGCTGAGGCTGGGCACGTTGACTTGGACCAGTAGGGCCTGATATACACAATAAAGTCCATGTTGTTGAATCTGTTCATAACATCTCAACATATTAGAGTGGTGTTGCTTGTAATTTTAAAGTTCTGCAAGAGTTCAAATCCTATTGGAGGCATTGGGTTTATTTTCTTGACAGGACACGGAAGTTGAATGTCCACTTACACAGAACCTGCTACAGATGGTGCAAGAACATTTCTTTAGAGAAGAGGGTTTTCCCAGGGCTTTAGGGTCACTTTAGACTCCTTTTCTGTGGTTGCCATTTTTTATGGCAGGTTTTTTTTTTTGGGGGGGGGGTTGAATGTGCTCTGTGCAGGAGGGACTTGAGTGATGAGGAAATCAATTAGCTTGTAGAGCTATTGATTTTTCCGTAGGAATACTGTTTGGACACTCTGTACGCGAAAAACAATCTTATTTTTGAAGAAAATGCACATTTGTGGCTATTTAAGTAGCATGTGCATTATTATTTCTGCGAATTTAGATTTCTTAGACGATTTGAGTTTGGATACGGGACATTTCCCCATCTACCGTAATCAATGTTCATTTACATCGGCGTAAAGTCCGAATACTCTTGATTAACTGTCAAAGATATCCTTTTCGACCTCTACAATATCCACTGTTTATTGGGGGTTTTATCTAACAGATTTGATCAAACAGATCACCTATTAGAGATGCACATTTGCAGGAGAAAACTAAATATTTCATTCTTTGGATTCATCTTTACAAAATACATGAAACCCCGATTATATAGTCGAGTCATTTGATTTATATTTGGCCTTCACTTCACCACCAGAACAAATTGTTGAATTTGAGTTTCATAGGGATCAAACTCTTTTTTTGGATATATTTGTAATTTCTGACCCTTCTGGGGGTATTTCTATAATTTTGGACCTATCTTGGGTATTTATGCAATTTTAGACCCTTCATGGGTATTTTTGCATGTTTAGACTCTTCTTGGGTATTTCTGCAGTTTTTGACCCTTTTGGGGTATTTCTGCAACTTGTGAACCCTTTTGAGTTTATTTGAGGTTTTGAAGCGTTTCTGGGTTTATTTGCAATTGTAGACCTTTTCTGGGTTTATTTGCAACCGTGAACCATTTTTTGGGTTTATTTGAGATTTTGGACCCTTTCAGGGTTTATTTGCGATTTTCTCTTGATTAAGGGTTTGCTTGCAACTTCTACAAAAGTTCACGGATATTGGTGTAGTTTTGAACAAATCAAGGGTATTTTTGTAACATCTAGACTGAACATGGGTTTTTGTGTAATCTTGACATGAGGAGCAAGTCCCTTCTTGGTGGAGGCATGCCGGCCAAAGACTCTCGAGAGATTACTTCTCTTTCTTGAGCTCTCATGGGTTGTGGTCCAACTTCATGCGTTCGTCAACGCAACACCGGGGATCGACCTGCCTAGTCAGGTTGCGGGGATCAGCGGGGGGTTTCTAGGGCCACCCTCGGAAGAAAATTTTCTTTTCATCACTCTCCAAGGAGTGACACAAGGGGCAGCTATGCAGATCGAGAAATTACATAAAGCACAACCACAGGGGCATATATATAAACCCATGTGTTATGTTGCAGAAATAACACAAGGCACGAATCTCCCCCTTGGCAGGGGGCAGGCAAGGCACAAGGCCCATCCTCTTTGACGGAGGCACACAAGGCACAAGGCGCAAATCCGCACTACAGGGATGTTCTCCGAGCGTAGACCCTTCTTTCTCTGTGTGTTGCAATGGGGGCCACGAGGTTTATTTATAGATTTTAGGAGGCGGTTACGCCATTTGGGACCTACCCAGACCTTTTTTGTAAAAGTTGGGATGCTTATGGGATTCCTGATTATTTCAGAGAATCACATTATTTTTCTCAAAACATTTACAAAAAGATTACATTAATCACAACATAATATGTGCAGACTCTAGGAGGGACATGTATGTAACATACCCTGGCTCTGAGCCTTTTAAAGCACAAGCATAAACACAAGTCTTCCAAAGCACAAAAATTCAAAGCACAAAGCATAAGCTTGCTCTCGCGCGTGTCTTCCGTCCCTCTTTCTTCTCTGTGTGTGTCGCTTGAGTCCCACTGGGGGTATTTATACAGCCCGGGGGCAGCTACAAGTTTTAACCGGTCCAAAGGGGCCAATTGAGGGTTTTAACCGGTCCAAAAGTGCCCAATGAGGGCTTTACCCAGTCCAAACCCACGAGAGGAGGAAGTTTACCCGGACCAAATACCCTAAATGTGGTTTAACCGGGCTAAATACCCCATTAGGGGGTTTATCCGGTCCAAACTCTCCATTTGGGGGGGGAGTTAACCAGTCCAAACCCCCAAAGGGAGGGTTTATCCGGTCAAAACCCCCCATTTGGGGGTTTACCTGGTTCAAACCCCCCACTAGGGGGGGGGTTAATCAGTCCAAACCCCTCAAGTGGGGGTTTATCCGGTCCAAACCCCCACTTGGGAGGTTTAAATGGTCCAAACCCCCCACTTGGGGGGGGGGGGGTCAAACCCCCCAAGTGGGGGTTTATCAGGTCCAAACCCCCCACTTGGGGGGGGGGTTATCCGGTTCAAACCCCCATTTTGAGGGAAGGGAGGGGCCGGCCCCTTTTTGTGTCTTTTTTCTTTTCTTTTTAATCAAAATTTTTGGTTCCAACAGACACTCATATGGTGGATTCATGGAAATGGGAATGGAAGAGTGATGCTAGATTTAGAATCAGGTCAACTTATGAATTGCAGCATGGAGGAATTCACGTTTCCTTGGCAACTGTGTGGGGTCACCTGGGAATCCTTTGAACCTTTTGTTGAGATTTCTTACTGTAGGCTTCCCACATGTGATCAGCCTTCTCTTTTTATAGAGGACATTAGGACAACTTGTTGCCTTTGTGGAAAGAAAAATGAGAATGTGGATCTCTGCTCTCCCGGTGCTCATTTTCTCAGGAGGTCTGGCTGCAGCTTTTATGAAAGGCTCCATTGTTTGCATCATCTTATGGATAGAGTGGACATGCTGATTTCAGACTGCAATTGGAGTTGGGTCCTGAAGGTTGATAATATAGTTTGGTGTCTGATCTTTCTTGGGATGCTCTGGGCAATTTGGGGAGAGTGGGCCAGCAGAATCTCCAAAAGGCAAAGCAAGACTCTAGAAAGGGCATTCTCTTTAAGTTGCGAAAGGATTTTAGAGTGCGTTAAGTTATTATGTAATGTGGAAATTCCTCAATCTTGCATATTGGGATGCTTGGTTGGGGGTGGTTAGAGTGTGGCATCCTGACTTGGTGTGGCACACATTTTTTGCATAGAGGGATGGCATTTAGATCTTACATTTGTGGATTAACATCTTTTAAGATATTAAATTTGTGGATTTTTTTTGTTTGCCTTCCCCACAATGATGGGTGAGCAAGGAGTAAGTTGGAGGGTGGAGATTATTATATTTGCAGATAGGGGATTCTTGCAGGCTCTTTAGAGGGGGGGTTGCATTTGCCAAATGTCCCCATGCTTTTATTTTCCTAACCAACTTTCACAGATTTTGCAAACACGGGAAAAGGTAATTGGGAAAAGTTTTCTCCAGATGCTTGGAAACCCTTATTTCCTGGGATCTATTTCCCCATGGAGGGAGGTGGGGAAATAGATCCTGTGGGAAATTTTCCCCACCCATTTCTCTCTGCCAAGACTGAATCATGAGATTTGATTTCCATGGGGTTTTCTATGAAAATTGCAAACAGGTGTTTCTACTTTACTTTCCAGGAAAATATTTCATGTGATTCTTTATTTTCTGGAAAATCGTGAGAATGTAAACTCTTAGAGAGATTTTATGGATATCCGCTGGGATCCAGGCATGTGATACTTGATGCCGTTTGCCTATTCCTTTTTCAGGAATTTTTGGTCCTCCCTTTTCTGTATGTGTAATATGAGTTTAAACCTCCATTTATTTTGCTGGTGTTGCATCTGCCATTTAATGCTTACAACAGTGGGGTCTATGCTTTCCTGGACATCATTTTGTTGCAGGAGTGGATGATAATGAAACTATGAGGGTCAATAGAGGTGGGGGAGCTGATCCTGAGGGTGATCAACCTGGTCATCTTTATGTTAAAATAAAGGTAGATTTTCCTCTTTAAATGAAACTCTGAAATTAGTACACTGAGCTGTTTTCTTTTCTTTTTTTTTTTCCTTTTCTTCTTGTTTGCAGGTTCGTCAGGACCCTGTTTTTAGGAGAGAAGGTCGCGATATTCATGTTGATGCTGTTCTCACTCTCACTCAGGTAATGCTTTTCTCAGTGTCAGGCAACTTGTGCTTCATGTATAACTCATTTTGACTTATGTACCATCAGTCAACAATTTACAGATCCAAAATCATTTGCATCTGATGCTAGTTTCTTAGGCATCAGATGCATATTAAATGAACATCTTAGAGATTGTATACGTGTACAATTAGCTAATAATCCATGAATTTTCAGTGTCAGACTTGAATGATTTCTTGCATTTTCTGGAAGGTGGCAGAGCCACATTTTTACCACTCATTTATGTCCTGACAGACGACTTCTTTTTATGGATAGCAATATCTGCTAAAGTATTTACACCCATACTTCTTTTTACAGCTGCCCACCAATCAGCTGTTACAAAAGAAGAAAAAAACAAAGTTAGCATACATTATTAGCTAATTAGGCATTGAAGGTTATCACATAATATTTTTTATTTTTTATACCTGGGCTATACTTCATAACAGTATATTGAAGCTCTGATAGCCCAAATCCACCCATCTTCAACTTGAACTCATCAATTTGATTTTCAGCTTCAAATCTTATATTATCATTTTTTGACATTCTTGCTATGACACTTAATAACTCCTGCATCACCTCATCATCAACGTGAAATCTTGCACCATATTGATAACGGGGGTTTAAGAAATATCCTGCAAATAGAGATATCAAAATTATCTCAGTAGGAATTAAAAATATAAAATTGATAAGTTATTAAAAAATATAATAAGTGACATCTTATCTGCAGCATGCAACTCATGGTGGAGTGTGCCTTCCCATCTAGATTCAATGATGTCCCACCACCTCTGATAAGAGGTTGGGAACCTTTTTGGGACTCTTTCTTTGGTCCTATCCATTGCTTCATAGAGGTATCCCATGTCATTTTTATCATCTCTATCTACCATCCTCAAAACCTGAGCAATAGGTTGAACTAACCTGAGATATCTTTGAACACTTTCCCAGAAGGTGTCATTCTCTACAAGTCTCCACAATTTTTGCACTTTTTCTTGCATTAGCACCAAGGGTCTTCACATGCTTCACATATTCTTTATCTTTGATGAGGTCCCTGAATGCCACTCTATACTTGTATAAGATCTCCAAAGTCAGGAACTGTGTGGCAAATCTGGTTGGGCCTGGTCTAATGATGTTATGGTCACCTGTCTTTTGTCTGAAAATAGCAAGAATGTGATGATGGCCATAAATAAAAGAGCTGATCACCTGTGCATTATGAATAACACTCTCAACCTCTGATTGGCTCCCAATATCTTCTAACATCAGATCCAAATTATGTGCTGCACATGGAACCTAATAGTGGTGTCTCCGTCTCTCCATCAACATATGGCTAGCTCTCCTATAGTTGGCTGCATTATCAGTGACCACTTGGACCACTCTCTCCTCTCCAACTTGCTCAACAATCTAATCTATTAGGTTTCACAAAAATTCAGCATTTTTAAGATTATCAGAAACATCAAAAGACTTCAAAATACTGTGCCATGTGGACAAGAAACAAGAAAATTAATCAATTGTTTTCTAGTTGTCTATGTCTATCTATCACACATTAAGGTGCATCCTCTCTCATCCTACACCCTTTCAAATGATTTTATCCATTGTTGTAACTCATGGACCTCCTCATCTAGTAAAGGGCCATAGATGTCTCTTGGCTTAATTGCAGGAATACCTAAGCCACCTCGTGCAATGGAGTCAACCATGGTTTGGAAGTAAGGATTAGCAGCAACATTGGAGGGAATATTTGCATAAAAGAACCATATGGAGAAGTGTTTCCATTGCTGTGATGCAACCTTCTTGACTTGTTTTCATCCCTTCAAATTTATCTTGATGTTTTATTGTTGAGCATCATCTTTTTTGTACAAATAGTGATCCATTGGACTAACAGATGGGTCTAAAGGAGATGTTAGATCTCCCCCATAGCCAAGTAATGAAGATTTCTGAGTAGCAAACATAGTGCTTGTTCTAGTGAATGCTGGAGTAATGAAGATTTCTGAGTAGCAAACATAGTGCTTGTTCTAGTGAATGCTGGCTGTCTTACTCCTATTGTGCTCTTGAACGTTGCAATTCAGATGCTAAACATGAAGTGCCATACTCAAATCTACGTACCTCATCTTTATGTACTTGCCTCAAATTGTCACGAACTGCTGCTCTATATTCTGCATCCTCACCGTTGTCACTGTCACTGTCATCATCTTCTCTATGAAGACGGCTCCTTGGTGCTCTAATTTGTACACCTTGCTGAGTTTGACTCAGGATCTCTTCTCTTATTTGTTCATTATGATCTGCCTTCAATTCTTTCTCCTTTTGCTTCCCTTTCAGAAGATCTTTGGACATTTGCCTGATCTCTGGAGATGCTTTAGTGCATGCAGCAACATCTCCCCTTTTTCCTGCTCTTTTATTCTTGTTATCCCTCCGCTATTTCCTTCTCGCAAAGGTTGCATCTCACCATTTTTATCTTTGCATCAACTAAAGTGGCATATTGCCACCCTATATTCTCCGCACGAGGTGCCATATTTGTAGAAAATTCATACATAATAAAAAATTAACAATACATTAGATAATTGATCTTCAATGGCATGTAAATTAAGTAAATTTAATAAAAGCCTCAATTTTAGAACCCTAATTAGGGCTCAATTTGTGATTTTATTGATTTACATTTCAATTAAAGTGCAATTCAGCACTCATTCAACTTAATTAGGTCACATGACGGTAAATTGATCTTCAATTGCATGTAAATTAAGTAAATTTAATAAAAGTCCCAATTTTTGAACCCTAATTAGGGCTCAATTTGAGGTTTTCTTGATTTACATTTCAATTAAAGTGTAATTCTGCACTCATTCAACTTAATTGATCTTCAATTGCATGTAAATTAAGTAAATCTAATAAAAGTCTCAATTTTAGAACCCTAATTAGGGCTCAATTTGGGATTTTCTTGATTTAACTTTCAATTGGAGTGCAATTCAGTACTCATTCAACTTAATTAGGTCACATGATGGTAAATTGATCTTCACGTGCATGTAAATTAAGTAAATTTAATAAAACCCCCATTTTTAGAACCCTAATTAGGGCTCGATTTGGGATTTTCTTGATTTAAATTTCAATTGGAGTGCAATTTAGTCCTCATTCAACTTAATTAGGTCACATGACGGTAAAATGATCTTCAATTGCATGTAAATTAAGTAAATTTAATAAAAGCTCCAATTTTAGAAATCTAATTACGACTCAATTTGGGTTTTTTTCGATTTCAATTTCAATTGGAATGCAATTGAAGTTATTAAACGCTCATTAGGCCATTTAGAATTTTATTTGAACCCTACTATTTTTTTGAGTTAAAAATACCTTCTTAATTTGAAAATGGATTTTCCAGCAAAGAAATGGCCGGATCTGGTCGGCGGCAGCGGCGGCGGCGGCGGCTTCGGTCGCTGAATGACAACGATCTCCGATGTCGAATTGGCCGATGGGGCGGGCGTGCGGTCTCGCGCTGTTGCTCTGGCTTGTGCGATTATGAGAGATGGAGAGCTACAGGCTTGCAGCAGCTGCGGCGATCACCGACTCTGGCGGTCACTTGGTCGTCGGCGGGACGGTGGCCGGCCGGCAGCGGGCAAAGGAGGGCAGCTGTAGGTGGAAAATGGGGGAGGGGCTTCTCAAGGGCTGCATTGCACAGTGCAGCCCGTGAGAGCCTCCCCGCTCTCATATCGAGTGGTCTCGATGGATGAACCAGGCGGTACAACCCGATTCATCCGATTTTTTCTTTTTCGTTTTGGAAACTGTACCGGTTGGTACCGGTAGAAAATGGGTAGAATCGGACTGAGGCTGGTACCGGTACATACCGGCCTGGTACGGTACATACTAGGCGGTATTGAAAACCATGGTTGTCAAGACGTCCAAGGCGATCAAGGCGGTGGCGACAAGGCGAGGCTCCTAGGCAAAGCCTAGTTTATATAACCAAGTACATTGCAAGAGAACTACTACTATACATTTTCTACATATAAGTTTTATCTTTAGTTAGTAGAAAAATTTGATATACACAAATCTTCAACATATACCTATATTTTAAAAAGCAAAAATAGAATAAATGGCAAACGATAACAAATTAATAAGGAGAAAACTAATAAGAATTTGCGAATACTTGTCAATCAATATAAAAATTTTAATATACAACTTAGTATTCAAATAGTTATTCTCTATATTAAAAGGAATCATAAATATGGCACATTTCTGGGTAAATTATAATCACATCAACATAATAATTTTGTAATTTTTCACTTGTAACACAAAAATGGTACTAACTTCAAAAATTGCATCATGCAAATATGAATCAATGTTCGTTGACGAGGGTGGGCAGCACCCTGCTATGGCTAGGCTCTTGTTAGAAATTTTGGAGGAAGTCATCAGCCTGAAGGTAAATTTCAATAAAAGTCTTATGGTTGGGGTGGAGGAAAGACCTCTTTTGAGGGCGGCCACTTTGCTGGGCCGTACCATTGGGGAGTTCCCCTTCTCTTATCTGGGCTTTCCTCTTTCCCCGACCCCCATTAAATGTGCAGATTGGCTTCCCATGATTCAGAGATATAAGACTAGGCTTGCTGGATGGAAAGCTAGGTTATTATCTTATGGGGGCGCCTGATTCTGTGCAGCTTGGTGTTGGACAGCCTCCCTACATATTTTCTTTCTATGTTCCACATTCCCAGCACGATGGTCAGGAAACTCGACTTTATTCAGTGTAGATTCTTTTGGCATGGCAGTGGGGGCCAGTGTAGGGGTTGGCATAATATTTCTTGGGATAGAATTACCACTTGTAAGGATCAAGGAGGTCTGGGGCTGAAGAATGTTAGATACTTTAATGTGGCGCTCTTGTGCAAATGGCTGTGGAGGTTGGGGTGTGAAGAGGAGGGGCTGTGGTCCCAGGTGATTAGGCAGCACTATTTTCCGTCGAGGAGGGTTCGGGACTTGGCTCCTTCTCCACGCTATAAGACATCTCCTCTTTGGCGGGATATCTTCTTTTGTAGGGACTTTCTCGTCATCGGCGTCTGGGTCTAACTTGGAAATGGCCATAAGTGCCTGTTTTGGAAGGACAAGTAGCGTGGGGACTCCCCCTTGGAGTCTTTGTTTCTTAGCCTCTTCGCGATTGTTGCGGCGTCACGAGGCACGGTGGCTCGGGCTTTTGATCATCTCATTCTCGGTGGTTCCTGGGCACCGACCTTCAAGCGTGACTTCAGTTAGGAGGAGGTCGAGCAGTTCCAGAGCCTTCTTTCTTTTCTCCTCTCCTTCTAGGTTCGGGCAGGAGTGGATGAGTGGACCTAGAGGTGGGAAAAGAAAGACTCCTTCACTGTCAAGCCGGCATATGTTGTTATCTCTGATGGAGGTATACGCCATGGCCTCCATGATCAGGTGTGGAGACCTAAGAGCCCTCTCAATGTCAAACTTTTGATTTGGAGAATCTCCCATGGGAGGCTTCTCACTGGGGACAGGCTCTCATGTTTCCTGCCAAATGTGGATCTTACCTGCTATCTTTGTGGCGCCGAAGATGAGTCATTCGACCACCTTTTTGTTGGCTGTCCCTACTCTCAGGGGGTGTGGATGGAGATTGCTCGGAGGACAAGCTGCATCATCATCTTGCGGAATGAGGTTTGTCGCTTGCTTCGGGAGTGGGATAGGCTTTGGCCCCTCAAGCCGGATAGGATGGTGCGGTGGCTTATCCTTCACGCCATGTTATGGGCGCTGTGGGAAGAGCGGAATCATCGTATTTTCAGGAGGGAATCGTGCACCGAGGAATCTCTTGTTGATTTTGTATGGGCTAGAGTTAAGGAATGGGCGGTTTCTCTTTCAAATGTGAATTCTAATGTATCCACTCTTTTTGGATGTTTGGGAGGCTAGTTGTTTCACACTCTATTGGTGTGTGTTTTGCTGTGTAAGTGTTGTGGGGGGTTCATTTTTTGGGTTTTGGCCCACCTCTACATGTATATTTTCTCTTTTCCTTTAATATATTGGTGGTACTACCCACTTTAAAAAAAATATGAATCAATGTCCTTAAGAAAAGGGAAGAGGAACTAACAGGGAGAAGAATCCGAGTGAAAGGGGAAAGGGAAATATAAGTCTTATCTTCTCTTTCTAATCTTTACATATCATTTGTCAATTTTTCAAAATTGGCTCTGAACTTTTATCCAAATATTAAAATAGACCTCAAAACAAGGAGTGGATGTCCTACCAAGGTAGGCTAGGCGGGTCCAAGGTGGCCTATGCGTACCAAGACAGCCAGGTGAGTGTCTTAATGGGCTGCTTGCCTAGGTGCCTGGTCACCTTGGGCGCCTTGGAGCGTCTTGTCACTTGGACGACGTCTTGAAAACAATTGCCGGGTCAAAGGTAGATCAGGCTCCACACACTCCTTCAACACTGCCCGCAGCTCCCAAGTCTTAATTCATCATGTTCAATTATTGTGGAAAGTTAATTTAGTGTTTTACTTTACTGCTCTTTATGATGTAAGTTTATGATATGTGGTATTTTTAATTGTCTAAATACATGTCTACAAGTTTTGCATGTTTTTTTTTAAATTTTTTGGTTAATTTTTTAATCAGGCCGATCCAGGATCGACCTTAGTCCATGTGAATCGGCTGGTCCAGTCTGATTTGGGCCGATCCAAGTACTCGATCCGGGTCTGCAATCCTTGTTTTGTTCAAGATACCCTTGCTTCAGTCCTGTTTGGGTGCATCTTTGGGCTCCCATCATCTGATATGCGAGATTGCTTCTTCTGTTAGTCACCTATAGTCTCCACAATTTCGTTCTTAGATAACTCTGTAATATGAAAGTGATTCTGGATTTGTTCTTTTCTTCTACTAGTAATCCTTATACTTGCAGGTAGGCCTATCATTCATCCTCTCTTTGTGCATGCCATCTGATGAATGAAATTTGGGACATTATCACCTGCTTGAAGCCATTGTTTCCTTGGCTCTTCGCTTCCATGGTCTCATCTTTCAAAGGTCATTTATTGTATTCTGTTTTAAGATTTTTATACTGCAGTCTCCCTTCCTCTTCAAGTGTATCTTGTTCCTCCAAGTCAAATTCATGCTGAAGAAGGTTCTAGCAGGTGGCAGCTGTTTTTTGGAACACCTTGCACTGATTTTTAAAATTGCCCCAACTCATTCAAGTACATGCCAAACCCTACGACGGCCAGGATATCTGTGGATTGCAAAAGATATGAAATTACCAAGTACCCCTCTAAATTTGAAGTGCTTAAAATCATTTCAAAACACCTTAAAACACTCTAAAACCCATTGAAACAAACCTCACGTTGACTTGCGCACAACCTTTCTGTCTCTGTAGGATTAGACATGCACCTCTTATGGTTTATTTTACAAGGGATTAGTATAGGCAGTTAATCAGTTTTACCATCCATCCGGCCGATAGGTTGTTACCGAGTAGGTGAGGATGGTCCAATTAGAAAACCGAAGTGCTAAACCAATTGGGCAAAACACTAAATCAAAATTTTGAAATCAATCAAACTCCCAAGTTTTCCCAAGCTAAATTTTCTTTTCAAAGTTTTCAAAATAAAAAACCAACAATTGTCAACTGCAAATCTCTTGGAAGCTGGATGACTTGACTCGACCGTGCTGAAATCAATGGTTTGGATAGGGGGACCTTGAAGGGAAAGGAGGGGTAGAAGACAATGCCAGGGTCAATGTTGATACTGGGACCAGAACACTGGGGTGAGGGGACTTCTTGCATATGGCTAGATTATTGATAATGTGGAAGGTCTGATGGCGTAGATTTAGAACTTCTGATTGAATGATCTGATTTGTGGTATGTGGTTCCGTACTTTTGATCCCATTAGTGGCATTGTATCTCAGTTCAAAACCGCCTTCAATCTTAACTCACATTGTTAGGCTGCTCTACCATGACTACACCATTTATGCAACCAAAATCATCTTCCTAAATTGGTTTCTTTGGCATTGGGTGGATATCAATTGAATGGCTTGAGCAGAGCATACTCTCTAATCCATGAAAATTTGATATTAGGCTCGAATGAAAGTAGAGAAGGTTTAACAATGCTGATTTAGAGTTTGAGATTGGATTATACTGTTTTGGTAGGTGGTTCCACACTTCTGGTGCGTATATATTATCTTCTTAGTTGATCTGCATCATTACTGAAGACTTGATTGTGCACATGCTTTCTTTATGTTATTGTCAGATGCCTGTACTCTAATATGATTTTGAGGGAATCATGATCTTGTATTCCAACATGAACCAGAAATTTCCATTATTCAACTGGTTCCCTTTTTGGGCATATCATTCTGTCTTGCAAACTTTGGTGGATGTTTATCGTTTGGTCTTCACTAATCAGCTTTGTGTTTACCATTGCAGGCAACACTCGGAGGAAGTATTCAAGTTCCCACTCTCACTGGGAATGTAGTCCTCAAGGTTTGTCAGAGCTCTGACATTTGTTCCCATTTGTTTCTAGCCTGTGTTCTGCGAGGAACAATAACATCACAAGTTTTTAATGCAAACCCATAAGGCACTGGAAGTACTAAAAGGAAAACGCATCTAATTTTTGACTAGTTGTTTGCAGGTTCGTGAAGGTACTCAACCTAGCCAGAAGGTCGTTCTGAGAGGAAAAGGTGAGTTTTTCCTATGTGCTTGCCTTTTCAGATTCGTGACGAAAGTAAAAACATGTGTTGGTCTTTATTTGAGGACATGCTATGGAAAATGGGATCACCAAAGAGATGTACAACTATGATGCGATGCATGTTTCATTTGTCATGTTGCAGGGATAAAGGCTGGCAACTCTGCCTTCTATGGCGACCAATATGTCCATTTTAATGTTAGCATTCCAACGTAAGTTTGCTCATATCATAATATTAAAGGTAGTTCAAAATTTTTATGTGATTCTGAAGAAGGCGAACTTTCTTATCCGACTTAAGTATTTTACGTAGTAACGTAAAACCTGATGGAAAAGGAGTCCTATTTATGTTCATCTTTTACGGAAAACTTGTTTACATGCAGAAATTTGACGCAACGGCAGCGGGAGTTAATTGAAGAATTTGCAAAAGAAGATCAGAGTGAAGATTGTAAGAATGCTGCAGCTGCGGGTGCATCACGATGACTTGGTACCACACCCCCTCGATGCCAACTGGAGGCTTTTGAGTCCGGAAGTTTTGGAGGAGATAGGCTGTTTCAGCACTAATGTTTCAACCTTGCCAAATTGCTAGCTGGAGAGTTGGGGCATGTACATAATGTTGGCCGGGTGTAACCATGCCCCTTGGCCTTTTATTTAGATTTTTGGTTTTAAGTCCTTAATTTCTTTCAAAATTAGAAAAAAAATCTTTAATTTATTTATTTAATTTAAAGTTCTCAAAATCTTCTCCAGAGAGAGAGAGATGGGTGCAATGGGTCCTGGTGGCGACTCTATGACCAAATCTGTGCTGTGTTTTGTCGGTAGGGTGGCGAACGATGTGTCGGGCTTCTTGGTGTTAAGTTTCCTCGACCTCCTCGACGTCTTCTTCTGCTCGCTCTACAAGTTCGTAGACTATGCAGTGGAGGCCGAGTGGAAGCCTTGCTATTGCTCCTCCACCAAGGACATGATCCATAGTCGTGACTAGATCTTGGTTCTCCGAGAACGGGGGCGCCAAGGTGGTCTTCCTCTTCTCTATCAATCCACCATCGTGGCGATGCTCCTGGGGAAGATCGAGGGTAGCAGTCGCTCCCAGTGCCCTGCTGGTCTGACTGCGACAAGCCACACCTGCACCTCCTGGAGCTCCTCAGCCAAGGACTCCCTCTTCGACCGAGCGGAAGGGCCGAGACCTACATACACCTCCTGGAGCTTCATCTCGTCGTCTTTGTTCTGGATCGAGACCTTGTTCCCCAACTTCTCGGAGGCGACCAAGTCGATGTACAGGCTCATCGTTGTCGACGTTTGGCCGGAGCCCCAAGCCCACCGACTCGCTCTACACCCTCCGCGAGCACGTCGACATGATCGAGCAATCGGTGTTGGAGGCGTACAAGGTCCAGTGCTTCCACATTGTGGCCCACTCCCTCGAGTGCATCCTTGCACTGGCCCTCGCCACATCAGGTACCCTGGCGTCATCAAGTCCATCACACTCCTCGCTCTGATAAGAAGAATTGATATGCCAGAGATATGCCCACTATAATTAATCCTCTCCCCTTCTTGGTGAAGTGAAGTGAGATCGAATGCTAGCTCATCCAATGTTTTTTCCTCTTCGTTCTTTCTTACCCTCTTGCTGGGTTGTGGCGGCGACGACAAACCATATTTTACGGTGCCGAAAGGGGAGCAGGGAACTCGGGCACTGCCCGGTGCCGCAGTCCCTCTTTGCTCTCTGTTTTTGGCATCGGAAAATATCCTACGTGATCGCAGACTGCAGTCACTGGGTCTTCGCCGGAGGACACGGTGGCATTCGAGGCTGCCAACACCTTGACAGGAATCGGCCTTGCACTCCCTCGGACCACCGGCGAGGTCTGCTCCTTGGACATGAGCACAGACATGGTCTTCACCGGCATGGCCGACGACACCATCTTGGCCTGGAAGGCCACCCTCGACACCACCATCGGCGGCCTCTACTCCCCCCCCCCGCTGCTTCTCTCCACGGACACACCTCCGTAGTGGTCTCGCTGTTCGTGGAGTCTCATTGCAGGCGGCTCTATTGCGGCGTGCTCCTCCTCAGCGACATGAACGACGAGGAGGGGAGGCATGCGCTGGGAGGAGTGAGGGGCGGCACCCCAGCAACAGCAACCGCCATCCCCGGCCGTGTCTCCCCTCGAGGGAAGAGAGAGAGTGTGGAGAGAGAGAGAGAGAGAGAACAGGAGGGTAAAACGAGAAATATAAAACATAACAGGATAGTGTCTGAATTTTTTTCGGATGTTCGATAACATGACGAATTTTTTTTTAACGAGGGTCATTTGATAACACGTTAGAATAAATTAATCCGAGTGAACTCGAGATGAATTATTCTTGAGTTTTCGTATTTTTAATTTGATACCTATCTTGTTTAAGGTCGGATAAAGTATTCATGTGAAAGAGATGGAACGAGTTAACTTCGGATAAAAAATAAGAATCTTGACCCTATCCGATCTCAAGTGATGTATGTTAACTCCTAAATTTGATTAGTTCATTCACTCGCTAATAATTCATCTTAATCTATCTTATTTTATTATCAAAATGGTCATAACAGTTTTTAAAGATCTCGAAGAATTTTTGACTGAACAGGTAAATTATGGAGATTTTTTCTTAATTTTAAATTAAAAATCCCTTTATTTATAAAACGTAAACTTCCTTTTGTTTGAGGGTCAGGTGGGGGGGAGGGTGGGGATTCTGCTTCCGGCCTGTTCCCCTAGATCTCCCAACCCTAGCTACTCCTGAATTTGTGGTACGTAACACTGTCAGGAGTCCAATCGTTTACCTATAACTAGTGCCATGGCCTCGTCAGATTTACCAGCTAGGAGGTTGCTACGGATGGTTGATTTATGTAGTGTTTTTAGGCGGTCGTTCGAGGGGCAGATCAAGAAGTAACGGTGATGCGATCTCGTAATAGCATCATCATCCAGTCGGATGATGCGTTTCTCATCCGCCGGATCTTATATATGTCTCCTCGATCGTATCCGCCGTGCATGTAGTGCCCCTTTACGCTGAGTGGCAGTCAACCTTTAATGTTAAAGAAAAAGAATATTTGATAATGTATATATATATATAATAATCCCATCAATTTTGTGTGTGGGGGGGGTTCTGGTTTCAATACAGCTGGCAAAAACCAATGGAAAGAGATAAAAAAAAAGGAGAGCAAGGGGGCCCCACGAGAAAGTGGACAGCTGTTAAACAAGAAAGGCCTACTGATCTGACGGCTATTACTCGCGAGCGCAGTACTTGAGATTGCGCTCCGCGGGATGGAAAACAGGTAAACGGAGCTCTTGTGGCCGCGTCGGTCTTCACTGTACCGCACCATCTCCAGTTCTCTCCCCCGGCCGTCCCCCGATCCGATCGATGACTTGGGGTTCCTCTCTCCGTCCCCGTCTTCCCCCTCCTCCATGAAGCCCTAAATTCCCGCAAATCGGAAGTCCCGGATTCCTCTTCCGTGGCGCCCCTGCATTCTTCTCCCCCGGAGGTCCCCGCAATGGCGAGGCGATCGCTGCCGCTCCTGAAGCAGCTCCTGCGGAACCCGAGATCCTTCGACTACCCCTTGATCGGGCGTCTTTTGGGTTCCGGCGGGACCGCGCGGTCGGTGACCTACATGCCCCGCCCAGGGGACGGGTCGCCGAGGGCGGTGACCGTGATCCCCGGGGACGGCATCGGCCCGCTGGTGACCGGGGCGGTGGAGCAGGTGATGGAGGCGATGCACGCCCCCGTCTACTTCGAGAGGTACGACGTCCACGGGGACATGACCACGGTACCGCCGGGGGTCGTGGAGTCGATCCGCCGGAACAAGGTCTGCCTCAAGGGCGGGCTGGCCACCCCGGTGGGAGGGGGTGTGAGCTCACTGAACGTGCAGCTTAGGAAGGAGCTGGACCTCTACGCCTCGCTGGTGCATTGCTTCAACCTGCCGGGGCTGCCGACGAGGCACGAGAACGTGGACATCGTGGTGATCAGGGAGAATACGGAGGGCGAGTACGCGGGGCTGGAGCACGAGGTGGTCCCTGGCGTCGTGGAGAGCCTCAAGGTAAATGTGTTTCCTGGACATTTTCCTCTGCCGTTCGATCTATCTTGGTCGTGAAACTAGTCAAAGAAAGTAATGAATTTGGGCTGCTCATCACGCAGATATGTTTAGAATATCTCCAAAATATAGTATTTTAACATGTAACACTCCTCAAAACATAGGAAATTGTTGGCAGATAAGGTTGGCATGGTAGATGGAGAAAAAGAATTCCTTGTTAAAGAGAAATCAATCAAGTACTTTAATGGCCGGATCATCTATTTTTCTACCCTGGAAGTTTGATATTTGAATTACACATACTGGGGTAACCATCAACAAACTGCCATGCGAAAGATCTAGTTGGCCACATTGAGGCTGCAGTAGTCTTGAATACTTCTAGCTTCATAAATTATATGTGTTCACTTCACCAATTGTTATATCTGTACCTAGAGATTGTTTATTCAGTGATTTCTGAGAGAATTGTAGTATACAGCAGGGTTTGCCATGCCGCCGGGTCGGGGCAACCCGGTTCCTTGCCAGCACAGTATGGTACGGCCATACCGCACTTTTTTTTTTGCCCTCTCTGGTGACGACGGCTGGCCGGCCGGCATACCTGGATCTCCTCAGTGACGTCAGCAGAGGAGAGGGTGGAGGTGGAGGGGGGGCGGCCGTGGGAGAGGTCGCAGCAGAGGGATCAGACCACTGGTGACTGGGGCGGTGGAGCAGATGATGGAGGCAATGCATGCGCCCGTCTACTTTAAGAGGTACGAGGTCCACGGGGACATGACCACGGTGCTGCTGGGAGTTGTGGAGTCGATCCGGCGAAACAAGGTCTGCCTCAAGTGCGGGCTGGCCACCCCCTCCTCCATGGGCCTCCCCCTTAGCTGCCGCTGGTGACCCACCGACCCGGCTTTCGCCCTGTATGATCTGGTACACGTGATATGCACCGGTACAGTGCGGCACAGCAAACCATCAACCATGGTATAAAGTAGGAAAATGGAAAAGAAAAGACATGATAAATTATGCATATGTCCCTTGATACTCCTTGTACATCACAGAATGTCCCTTTGGAATTTGACAATGTCTGTTGTGCAAAACCCTGAGCCTCTTCCCTTTAGAAAGTATGCAGATCATTCTCTTTTATTGCATCATTCATTAGATGCTCTTGTTTTAGTGGTAGGTAGAGACCATGTAATTATGGTAGAAGTAAATGTTTTCTTTTTTTCTCACCTTTTTTAGTACTTCATCTGGGATAAAGTAGTGCATCTGGGTTGTGATTGTCGGCGCTAAATGTTTATCTTTATTAGCCCGTCAATAGTTGGTGCCCTTGCATTGTTTGACTACTGTCGCACAGTTGCTGCTTTTATGCATGTAGAGACCTAAACAAGGCCCACATTAGAATAGTCAAGGTTTGAAAACTTGCTGCATTGAACTCTTAATCCTTTTACATTCTTTTCATCTCTAGTGTATCAAGCTTTTGCCTAATTGTAAATAACTGTCAGAACTGGCTGCCCCAGGGAGGTGGAAGAGTTGGATAAACACTTCACAGGCAACCATGAGGTCATGGTTTGAACTACCATCAGTGGACAAAATTGCAGGGCGGGTACTAACCCAGGGTTCACATGGGTTCCGACCTCATGGACTTTGCAGGTCGGGGGGTGGGGTGGGGATTGTTTGTGTTTGGCTGCCCACGGCTTGGCTACTGGTGATTCGGGTTTGATCCTAGGCGGGTGGGTTTACTCTTGTCTTGGTCAAAACTCCCCCTCCACCCCCCGCACGCCCGTACGCCAGAGAGAGCTAGAGAGAGAGAGAGTGTCAACTATCAGGTTATCAGACACCCATGTCTACATTTAATTTATGGAACAATTTCGGAAAGCATTCGGGCTTTTACTTATGCATCCTTTCCATAGAGTTTAACACTCCCTGCGAAGGAGGTTATGAGAAGTTCCTCTTTCCAGGGAACCCTGGACAAATGGGAGGTATAGGCAGTCATGATGATAGTCAAAAATTCTTGTGGGATAGATAATGAAGACATTGATTATCTCTTCATCACTTGTACGGTTACCTGTCTAGTATGGAGGACCATTGGAGATTTGGTTTCCCTCCAATTTCAATTCAACTCTGTGATTGGTATGTGGCTTTTCTTCAGAAAGTTGCAGACCACTTATGGCAAATGCATGAAGAGCAAGATGCTACCAATCATCGCACGTACCATCTGTTGGAGCGTATAGAGGGAACACAATGACAACGTCTTTGGGGGCAGTAAAATTTATGTTGAAGGCATTTGTTTAAGACTCATTCCTTTTTTATATAATTGGAGTAGATATATTGTTGGGGTTCTTTACAGTGTTGGCATAAACATTTAAAGGCTTGTTCTTTAGCTTAGTTTATTGCTGAAGAAGAGGGAGTCACCTCTATTTGGTACAATTCACTGCCTTCTTTCGGGGTGGGGTTGGGGGGGGATCTTAAGGGCCTAAATGGAATTCACACCAATCTTTTGCAAGATGACTACAAGAATATGTATATATATAATGTGTATGTCATTCCTTTGATCTCATGAGTCTTTGATTGTATTAACATCTCTAGTATTCTATGCTACCTACACATTTTCACAGCAAAGGAGAGCTACAGCACCCTTTGTTAATGCTTTTTATTCCATGTACTCTTGGAATTGGTTTAGTCTCTTACTTATCAGTGATGCTAGGTAATTACAAAATTCTGTTCCGAACGTGTTGCAAAATATGCCTTTGAGTATGCTTATCTCAACAACAGAAAGAAGGTCACTGCAGTGCACAAAGCCAACATCATGAAGCTAGCAGATGGTTTATTCTTAGAGTCCTGTCGTGAGGTTGCTAAAAAGTATCCTGGGATAAAGTACAATGAGATAATTGTGGACAATTGCTGCATGCAACTTGTTTCAAAGCCCGAGCAGTTTGATGTGATGGTATGCTATTTTGTCTTTTGTAATTCATGTAGTTCTGTTTTCTACTCATATAAATTTGTGCTAGCCAATTCCTGATAGTTGGGATGAGGATGCTTCATTCACCGCATATCACTGTATTGGTCAACCTGTGGGATCTGCCCTGCAGAATGTTTGATGTAGGAATTCTTTTGACCCCAGCCTACTTATACTTTTTTACATCGATAAAAGTTAGATCTGTATCATACAGCCTTAGCTACGTTAGTTTTAGTATCAGTTTTGGATGCATTTTCCTAATTCATTTGCTGTTCGATATCCTTCGCCGTACATATACCATTCGGTCAAAGTAGAAACTTGCTAACATGTTCAACAATGCTGTATAAGGCTGACAGTTCAACTGTGAGTGGTCTACAACTATCACTTACTACAGAATCTTTGATTTGTAACTAGATTTTTTAGTCAGTTTATTATTGCTTACTGGCAAGCATATACTTCAGGATAAAGGGTATTCGTAGATGAGATATTCAACTCCTGCCTTAGGTCCTTTCCCAAATGGGCCAAAGCACAACTCCTGTGCCAGATACAGAGTGGCATCAAATTTAACCATGAAAGTGAAGACTGGGCAATACAACTTCATCCACTGTGTTCAGAAGATGTGTGGGGTGGCTGCATTTTAGACCTCAAGGATTTGATAGCATTCAGGCGTCACCTTTTTTGGGTGCTGAAATTGTTCGTTGATTCTTTTAGCCTGTTTGTTCCCAGATGTTGATTAATTGGAGTGTAGGTTATATAGAACCTGGAGCACAGTGAGTCTTCCAGATTTACTAGATCATATATGCAGCATAAAGAATTAAATACGAAACATGGTACTCTGCTTCTATTGTTGAACAAAAATCAAGTTCAGCCAATGATTGCTTTAGGAAAGGGATTTGAGTTTATGGCAATGATTTGCTAAATGACTGGGCACTATTAGGGGAGCATCTGAAAAATACTATTGATTGCCTTTTGGAAACAGATTGAGCAGATGGAATCAAAATTGTCTGTTCACTGAGAAACCCTTTGACTGTTAGTTGGCCCATTATTTAAGCTTGCCTCTCTGCTGTCAGCATGGATTTAATGATCAACTCCCAGTTCATGTTAAACAGCCATGCAAATCTGAAATGCTTAGTTGTATGATTTGCTGAAATTGAACTGGTATATTTTCCATCAAAGGTTTCGTTTGTTTCATTCAGCGATCATGGGTGTGATTGGCCCTGTACTTTGATTAGTGTCATTGTAGATGGTTCAGTATGACTTGGGTATTTTTGCAGATGTGGTAGAATCCATGCATCCTACCGGAGAACAATAATTTGCCTATTGTCCACTGTAATCTCACCTGTTGATTGGTGAGATCATGAGCTTGTATGACACAGCCTCCATTCTCGTGACATTATCCTGGTGTCATGTTTTTGGGGGATGCTTTACTGGCAGTTAGTGATCACTGATATCCATGGGTTATGAGGATCTGTTGGTGATGGCAATTCTTTTTGTCATCATTGCTATTGATGACCTAGCTTTCTTATATTTAACCTTCCAGCTTGCTGAAAGTTGGTACATTTGCCCCATCTTATGTGAGCCGTTCATGCACACAGTAAGTGTTTAGCACCAATTGTATAAGTTAGGCACATTTGGCAGCAAAAATACATGGATTCAGTCTTATCCAAGGAAGGCCGAATCGGGATCGGATCGGCCGGTCCCAAACTGATCCGGATCGGTGGGATCGGCTGATCCAGCCCGATCCCCGACCGATCCTGGCCGAGTCAGGCTAGCAGACTCGGCTGGGAATAGACATGCCCAAAAAAATTCTAAAAGACTTTCAAAAAATCTGAAAAAAATGTTCTAACATAGTTATCGATCAAATTAATGTGAAATAGTTGATATATGCTCAAAATTTTATGAAATAGTTGACATACTCAAATGATGCAAGGATTGCATGAAATAGCTAGAGAGAGGGGGGACCATGGTGGGGTGATAAAGAGGCTTAGGGGAGTGCAAAATAATTAAAACAGGAAAAAATACCTCCTAAGCCTAATTCTGAGGAGAGAGAAAGAGGTTCTAGAGAGAGAAAGAGAGTGCTAGAGAGAGGGGGACCATGGTGAGGTGATAAAGAGGTTTAGGGGAGTGCAAAATAATTAAAACAGTAAAATACCCACTCATCCTAATTCTGAGGAGAGAGAAAGAGCTTCTAGAGAGAGAAAGAGAGTGCTAGAGAGAGGGGGACCATGGTGGGGTGATAAAGAGGCTTAGGGGAATGCAAAATAATTAAAACAGTAAAAAAACTCCTAAGCCATTCCGAGGAGAGAGAGATTCTAGAGAGAGAAAGAGAGTGCTAGAGAGAGGGGGGCCATGGTGGAGTGATCAATAGGCTTAGGAGATTGCAAACATATTAAAACACCAAAAAATGCCCTAATCAAGAATCCGAGGAGAGAGAAAGTGCTTTTAGAGAGAGAAAGACTTATGTTTGAAGATCTCTTGGAGAAAATAGCCCTAGATGAGCCTAGTAGCAATCTTCCAACACCAACCACTCTTGATCTTCCTTCAACAATGAGCCTAGATTGAGATGGTGGAGAGGGTGTGTATGTGTGTGTGTGAGAGAGAGGTGTGATGGAGAGCAAGAAGGAGAGTGAAAGACGAGAAGAAAGTGAAAAGGTGCACGTGAGAGTGAATCCCGGTCATAAAAACCCCAAGGACAAAAGAACCCCGAATGGCCTCCCCCCCAAACCGGTAAGCCCACCCCATTTGAATTTCAAATGGGGTTGCGTGGGCGGGATCGCTCGGAACAGGGTGGGATCGGGTGATCCAACCTGATCCCGGCCGAGTCAAGCGATCTCAGTCGATCCCAGTGAAGAATCGGTAAAGGCCGGCGCGGGATTGGATCGGTTCGCCCAAAATCCGATCGGATTGGGCCGATTCGGTGAACCTTGGTCTTATCTAATTTCTGTCATGTTGTGTCACAATATAATTGGTGAGCTTGCATTCAGATGCTTGTCCTGATAAGGTTGCCCGACCCATAATAGTGCAATCATCCGCAAATAAAAAATGAGTGGAATGCCATGTGTACTGTGATAAAGAAAATCCTCGTCTATTCTGAGATCTAACATATTCTGAAATCCAACATCTCCAATAAACTAACTGAGGTAGACTATGAGTGCATAAAATAAGGGGCTCTGGGGATAAGGATGCCCACATTGCTACCCATAAGGTTGTTGGTTGGCAATGTCATTTTGAAGTAATGTTGTGAGTTTGACATTCATGGAGGCCATGAAGACAGAAGGGATCATGTGTCAGGCCTTGTGTGACCTAAGCCTTGATTTGGCAATGGGATAAGACATGTTGTCATAAGGTTATATTCTATGTGGAACATGTGTCTGAGTTGCTATTCTAATTTTAATTAAGTTGGAAAGATGTTATTTTTTATTGAGATTTGTTATTCTTCAACAACAATATTTACTTCGGGATAGAATAGATGAGCAAAATGCGATAAGTACCCTCTTACTCTAATGTGGATAAACTCAAGCCCATATTCTTGTGAATTACTAGAATATGGATTCGACCCCTTTTCCATTCAAGTGGGGCCTGGAATCTAGACCCTATCCTACTTCATGTTGCCAAGGTAAAATGTGGAATGCAGAATCACACATCCTCTTCCACATGTTACACCAGGCTTCTCCTGTGACCAATCCTACATTAATTGTTTATCACATCTTTGGGGACAATGTATGCCTCAAACTCAATCCCTTGTGGGTGAAATATGGAAGTTTAATTCCACAGGTGAGCAATTATAGAAGGATAGTAGTGGTACTACCATGGGCTATAATTTATGCTGTCCTGTGTGAGCTCTCCCTACCCGATCAACCGTAGGTTTGGCTTCTTCGTCTGAAGTTTGAGAAGAAGAGGACCTTTTTTCGGTACTGCCTCAAAAAGTGGAAAATCTGTCATGTGATCTTGACATGTTATTGATGACTGCTAGGAATGGATACGGTTGCTTTTGGCTTATAATCTTTGGAAGAAAAAGGTCCAGCTAACTAGGCACATGTTTGGAAGTCAGCCTATATACCAACCTAATTGGGCAGAGGTGCTGGATCATCCACTTCGGGTTATAGCACTTGAATTAGCACACAATCATGTTTCAACCTCATAATACATTGTAAGTACTCAATGCCGTCCTGGATTGAGAGCTTGACAGTGGTCCAGAAGTGTCAGAAGGACTTGGCACCACATTCTCACCTGGTTGGAACGAAATCACTAAAAGATTTCTGCAGTTCTTCCAAGGTACCAGTGTATAGCAATCGCTAATTGACTACAAATAATAAGTTGGATGATCTGATCATGCACAACGGATATGACATTTTCATGAATGTTTGATCATTGATGCAGTGCCCACATCGTTCCATAGGTTCATTGAACTTGTGAAGAAATATTATTAACCTCAGCCTTGATATCTGCAGAATTGTCTGAGCATCCTGAGCCTATGTACTTAGAAATGAGCATATAAAGGTCATGGTCCATATCATATTCTGACTCCATTTATTTTTCTGCTTCTGTTAAGAGATTGCGAATTCAGCTGACTCCCTTTAGCTGTTTAAGTTCCTCCTCTCCACCTTACACCATTTCTTGTTATTTCTCATCTTGTGTTTTCTTAATTCTCTGGCTGGGAGCATTAGATGAATAACTTTCTTATTCTGAGTTAGATTGAGCTTGGATTGACATAGCTTTGTGAACCTGAAGTATGGGATTGTTGCTGTAAGGGTTTTTGCCTGCTATTTCACAGTCAGCAGTGCATTGAACAGTCAACAGCATAATCCATGTTGAATAAGAAGAAAAGGTGCTTCCTCGAATACAATTAGGTTCCAATTCTAATTTCTAAGAGCAGTGGATTATGGGACCAATGCTAATTGTTCCAAGTGACAGTGACGATGGAAGCTGGAGATGAAGACTGTGCTAGGTGAAGTTGTACATACCCCAGTCAAATTATCCCCATTTCTTTCTGGCCATTTGTTTGCAGTGTGGATACCCATGAAGGCCTATATCTGGCAGGTCGTTGACAAGACAAGTTATTGAAATCCTTGTTACTTGCTGCATTATCTTGAAACCCTTTTCACTCAAAGTCAAGATGTCATTAGACCTCCTATTAGCAGGTGAGCATCTCATGAAGATGAATAAGGATGACATGTCTTCTACTTCAGGTCAGGTCCAGGCAATGGAAGATGCACCTTGACCATCATTGATACTGTTGTCTTTAGAGGTTAACTGTTATTATTGTTTTTTTGTCTGAAATATTCTAGCCCACACTATTGACCCCTCCTGAGACATGAGGGTATCTAAAAGTACAAAATGCCCATATGTAACAATGCAAAAGCTGCCTACAGTCACATAATGAAGGTTATTTTCTGCACCCTTCACAGTTCATGCAACACAGTCGTGGATGGGAGGACACAGCTTGGAATTTTTTTATTAAAGGATTATATAATATGATCCAATCGAAAATATAGAGCGCAGCTCGTATGCCATGTTTGTTCTAGAAGAAATGCTCCTAACTGTTTAACACAGAAAATTTTAAGGGTGTTCATTTATTGAACATATATGTACATTTATGGCTATTTAAATAGCATCCACACTATTAATTCTGTGGATTTGAGTTTATCAGACGATTTAGGGTTCGAGTATGGGACATTTTCCCACCGACCGTAGTTGGTGTTTATTTACATCGGCATAAAGTCCGAATACCCTTGACTAACTGTCAAAGAAATTTTTTCGACCTCCACAATATCTGTTGTGATATCAAGGGTTTTATCTAATAGCTTCGATCAAAGAGATCACCCATTAGAGATATATATTTGCAGGAGAAAAACTAAACATTTCATTCCTTGGATTCATCATACAAAGTACATGAAACCTTGATCATATAGTCAGGTCATTTGATTTACATTTGGCCCTCATTTCACCATTGGATCCATATTTGGTTGTGATCGGACCATTGGATTTGATATCCGGCCAAGATCAGATCATCTTATTTTCTTCTCTTTATAATCGGGTTATCTAATTTTGTATCCAGTCGTGATCAGGCTGTTGGATTATGTTTTCGGTTAAGATCGGACCATCATAATTGTTCCGAGTCATGATCAGACTGTTGGATTTGAATTGTATCACGATTGGGCCATTGGATTGCCAATACAATCACTATTGAACCATCGGATTATGTCTTCGATCCAGATCGGACCTTTGGATTTGCTCCGGGTCAAGATCTAACTGTTAGGTTTAAGATCGGTCAAGATCCGACCGTCGAATTAGCCCCAGATCGAAGTCTGACCGTTAAGTTTAAGTTTGGTCAAGATCTGACTGTAGGATTAACTCCAAATCGAAATCTGGCCGTTGATTTTGAATGTTATTCTGATCGGACCGTTGGATTTAAGTTTGATCAAGTTCCATACGTCGAATTGACCGACGGTCTTGGTCACCCTTTTGGTCGTGTTTGGACCCTTGTGTTGACTTGGTGCCAACAAAGAACATTTCCGCTAAAGGCGGGGTATATTTGCAATCCTCAACTTCTCAAGAAGATGAGGGCATTTATGCAATTTTCATAAACATGTGGTATTTTCGTAACTTTCCTGCCATTCGGGATACTTTTGTAATTTTTCCACAGGTAGGGATATTTCTGCAGCTACAGATCTTTTTTGGACATATTTGTAATTTTGAACTCTTTTTGGGTATGTTTGTCATTTCGAGCTCTTTTTGGATATATTGGCAATTTCAGAATCTTTTTAGGTTTATTTGCAATTTCAAACTCATTTTGGGTTTATTTACGATTTCAAATCCATTTTGGGTTTATTGGTAATTTTTCCTTGAACAGGGGCTCTTATGCAATTTCTGGAAACTTTAGGGTATGTATGCAACTTCTTGATCAGCCAGAGATTTTTGTAACTTTTGGACTGAATAGGGTGTTTTGATGATTTCTGAACTCCAGTGGCATTTTCATAATTTCTGAAAAGTTCAAGAGTATTTATGTTATTTCTGATTAATTTTGACAATTAGATGATTTTTCCCCATGAAATTGCATAGAAAGATCTTTAAGAGTATATGTGTAAACCCAAGGGTATTTATGCAACATACTCTTCTATGGGTCTTCACAAAGCACAAAAGCACAAATCTCCGAGCGCTCCTTGAGTTGCTCCTCAAAATGTTTGCCTCGGAATGTATGTGTGTCCAAGTGGGGACTACAGGGGGTATTTATAGACCCTTGGGGGTCAGATGGGACCAGATAGGTCCTTGGGGGATTGAAATGGGACCGGATAGGTCCTAAGAATGATCGAATGGGACCGGATAAAACAGGTGGAGGGAGAGAGGGTGGGGTTTGCCCCGGATGGGTTGGCTCCCCCGGGAACCTATCTGGGGGGACCTATCCGGTCCCATTTGGCTAAAGGGTGAGAGAGAGACTGTGGGCCCCACACGGGCCCATCTGGTCTGGATAGATCCCTTGGGGGATCTATCCGGTCCCATTTAGCTAAAGGGAGAGAGAGAGAGAGGCTGTGGGCCCCACATGGTGACCCATCTGATCCCATTTGGCTAAAGGGAGAGAGAGAGGCTGCCCCGGATGGGTTCCCTCATTTTTTTTGTTTTCTTTGATTTTTTAGGGTCCAACACTAACCTAGCCATGTTGTAACAACCTGTCCCCGAACCAGGAAAAGCCTTGAGCAGTTTGGCAAGAACTGCTTGTCCCCATGTTTCAGCATTAATACACTTTTTCGTTGGATACAATAAGTACACTGAACATGTCAGATTAAACAGATAATTTGTCATGCAGAGGTTCTCCTGAACAGCCACCACTGGGAAAAGTGGTTTCGCAACTCTCTCTAATACTCCAGATAATTGACTAGCGAAAATGGAGTCGTTGTGTGTGCTTTCTTCTATTGTTCAACTGACAATCTAGGAAGGCCACACGAGTATTTACCACAAATCTTTCTCGTTCTATTTCTAGTCTCTATTTCTGTTTGCCAATGTACGTCTTTACAACTGTTGATGCATAGTAATTGTGTCGTACTGTGCATCTGCAGGATAGGATTTTTTGTTAGTTTCTATTTGAGTTGGTCATCATGTGAACTTATTTTTGCTTACAGGTAACCCCTAACCTCTACGGCAACCTTGTGGCAAATACAGCAGCGGGTATTGCTGGTGGCACTGGAGTAATGCCTGGAGGTATTTCCACTGGAATTTGTGACGCCGTCTGGCAAAATTATATGGGATTTTTGCATATATACCCCCATAAAATTTGATTTTATCAAATATATCCCTCATTTGAGCATATTATCATGAATATCCTTGAAATATGAGTAATGTCACTTTAACCCGAGTTAAGTGAGTTAAAGAGTAAGTTTTTTGTATACATACCCCTATAAAGTTCGATTTTATCAAATATATTCTAGATCTAACAACCGTAGATGGCATATTGCACGGAATATTCTCCTCCCGTCGACAGCAGTAAACTAAAGGGAATAACCGCAACATTTCTATCTAAGTGAAAGATATTCATGATAATATGTTCAAATGAGGGGTATATTTGACAAAATCAAACTTTATGGGAGTATATATGTAAAAATCCCAAATTATATTAATGAAGATATGCATATGCGAATTTTATTATCTATTATGCCGCAGAGACCATTATAACTGCAAGTTTATGGAGGAGAACACCTCTAGAATGTGAGATCCTTGCAGAACAAATAATCATCATGGTTTGCCTTTGGTTTGGAATCTCAATCCGTAGTTGATGTAAACAACCTATAATCCGTGCCTTTTGTGTGTGTGGTGGTTTTGGGTCCTATCTCATGCCTAAACCCGTCTTAAAGGTCTTCCTGACTGCACAACATGAAACATATAATTCTGTCCAAGAAAACCCAATAATGAGCGCTTAAAACATGAACACTAAATTCTCATCCTCATTCTTTGAACTTTCGTGGTACCCAGGGAGTGGTGGTGGGTTCCAGAGCGCAAGACATCGAAACAGAGCTTATCTTATTAGCTTTTTCATTCCCATGCCTTATTTTTCCTCTGCTGCTGTGATGTGGCTGGATTCAGCAATAATAATGCCCGCAGCAACTCATTGCTTCCTTTGATTTAGTCGCTATAATGAAATCTGAAACTGTTTCTTGGATTAGGCGGCACAAAATGATTCTTCAATTTCGTTAAGTTAGTTTAAGAATCTACTTGCAGAAGATTCTATATATGAGGCTTCTAAGAGAATATCTGTCATCCATGATGTAGCTAACCAGTTCAGCGCCCACTCCCCCTTATTTGCGTATTTGCTATATGAACTGCTGCCAAGAAACCAGACGTTTGCAAATTCGTGGGATGCTTTAGTTGGCATCTAAAGCATGTGTCATGTCTCTCCTATGTAGTTGGTTGGCGGCGGTCTTATGTTGGTAGGTTCCAAGTAAACCTCGGATTTGATTTACTCGTGGACTTTGCAGGTAATGTAGGACAAGGCCATGCCATCTTCGAACAGGGTGCTTCCGCAGGCAACGTGGGCAACGAACAGCTAGTTGAGCAGAAGAAAGCAAACCCTGTGGCCTTGCTCTTGTCATCGGCCATGATACTCAGGCATTTGCAGTTCCCTTCATTCGCCGACCGGCTTGAAACCGCCGTCAAGCGTGTGATCGCAGAAGGCGAGTACAGGACCAAAGAGCTCGGAGGGGACAGTACCACCGAGGAGGTTGTCGATGCCGTCATATCGGCACTCGATTGAGACTACTACCATCTAGACCGGCCTTTTTTCGTTTTTCCATTTTTTCGTTTCCGTTTTACCTTCCTTTTGACGGGGAATCTAATTCTTCACACAGCTGTGATCACCAATTCTGGACTGCTGCCCTCTTTTCGATTGCCCATCTTCATTGCCCTCCTGGGGGCGGCAGACATGGAACCCGCTTCTGTGGCGCAATAATTCGGAACTTGACATTGTGTGTATTTGCATGGCCATGGTCGACGATGATGTCATATTACTATAATAATAAGTAATATTAGAACGTATGCTTCACTTTTTTTTCTTTATTTTTTCTTCAACTCTCTGTTTTCCTATCAAGTTTAACTCGTCTCCAAAAAAGAATAGGGAAAGGGTGGGAACAATTTTTGATATGACGTAAAGTTCTTTTTCTAGTTTCCCAAAAATGACGGTCACGAGGTTCTCGTCCAAAAGCATTATTGCCTTTCAATCATTTGCCGAGCTCAGCCAGGGGCAAAGGTGCATATCGCATGCAGCCGTTGCCTCTTATCAGAAGAGACGGTCTTATTTAATTATTAGCACGTCATGCGAATCTACTCTCCCAACCAGCCACATTTCCTTTTTCGGATGGAGATTGAAGCAGAGAACGGCGCTATTAAGCATGGCGCCGCCAATCTACTACTTGGGTTGTTAAACCCAACTCTCAAATAACAAAATATATATTAAGCGGAGAGAAGAGATAGAGCATAATCCAACAGTCTATAATTAGGGAACGTCGCACATGCCAGCAGAATCAACAGAGTCAGCATCAAACATCCACATATGGATTGGTTGCTAGTTTAAGTTCGGATAGGCTACTTGCTAGTCAGGCTAATACATTAATTAATTAATACAAGCATATAGAAGATCAGAAGGGGTCGACTTCCATGATGACACCATCGAGTGCACCTGCAAAATGAGGGAGAACAATACCCCTATTGATTAAAAAAAAAATGAACCAAGTGAAAGGAACACAGAAACCGAAAACAGTAAGAGCATCCTAACGCCTACTTAGAGTCAGATCAGGTAACATTTTGATGTGTTGGACACCGGGTAACAGCAACAGCATTCTACTCCCTGCCAAGGTAATGAACTAAACACGGCATTGACATTCAAAGGTTAAAACCGTTGATCATGCGACACTAGCATTACATCTATACCCCTCGATTGTTTTCTTAGATTAAAGAACATTTCTAAACACGCGTACATATGGACACGTGAGAAAGTTTGTCTAATAAGCATACGTTCGAAAACAGAACAAGCAAGAAAACAATCGGCACTATAGCCTCTTAAGTGAATGGTGCAACATTAAAAACACCCAGAAAATGGGGGGGGGGGAGAGAAATGGCAGGATTCTAAGCATGAGCAAATTTGGCTTTGTCTTCCGCATTAACCTCAATGAGCAAATTTAGCTTGTCTTCCATATTAACCTCAAGATATTCATTATGTTTCCCTAAAATATACCTACAGCTAACTAAGGTCAGTCATACCATTATTTCATTGCACTTGCACAAAAAAAAGAATCCAAAAAAAAGAAGCAGCAACCATACATGGAGACCAGACACCCAAAATGCATGCCAACCACCAACACAACATATTTCATCCCGAAAGGCCGAAACTAATGGTCACACGCAAAATTTCCGCCATATAGAAATCCTGTTATAGTATTACCTGAATTCTTAATCCAATGCAAAATATCTTAACACGGGAATTATGTTTTATCTTGACAATGCAGCACACGGAGACAGTACACTGTAAGAAACAAAATGAAGCTTTAATGGGAAAAATAATATTTAACCCCCGAAGAAGCAAGATTATATATAGTATTGAATACCACAAAATTCAGTTTTCCTAAGATCGACCGCCACCACCGGTCAGATATCACAATGAATCCTTGTATCATAGATTCTATAAAATCACAAGGACGGGTGTCAAAGATAAACCATATCCATAGATGTATAGAATGAAAGTCGATAAAAGTTCCATCAATTTTTTTTAAAAAAGATATAAAATTTAAATAACTAAAACAATGATTTTGAGCTGTCAAACGGTCAGCACCTATCTGAACCCTAAACTGTACACATTTCCATGGAAGTGCTGCACAACCTCGCACTTTCAGTCAAAACGGACAACCCAAATCACATTACCAACTAAATAGTAGATAAACATCAGAAGTGTTTACCGATCTAATTGCCTCTTTCTCATACGTCCAGGACAAAGTATGGCTGGTGTTGGCCAAACCCCACAGAGGAAACACAACACACGCCGTCAACAACCCAACTCCCACTATTTCAGGCCTAGGCTGATTTGAACAGATAAGATCCACTTCATGGGGCAAGCATTGACACATGACGAACAACAGGACATGGGCTGCTAATCTATACCAAGATTCGCTGACTCGGTGATCCGTACCGGATCAGAATCACTTTAATCTGATACGATACACCCGAGTCGCATGCGACTCGGGTCGACTCAGTCGCCTCCCACCCCACTCGGTAAATCTTTCTTCCCCCATGCCGACGTCCTCCCACCCCGACGGCGATTTCTTCTCACCCCGACGCCCCCCTCCCCCGGTAGTCCACCCGACACCCCCGCCCCACCCCCGGCAGTCCCCCACCATGGCTGACGATGTCCCATTTGGCCGGATTATCGTCGCCACCGCCGGATCTTGTCTACCATCATCAGATCCTCGCCGCCACTGTCGGATCCTCACCGGAGCACGCCTAGAAAGTCACAGAGAAGGGTAGAGAGAGAGGGAGGAGTGACTCAATTCCAGTCGACCAGATCATGTCTCGAATTTTCGTGGATCCGAGTAGATCCGCTCGAGTAACCCCGACTTAGACCGAGTTGGCGAACCATGATCTATACTAAGTCCGCATCGGAAGTCTATACTATGGTTTAAAATTGAGATAATCCAATTACAACGGCTCCCTAGAATAGAAATAGGTATATGTTTAAACCTTCAAATACACATCTTAGACAACTATTCCTCTTAGGAAACTAACTTTTCACAGAATTTGGAAGAAGAGTATTCAATGAGTACTCTTTGTTCTGTTTGAAAGGAAGATGTTATATATGTTCACACAAGCCAGACAATTCTACAAGAACAAGAGAAAGAAAAACATGCCAACAAAAGAAAGCCATGATGATCACTTCCAGAGAGGGAGCTTCCGTAGGATTGTGTTATTCCCAACAAGAAATTGCCTTGCTACAAATCACCGCATACCATAAATTCTCCCGACATCCATACATACATATCAAATTTCCAAAAAAAAACAAATTTCTTTTGTCACTGTGAATCACACAAGAGGGGAACATCAAACAGATACAATAAAAATGCATACTCGTTTGTCCATCCTAATCCTCTATCGTTTCCTAAAGTAATTGTAGTTTCCAATGCCTTCATCATTTTCACATTTGGTATTCCTTTTCTCCCCCTTGACCATGGGTTAAATGGGCTGAAATAAGTTTTTTTTTCTACTGTGAAAAGTGAAAATGCAATTTGGCAGCTGAATAACCTGAAAAGGGTGAAAAGCCCATCAAATATTCATCAGATTTTGCATTTCCCCAGATCCACTTGGCAAACAAAAATTGACATGAGGAAGCTGGATAGATTAGTAGGCTGGATACTGTGACAGTAACTATTTTGTTGCCAAATAAGGCTTTCAATTTTCTTTGCTATTAACTACAGCTTTTCTCTCTGCAAGAGATCACCGAGTACTCCTCCCACTTCTGACCAAAAGAGACTCAGAAAAATAAACCTGGAAAAGGGAGAAGTTTGTGTGATATCTCTTGGGTCTCTACATGAAGAAATGCTGTATAACCCACGGTAACCAGACTTACAAGAAGAATGGTGAATTTTACTCCCAACTCAAATACGGTGGGAGCCCTTCCTGAATTACAAGCCTAGAACAGGCCTGAGTCGGGAGGAATTAAGTGATCAGGATCCACGAACGTTAGCAGCATGCTATGCAAGCACGCAGCATGTTCGAAGCAACTTTTAGGTATCAATGTACTCCAGGCACAGAATGCAGCAGGATTTCAATGACAAAAGATATTAGCTTATCAAGAGAGAAAGGACAAAAAGGCCAGCCCCATGCCATGGGGTTCCCACCAATGCACGGTCTAGGGAGGGTCAAAAAGGCTTTCTCCTGTTTTGAACCTATGATCACCAGGCCACAATGGACTTGAGCAATCTAACTGCTGTACCATGGCTCTGCCCTCATGCTATCGGGAGAGATGGGATATGGTGGTTAACACTTCATGCTACCATCTAGGCTACTTGAGGTGGAGGAAACGCTAGAACTTTTCAGAGACAGAAAGACAGAAGATACGAGATGGTGTCAACTTTTTATTGTTGGCAGGGTGAACAGGCTAGATGCCCATACAGGAGCGGATGTTGTGGATCAACCTGCTGGCCAGACTGGAGAATTACACTGTTTAGGCATTTTTGTTGTTCTCATGAATGAGTATCCTTGCCTTTCGGCATTTGTCCAACTTGTATATAGGTTGGCGGTGATGTGCCATAACCTCAGGGTTTTTCACTTTTTTGGTGGGCAACTTTTCTCTCGTACATCCTTTTCTTTCGAACAACTTTTAATAAACTCATAGCACCACACGTTGGGTGAGATATTAGCTTATAAAGACAGTCAAGAACGATCGTGCTCCTCTTAGTCTGGTGGACATGTAGTCCACTAAATAGATAGGAACCTAAAGCCCATATAATAATTCAAGACATCAACAAGACTGTAATAAACCTTTAGTGTCTAGGGAAAACTAGTGTTTTTCCTGCTAGCTATTTCTCATATCAAGTAGTCTTATGTCTCACTATTAACTATTGCACCTTCCACAAGTTAAACAAACAAAAAAAACAAAACACAAGCATTAGCATCAAACTTTTCCACCTTTACATTATTAACGTGACAAGTTAGCTTAAGAACCGTAAGCATGAATGAATATATGTACAAATGGAGCTATTAGATCGGGGAGACATAAAATCAGGATCAGTTTTGAAAGCACATTTCCCATGGCTTAAATAGCCATCTCAGATCCAAGGAATTCAAAATTGGATCATAATGCTGAATGGGCTTGTGCCAATTCTGATCCCAATCCTGATTCAGATTGCCCAAATCAGCAGAATTGGGGAATTTTTATGATTTTTTAAAAGCCATAATGGTGGTTCCAATTCTGATCCCACCCTGACCCACCTGATGCTGGCCAATTTTGGCCAATCCCAAATGAATCCCAGCCAATCCCTGTGATTCCCCCAATTTTTTTGGATCGGCCACTTCTCATCCCAATCCGATCCAGCTGATCCTGCAAATCATGATCAGAAATGGAATTTAGTAGCTACCCCTAAGCTATTGCATGCTAGTACCGTCCAGAAACAGTAAGCTTGTAAGTCTCATTCAGAGATCAATTTATAAACTTGTCATTGTTTCAGTAAGAGATATTATGAGCTAGTGTTCTTTGGACGTAGACTTGTGAGCTTACCATTGTTTCATCATAAGTCGGGAGCAGTTAACTGTTAACAGCTTGAATGAGACAAAACTATTGTGGATCCATGGTAACAAACCCGACACACTCTGATTACAAAAGGAAAAAAATGAAAAAAGGTGGTCAGATGGATCCACTCGTACCTTGTACAAGTAGTCACTCATTCGTGATGAATGAAGCCATCTCCATTTCATGTTTCCACAGGTGAAACCCCCTTAAGTTGACCATCATGACCATCATGGAATTGCTTCTGTGGATATGAGAGAGAAACATTGAATGGCTTCGCTGTGACATTATCGTCTTTGCACCCTTCGTTAACATCAGCAACAGCTGGTTGTTCCATCTGGATGATCTTGCCAAACAACTGAAAGGAACCATTGATCACTTTTGAAGGTGTACTGCCAGTTAAATTGCTGAAAAGCTCTGAGCTACAGCAGTGGATGTTGTTCTGGCTTGGTGGTGGTGAGCCTTTTATTTGTGATGCACTCCCAATGCTCAATTCAGAGGAGACATGGTTAGCCTGTTGTGGAATGATATTCCCATTTATCTTTTCTAGAAACATTCGATGGGTAACATTAGGTGGTACGTTGGATATACTTGAGACACAGATTGGATCATGCCTGGCTCCCTGAATGCCAACAGGAAATGTGTTGTGCTTGAACACGGAAAGGTTTATGTTCCCCATCATTTTATTAGAAAACCCTGGCATTTTGAAGACCATGTTTTCCTCTGCAGCATCAACCAGAAACTCCTGATTCTGTGTGATTCTAGGTTTCTTGATCGCAGGGTAGGGGGTCAGAATCTGTGGGGAAACTGAAACCAACTCCACTTGCCAAGGGCTCACTCTTTGTACATTCTGCATAGCATCTGGTTCATCCCAGGTAACCTATTCAAAAAATAGAAAATAAAAATAAAAAAAGAAATGAGTGAGCAGGCATATGATGATTAGATAAACATCTAGGAGCTGTCTATCGAAAGATGACAAATGGAAGAAGATAGCCATAATGTACATGATAGAAATATGGTCTACTGCAGAGTTGTCTCTAATTGACCCTTCCATTTCTTTGCAGCAACTGGAGGTAGTAAATGAAAATGTGAAGCGCAAGGAGTAGATTTCAAACTATCCAAGTTCATGGATGCTTATCTTGCAAACAAGCAACTCTTTGAGTAAGGATCTTATGGCAAACCATAATGCAATTATTTTTTGAAAATAAACCATAATAAAATCATGGCAAGTGTCAGATGAAAAAGATGTTCATCAAATCTTGAAGAAAAGGTCTAAAAAGGCTGCCATCAAAATCATTATAGACATGTACTACATGAACTGCTACTGGAAGAACACTAGCTATTGAACCTAATGATTTTCTTTTATAAAATGAGTAAAAAGGACCTATATCGCTTCCTTTATGCTCCTCATTAATATATCATAGAAATACACAGCATGTCCCCCAAACAGGTTATGCTCCTTTTTTAAAAAACTTTTTCTTCGGAAGGAAAGGAGAAGAAACCTGCTCAATTCTACAAACGACATAATACTACACTAATTGCCCTAAATTTCAGCCTGTAAAAAAAATTAGAAGGTAAAAGAACTAAGCATATGTGGACTACAGGATATGAGAACAAAATATTTTGCTCCCCTTCCAATATCACCTGCTGATCCTGTTAGGGACATCAATATGCTCACCAGAGGATGTCAACCTGAAGTGAACACTCCACACTGCATTGTCTAAACCTTGGTGCTAAATTTATTAGTGAGAAAATTTTGAGAAAGTTGAGAAAGGCCTTTGACAGGTCGTTGAAAGATAGACAGCAGAAGAACAGACATGAGACGAGAAAATAACCTATATGAAAGCGAATGGGTGCAAAGCCTGGTATAGGGAGCTAAGTCATCAGTACGGCTCTTTTCGTCAAACAGAGCATTGACAAAGAACCCTGGACATAGTTCTTACAGAAGCGCTTCAGACTAGATCAGTAGATGCGATACAGCAGCAAGTGGTCCACCAACAAGATTAGGGTATTTAGTCAAGGAATTAAAAACCAAACTTTTGTACCATGCTGTCTGGGCTGGGTTCTAGTTCTGGCCTTGATTCAAAACTTTGACTGGGTAAGAACTGGCTGATTCTTGCTATTTACTTCCTGTTGGAATTGGATCAGTTATCAATTCTATCCTGTTTTGACCTGTCTCCAGTCAGTTTTTAATTCCATGTCTTCAGTAGCAATTGATGCAAAATGTATCTATAGATGCATTAATCATAAATGCATGTGGGTCAAATGGTAGAGTCTATGGTTTCAACGATGTCACGTGTTCAACGTGGATTCAACTCTGCCCGTTGACACCCGTTACTGGTTTAGGGGGTCCAGCTTCCCTTTTTTTTGCACAGCCTCGGCATACTAAAGCCTACCCCAACGGCCAATGCAAGCTGGTGTGGCTTTAATCTGCTAGTTCCAAAAGGTATTCATAACTCTTTATGTGACCACAGGCGAGAGGTCTGCATAAACATTATGTATAGGATATTTTGTTGGTTGCCATGATCACATGATCGAAATTATGATAAGACTAAAATTTTACAACCATTCATATTTAGTTGATTCCCATAGAAAGCAACATTAGTGCAACCACAATAACGTTTAAGCAAGGCATTGCTCAAATACCTGAACCGCACATATGTAATCTTAGTGGAAGGTCAGTAATGGCCAAAAAAATCCGGCAGGTTGACAAGACGCCCATTCCCCCAACCTTCTGCCAAAGGCAGGTATAACGAACCAACACTGTTATCCGCATTTCTTAAGCCGGACACTGTTTTTATCGGCCATGTAGGAACGACCATAAAAGCCAAAACAAAGTTCATCAAAATATGTGTACCAGCAGCAAAGGAACAAAAGTACAAGCATAAAGCAAAAGATAAACCCAGAAATGAAGAAACACACCAGCTACAACATAGGAACAACACGAAAAGAGGGTTCCAGAATCACAACCTCCAGAGTGCGCCATGGCGAGTAGGTAAACGGAGCAGGATGCCGAACGACGCGGGTCACCGTCCCCTGGAACGACGTCATTCTGGACGAGTCCTCCGTCTCTACTGACATCTTCACCCTCGTCCCCGACGTCCAGCGCAAATGAACGGCTGATTCCACCACGTCCCTCCTCACCACGAAATCCGGGAAACCCATCCTCGGGTAGTAGGTGACCTCAAACGGATAGTCCATTCCCGCTAGCCTGACGGCTTCAGTGATGGCCTCCGGCGAGACCTTTCCTCTGCAATTCCTTGAGAAACCTTCTCCGATTCCCAAATTCTCCCCTAATTTTCCCGCCAAAGTCGGAGCGATCTGCGGGGAGTACTGTAAGAAGTCCGAAAGCCCCGCAGACCGCCCCGTCCTGCGCACCCCTACGAAGAGCTCGCCCGTCCTTTTCTTTATGAAGACCACGGAGTCGCCAGCGACCAGTTTCTTGCTGTTGACGAACTTGCTCCACCCCGTGGTCAGAAGGTGCCGCCGCGGAGTGCCCCTGTAGATGTGCCGGAACTCCCACGCCACGCCGTGCACGTCCCGGACGGCGAGCGTCTGCACCGGCGGTTCGGCACTGTAGTCCAGCGTCGGGAAGATCGCGTCCGCGCAGAACCGCGGCACCGAGAACCCCCCGCCGTTGTTGGCGTCGCTCGGCGTCAGCACCTTCGCGAACGACACCGCCCCGCCTCCTTCCTCCCCGAAACACGCGTCCGGTGGATCCGAGATCCTGGGGTCCAGCTCCATCCTGGCGTACACCTCGTCGGTCTCCTGGTTCGCCAGCAACTGGACGGCCGCGACCCTGCACAGCGAGCAGGGCTTCCCGCCGCACGCCGTCGCGGACACGTCGATGGCGGCGGACGCCTGCTCGGCGTGGCCCTGCGGGAAGTAGTACACGAGCGAATCCACGGCCGGGACGTGGACACAATTCCCTGCGCAGGCCCTCCACACGAGCGGATCCACAGATCGCGCCTCCGAAGCAGCAGGGGGGGGCGCCATTAGGGCACCGCAGGGGAGCTCGCCGCCGAGGGGGAGGGAAGGGAAGGGGAACCCCCTGCTCTGGTGCTCCCCCCACTCTTGCTCTCGCTAGGCTTCTGTCCTTTCCCCGCGCGCCCTCTCCTCTTGGAGTGGGCTCCCCCTCTCTATGTCGGCTCCCAGAGATTGGAGGGAGAAAGGGGGGTTTTAATAGGGCGCTTCCAGATAAAAGGAGGGAAGAAGAAGGCGCGGGGCCCACCCAGGCGGCGACGGTGGCTGCAGACAGTCCGCTTCCAACCAGAGCTGCACCGTAGATGGTCGGTCTCTGCCCATGGCTTTGTTGTAAATTACGGTAGTGCCACCGTTCTGTGAATGGTACTTTTGACGGGATCTGCTCTTTCTCGGAGACCGTACATGTCGGGAATCGGGGATACTCTCGATTATTTAACTAATTATTTATTTTCAAACGTCGTTGCAGGAGTAGACGTGCCCTCCCCCGGCTTTTACTACGTCCGTTGGCTCGCGATTAGTCGCCGCCCCCACCCCAACTCCTCTCCGTGTAATCCGGCGTTTGGTAATTGGTGAATCAGACAAAATCTGAAGAATAATAAAGTTACCTTGATATTTGTTCGTATGGCGTTAGAATCGTAATTTTACCCTGTATCTGTGATCGATGAAGTTAATAAATCCATGTGGATATAATACGATATAATTATTGTTTAGCATGACCGACATTAACGTTGATATAATTGCAGATAGGTGTGTATGGTATTTTTTTTAATCTCAATTTAACGAGAGTCCCGGAGAGTCGAACATGAATCCTTTAGAATTAAAGGCTCCTTGATCCACCAAATTACTGGGATGTGGAACACTGTTAAGTTAGGTTTTAACCGTGAGGTATATTTTTAAATAAAAAATTACTTCGAATGCTTGTTCCAGAAGTACTTAAATTGCACAAGTTTCACTCTGGTGTATTTGATAAAACTAACAAGGAATTATGTGAATATGATATAATATAATTATTTAAGATATATAAAAATTAATTTTATTATACGTGTTTGTAATATATATATATATATATATATATATATATATATATATTTGTGTGTGTGTGTGAACTATAAATTTTTTGATGCTAACTATCAATAAAGGTAGATTTGAGAGAGAAATGTTACTTGCAACACTTCTATTAATTATACGTAAAAGTGTTATACTTTGTTTATTTTATTTAGAGTCAGATTCACGTCAAATTATCTTGACTTCAATAATTTGACGTTAAGATTATGTCAAAAAAATATCAAAAAAATAGTGTAACACACTTACGTGTAATTAACAAAGTGTTACACAAAACATTGCCCAACTTTATACATCATGGACCATGAGTCTGATGTACCAATGACCTCCTCTTGTCGGGGTCCCATGAACCCGATGCCGAACATAACGGCATCACATACTCTGTCTTCCGAGTTAAATCGAATTAAAAAGGGAAACAATTAAAAATAGTCGGTTTTTTTATTTGAGTTTTTTTTTCCCCTTTGAGAAGCCAGTAGTAGTCTGCCAGCAACGAGTAGATAATTGTGCTGCAGTAACGAGGGTAAACACCTAATCGGCAGGAGTCCAAACGGCGGTTAAGAACCGCCTCCGATCCTGGAGTTGTTGGAGGGGATTTATCTCGTTAGCGGACCCTAAAAAGGCGTTTACCTGTACTTTAATCTCCTCTGTTGCCGCAAACCCTGGGTTGGACTCGGTGAACCTTCATCATCTATTCTTCTGTCCAGGTCGTTTAATATATATATATATATATATATATATACATAGATAGATATTAGCACATATTATCTTTGGATATCACTCGTCAACAAGGCATCTAAAGATTAATCTTCCAAATTTTATTTTAAGCTTATCAGATTAATCTAAGCACACCCCATGTTATACTTCACGGTACAAAGTACAATTGAGTTACTCAAATGAAGTGAAGAGTAAGAAAACATGGATAGAAACTTAAAATTCAAACCATCTCATCCCAAAACATCCGAAGGTGTGACTGTTTGTCCACGAGATAAAGGAGGTCCCCCAGCTGCTGTAACGGGGTCGTCGCAGTCGCAGTCGCAATCGCAATCGGTGGGGAGTCTGGGGACGGTGGCTCGAGTGAGCTGGTCAGGGTGTGTGCGCGCGCGCGCGTGGGCGTGCGCGTGCGCGTGCGCGTGTGTGAGAGAGAGATATATATATATTAAAGAGGAGGGCTCGGGGAGTGGCCCCGACAACCGGGTAGGCAATGCTTTTTATACTCTACTCGTTGGATTGTAACGAGAAGGTCTTTTTCCATGATATTATATTATTATGGAGAGGAGTGTAGGGGGTGCATGCCACCGTTAGTAGGGGGTGGCGGTAGGGTAGGACGCCCGGACAAGGACATCCGCTGTCGTATCTCTCGGTGGCAGCGCCGGGTTTGAGCGGGACTCCGCGCCTACCTGCCCGACCGGGGCTTGCGGTGGGATAAGGATAATCGCCGCGTGGGGCTGCCGGGTGGGGCGGGGGGGGGGGGAATTATTTAAGGGGCACCACCGCCTCCGGCCATTAATGGCAGAAGAAGACCAAATGTTATTGTAGATCAGGATTTGCTGGCTCGATCGATTCGGTCGACCTGATCTTGACTTCGGTCGAGTTAGGTCACTTCCGTCTCGGTTTGACTCGGTCCGTCCCGTTCTAAAACACCACTTTATATATATATATATATTATAAAATAATAAAATAAAATAGAAAAACACACATTATATATAAAATATAATATAATAAAATAATAAAATAATAGACCGACCCGTCCACGACCCATGGTCCGATCGACCCGGTCCCAACCTGGGTCGGGTCGAGTCGTGCGAGTCGGTGCGAGACGCACCGGGTCGACAAACCATGTTGTAGACCATGTCAATCTAACTGAGAAATGTATGACCAGATCAAAAAGAAGATATCTGAGGATTGTTGTGTATGCTACTGTGGTACACTTTTTAGTGCTGTTATTTTTGCTATTTTTATTTGTGGTACACTCGATGTTTTTGCTTTTGACATTTTTACTTCGGTCACTCAATCTTTAGAGATAAATAACTTAAATTCTGTATTTTGGAACTCGGGAGCACTCAACTTTAGTTTAGTCTACAAATTGCTATGTGACAAAAATAGTGACACAAAAGTTCACCACAAGTTTCTCAATTAGATGATTTTTGATGAATGTATATAAAGAGATGGTAAAGAAATAAAGTTACTTGACATAAAACATATTTTATATTTATTTTCTTCACCAGTTTATGAAAAAGATATAGTTCGTGTACATAAGTAATATTAACCTTTGAGCCCCGCCTTATTTTGGGGTTAAAGATAATTTGATTAAATTTAAGTGAATTTATTTTTTTTTTATTTTGACATGACATCTGATTAAATTATTCCACATGTGAAGATGAGATAGGTTAATCTGACTTAAGTCGAATTAAGTCACTTTTAAGTGAATTATCAAAATCTGCTCTCGTCAAAATAAAATGACTTAACTTTGAGTTAAAGGCAGAGTAATCTTGAGATAAATCTCGAACAAAACGGGTTGAGAGTTTTAAATTTCTCAATGACATATGTATTGGCCAAGATCTGCTCAAATACAGAATATAAGTGAGTAATAACATCTATAGTGTATAGTTGTATCATACATCATCCCCCGCTAGATCCATTCCATGGAGCCCTAGGTGAATCAACGGAAAGAAAGTGCACATCAAATATTACTTAAAGAATCTGTTGTTTATACTTAAAAATATCAAGTTAAAAGGGGTTTTAATTAATTACATAGTGAACCAACGGAAAGATTCTTTAGTGAAACAAGTTAAAAGGGGTTCACATCCGCCTACTTTTATTAACTCAAATCTTTTTCTTCTATTTTTTTTACCCTCCCCACCTGGTGCCATCCATTCATTCACCGCGAATGTGGGGGCACCGGAGATATACAACATATGTCAATTCTTAAAAAATTTTTGCAACTATTAAGCATATATGTTTTTGTGATCTCAAGGTCAGAAAAAAGAGTAACAAATATGTTCTTATTACTAGGTGATAGGAAATTCATCCTCTTTCAGGGTTAATTTTTGAAATATTTCGGCGCATATTTGGTCCCACCCATGCACTCAAATAATGAGAATATTTTGGTAATAATTTTGAAACAAAATATGAACAAAGAAGTCATTTCACGATTATGTTAAATCTCTACTACGGTTAAGTTAACGCGAGTCTTTTGAATAGTTTATGTCGGACAGAACAAACTATGCCGAATTTGAAAACGAAATAAGATAATTGGCATAATCTATCAGATGACAGAGTGTGTGAGCCCTATCCTTATCTCTCTCACACAGGCACCTTAACTGGAGTCGGATAACTCATTCGCATCAAATAAGTCGAATAAGTTATTCTGCCAGATTTTTAAACTGGGCCGACGAAGGGCACGATGAAATGACAAAAATCCAATTGTCGGGTGATTTACCATTACAAGGTATATATGAAAACCACGAGTTACCAAACGGTAGAAACATAAAATAGATACTATGAAAATAAAATCACCGCATTTGAAAAAAAATTATTATCATCCTCATCATCGTAACCATGGAATCGAAATGCACTTAAAGCACCGACAAGATATAATCTTTTCATAATTTATCAAACTTGGGGCAACACAAACCCGTGTTGATAACATAAATCTCATGCAATTAATTGTAACATCCTCACGAAACAAAAAAAATATAACTATGACATCATTACATGGACGAGTTCTTCGTTACATATATTGTTTCATTCAAATTTTTCGTCGTGTGTTTGCCGAGACAAATTACTTAAGGGCACATTTGTTAACCAGATGTGATTAGTGTTGGAATCTATGTTTAAATTTTAAAAGTTTGAGTTTGTGTTTATTATCTCACATTGAAAAGTGAAAAAAGTTTCCACTTACCTTTAGTTGGGACTCGTGTCTTTGTTTTATATTCCTTTGAGGAGACTATGGTAGTTGGCCCATTTTGACTAGTGGGCTCTTCGGATTCCCCTCTTTGGGCAATTGTGTATGACTCGGTCAAGGGTCGCTTTCGAGAGGGTATTTGAAGAGGGTCTTCTTCTGTGAGAGGTACGATTTTCGGTTATCTCTAACTCGAAAGCTATCTCTCACGGATTTCTTTCTCCCATCGTCTTCTTCCTCTTGCAAGAGCCGTCGGCCACTGTAGTGTTCGCCCTCGGCAACGCGAGTTGGAGTGCACCTTCGCGTCGCCACCGGTTTTGGGTCATCGTATCTTGGGGGAAGTTCCGTCACGAAGCCTATCTGCACCGGAGTAGGGGCGGAACGACTCTAAAGAAAGCGACTACACGTTTCGACCCGTGTTTGCTCATCTTGATCTTAATTCCCTTTGATTTCTGTGCTTAGATCTAGTAGAAAATCTCTACCCGAAAAATACTATTTTCCATCAGCGTGTTCGACTCCGGGAGATCGAGCGTGATAACTGAACCCGATTAATACGGTTTGGTGTGAGAAGAGAGCGGGATCCACCGCTCTCTCTATCATCTATCGGACTACTCTAATCGGATGTCAAAGGCGCCCTAAAAAATGGGAGATCTTTGAATCACTACGTGTGGAACAAACAATTGTGTTAGAAATCTGGGGTCAGCTTCAAATCCGGATTCGGTGCACGCAAGCAGGGGGCACCGTCATCGCCCAGTCCAACCACTACCCCAATAATGTTGCCATGTCGATGAATTGATGGTTGATGTAATTGTCGATTCAAACAAGAGCGTCCTGACATGAATCCAGGGGGGGCTTCATGTGCATGCGCATGTGCATGCGCATGCGCATGGGCACGGCTTTGACACACGAGTGCAAGGTGCTCTCTCTCTCTTATTTGTCGAAAAGAACACCATCTTGTGGGCTTTTCAAAGGGGCAAACTCAAATGTGTGCTCGCGTGTTTGATAGGAAGATATTTCGTGGATGCAAGGTGGGTAATATTCACATAAGTACGTATGTCCATGTCTATATATGTTTCATGTTTCTTTTATCTTCGAAATTATGTCATGTCTAACTCAAGTATCCATGTCAACTCTCGACGCCGCGCATTCCCCTCGGGCCGCTTTATCTCTCAGGTGAGGTGGTTTATTCGACTCTCACCGTCCGAATAAGTCACTCCACCTCGATTAAGAGGGAACGACTGTGAAGGAAAATTATGAAACTCACAATTTTTTTCATCGGATTATCATTTCCGCTAACTTAACCCGTAAACAAAGAAGGCCCTCAAGATTGATTACAAGCATACATCTTAACCAAACGCTGTCTTAACCCCGCTTAAACTTTACACTTGCTTGGACCGAGGTGGATTAACTTTAATAGAGAAATTCACTTCAAGATAATTAAATTAAATGACTGAGATAAATCACTGTGTTTTTTAGTAACCGAGAACCGTCAACGGTTGGAACCTCAATGGCACTCAGTCATCACATCAACGTCATTAATGTTCGCGACTCTTCACTAGTAGGAGTTTTATTTAGTGACCAAAAAGATGATCTATCCAGTTTCACAATATGATCCTTCATTAGCTAATAAATAAACTAACCTTGTGGGTTTGGAGGGGGGAGTTTAATTAGATGGTGGCCCGTCCAAGTCGGCTGCTTAATGATGTCCAATCACTCACACGGTCCGGTATGGAACTGCTTAGAGAAATTTGCGGTCAGTATCAACTATGCCATGATATTATCATATAGCAAAGGGTTGTCGGATATCTTCATATACACAGGTGAGGAGACCTGAGCTGGTCCCACAAAAAGCAGCAAACTAGTGTTCACTGCTTAATAGCAAAACCCCGTTTCAGCTGAAAGCTTTGACGTGGTTACCTTGCAGGGTGACCACCGCAATTATCATTTTCGAAATGACTTTCTCTGGCATGGCATCAGTGCCAATTCTGCTCAATTTTTGTGCCGCCACGGGTTGATTAACCTGCCATAAAATATTTATGATGTTTGACTCAAATTTGTGAACTCTTGAGTGATATTTAACAAATATAAATACTTATTGTCCGGATTGTAATGTTTTGTTGGGACTACCGTGTGAAATAACATTGATTCACGTAGGGTAATAAATATGTCAGATTTCGTATATTTTTGAGATGACACCGTACCATCACGTATAATGATGCCCAGTGAGATTTAAAAAAAAATATCTTTTTCCACCGTGATATTTGTCACCATTTATATAGTTATTTATCACCCTTATATATTTATTTATCTGTCTTATTTTCTAAGTGACTTTATCCGTCTTCATTGGCTATTTGTCTCCCTTAGATATTTATTTGTCACTTTTAGATAGCTATTTGTCATCCTTATATAACTAGTTATCCGTCTTATTTTCTGAGTCATTCCGTTTTAGTTAATTATTTATCTCCCTTAGATATTTATTTGTCACTCTTAGATAGTTATCTGTCATTTTTATATACATGTTTATCTGTCTTATTTAATGAGTGATTTCACCTTAGTTGATTATCTGTCACCTTTAGATAACTATTTATCATCTTTAGATAGTTATTTGTCACGCTTACAAAGTTATTAGTCCGCCTTATTTTTTTATTTATTATATGAATTTATTTTCCCAATGTAAATATTTAAGAAATATTTAAAGCTTATGTTTGAGAGTGGGACCCGCATGCTAATACGTAGACCTAATAGCACACCGGACGGAGAGCTTTTCTACCCATCCAGACGTACAGTTAGCGATTGTCTTTAACAAAATGAGTGTAATTTGGATGGAACATGACGACGTAATGTTTGACTCTTATTATCCAACAGAATTTGGGTCAAAAGTCTTGACCCATGTGCGGTTCTGTGTCAAACGGGGTCAGATACAGTCGGTATAAGCAACTGAACAAAACTGATTAGTATCCAGTCTTAGGTTGGGTACGCAACTCATGTTGGTTCATGAAGTCGATCTTGTTGACCCCAAGCAACCTAAGAAATTTCTGGTGGCATTTGACCGGACATCAACTATGAATCAAAGATGTACCGTTTAGGGTCAGCCAGCTTGTTGACAAAGGATATGCTGTGGTGTTGAGAAAGGGTATGACGTGGGTCCACTCTGCCTCCTTAGAGTCGCCCAAGCTCCTTAGTCCGGACCCCAGGTGTGTCAAGGGGACGAGGTTACATATTTTAGAGATAATATATATTTTCTTGATGTTGATTCAAATTTTCTCTACGGGGTCAGCTCGAACCGATTATGTTACATCTTTTGACGAAAGGATGCATATTTCACATAGGGCATCGAGGGATGAGTTAAACGGTCTCTCACATCCCGTTATAATCGTGATGTTCTGTCTTTTACAATATGGAACTTTTATTCTATTTTTTCTTTTCTCGAGCAATATTTTGTTCTGCGAGTTTCTACATTTCTCTTCTTCTTCTGGACAGTCATTTACATAGATCAAATTCGAGGATCTTCTTTAGTCGTGCATCTCATGATCACGGGGTGAGTCATATCTCATGGACGAAACGCCAGTGAACTCTCTGCATCGTGGAGAGGGTGTATTCCATTTCAAAGAAAATGCGGTTGAGGTTTTTGAATCTTTCTCTTTTTTCTTTATAACAGATTTATTTGATAATTAATTTCTTAGAGTCCAGATCAATTTTTTCCCCTACTTCGATCTAACCACATCATGGTCATCTCTCATTAAGGCCAAGGACTAAATGAGTTTGAGTTCATTGTAAGCTCATATTTTTTACAACAACTCTATTTGAAATTGTAAAATTGGATTTGGCATAAGCTTACCTTGATTAACTATAAACCTAAACTTTCCCCATAAACAAGTTTTCTATAAAAATCTAGGTTAATTTACATGCGATATCATTTCCTCGATGTTTGGTATGAGATTAATCGCACTGATCCCTGCCCTTGGCCTTTTGCAGCACCACGATCGTGACAACTACATATTACCGTGTTTTTACACCAAGTCGTAAGAAGCACTTCTTCTATAATTCTTTTTTTTTGAAATAACTGCTTCTATAATTCGCACTCTCCCACTGTGTGATTCATGATTGGGTCCCCACACCATCATCTAGAAATGACAGCACAGAGTGGGTTTCAATCATTAGATCATCCTACATGATAAAATTACTTTCAAAATCATATACTTAAAAGAAGGTAAATTTAAATGAGAAAATAAACACAAAAAGATGAGAAGAAAGGTTCTCCGTATAAATCCTACGGCAGATGGCAACATGGGTCCATATGATAAGATAGGGACTATTATGGGGATATATAAAACAACCTAAAGAATATAGACGTGAAGAACATAATGAGACAGATTCTAGGAATATGTTTGTAACTACCTCAAAAATAATGATATGAGTAGAACAACTTTTTAATCTATAATCCAATGAAAGATCAATAAAACCGTTCAAATGAAAATTTGAAAGTAGATTCTCATCCAAAGTCTCTAAAATAGTGAGATTACCGTCCAATCCAATTACATTTTGAAACACTAAGACTTGTTTTTTTCATTTCACAAAGGCGTTCGTTAAAAAAAAAATTCGATGCTTGCATTTTTATAAAATGCAGGAGCTGATAGCCTATTATCTATAACTTCCTCGTTCTCATACCCCCACACCTCAGCTCTTAGAAGAGTGGAACCGGACGACGGATGGCTAAGCAACAGCTACCCATTTGGCAGCAAAAAGGGAAACGATTGTACTCTCAATAGAATCTATCTTTTTTTTTTCTATGGACTGCTTCGGGACACAAGAACAAAATTGACCATGGAAGAATCTGGCGATCCTCTTACTATTTGAAATGAATAGAATTGTGGGAAAATGACAAATGCAAATAAACAATGATGTCTACATGTGCACATAATCCACATGGAATCTTAAGGCACCATAAAAAGTAAAAAAGCGCAATAATTAGAACTAAAATCTTATTTTGTGTGAAAATTTTAGGTCTTCATCCACATTATATCCTTTGATTATCTCATGAATGTAGTTACATTTGCGTTCCCCATGCGTAAGAAGCTTGAAACAAACTTCCAAGCTTTGGAGATCAGACTACAACGAAGATGAAATGGAATTCAAGGTAACATTGACAAGAAAACTTACCCAACAAATTTCTGAGCCATCCATTACTTCTTCACAGGGGAGGAAACACATCGTGAGCCTTTGGAATGAAAAAGCATGGAAGCAACAACATTCTACCAAACGTCTACAGGTTGGATAAGTAATCAAAAGGAAGTCAACCAAAAAACTCGTATGCAACCAAGTGCCACTGCCTTAAGTCATGCTAAAAACAAGCAAAGACGATGAAATTTGTCACGCAAACTAATCTCATTGCAAACATCCTGGGGGCTCCCAAGTCACAAAACTTATTCAATGCCATGGACAGTAACCACTTGGGCAATACAACGACCGAAGATATTATAGGATGATAGAACATCATAGAAGAGGACTTATTAAATGTGGGGCAGATTCACAAACTCACGAACATCAAGCCCATTGTGAGATCTCCGTTACGAATAGAATCAAGATGATAAAACAGGAACGTCAGTACATGTCCTATGTAGAGAGATGAGAAGATAATGGAGAGAAAATGACAACAGCTGCACCTGCGTCAATCAGCTCGAGATTGACCAGCACGGGATGAGAGGATGATGCCAACGATAAGCCCATAAAGCGCAAGTGCTTCAGCAAAAATGAGGATGAGAATCATACCCACAAACAGCTTTGGTTGCTGTGCGTTGGCCCTGCAATACATGAATTCTATGCATCAAAAGACTGACATCCACAATGAACATCAAATAAAAGATGACTTAAAAATGATTTGGCAGGCATAAAGCAAGGTGGAGCGTCACTACAAGCCAGCTTGAGAGTGACCAGAGTATTTCAAACAAATTACATGACTAATCAAGCTAGAAAAATTCGATAAAAAAAGATAGAAAAAATCGCATGTTCTCTTTTGCTGTTGATCCGTTGTCACTCTCACGAGGCCATAATGCCCAGACAGGAAGAGGGGAAACAAAAAGCATCGGGACCTTGGATAAACAAAGTTGCAAAGCCACTGGCAATTTAAATGTAAATCTATGATATTTATGCGACTAATTAGATGAATAGAAGATTCTAATGCTGACTGAGGGTACTTGACAAAGTCATCACTAATATCAGATAATGATGTACTTCAATGACCACTGAATAAAATTGCAAAAGGATAGAGACAACACTCTTAGACAAAACCCTTCATGAGGATCCATTTTCATCTACCATGTTCCTAACTTAAAATTTCACTAACTTGAGACAAATAGAATGCAAGAAATGAGAAATAAAATAAAGGCAACATTCTGTGAGCAAATTAAAATCCACAGAAAATCGAAGTTGCATGTTTAAGGTACAAGACAGGCAGGCATCAGGAGTATTAAATATTTCTTAGTTTCTTATAACCTAAATTACTAAGCACGCCATGCATGACAACCAAAATAAACACCGAAAGAGAACATAATTAAAAACATGATGTACACATGGCATGCACTTGCATCTTAATGTGCCTCCTAATAAGGGAAGATTTCATAAATTCAACCAATTACTTCAATACTATTAACAACAAAAGTTAATTTTTAAGGATCACCATAATGTGGGTGACAACGAAGTCAATGCACCATCCTATAGGGGAAGGTTGCATGAATTTGACCTATAACTTCAATACTACTGAGAAGTTGACAAAAAAATTGGTCTTTAAGAATCCTCATAATGTGGGTGACAACAAGTCAATTGTTGATAATGAGAACAATCACTCATCAACATGTGCCCTTCAATTTGGTTCTTGATCAATCACATCTTTATATCTCACTAATATAGATGTGGTACCAACTACTTAAAAAAAGAATTTTTGCATATATACCCCTATAAATATCACTTTTGCTAAATAAACCCCTCATTTAAACCTATTATCAAAAATCCTCGAAATAGCTCGAATGATTGCGGTTACATCGCTGCCGTAACTCCCGTTTGTTTAACTGGGGTTAAGCGTGGATCTAGTGGCAGAATTACTAACCTACCCTCGAGTTATCTCTCTCTCCCCCCCCTTGAATGAAAACCCTAACCGTTGAGGAGAGGACAGCCAGCAGGGGGGCCCTGTGAGCAGAGAGTGGGGGTTCGCCGGAGGGGGAGAGGGCGGCTGGCAGGGGGGGGCCTGCGAGCAGGGAGGGGGGTTTAGTCAGAGGGGGAGGGCAGCAGGGAGGGGGAGGCTGCAAACAGGAATGGGGGGTTCGCCAAAGGGGGGGAGCTGTGAGCAGGGAGGGGGGGTTCGCCAGAGGGGGAGAGCTGTGAGCAGGGAGGGGGGTTCGCCGAAGGGGGAGAGGGGGGCCGGGAGGGGGGTCGCTGGAGGAGTAGAGGGGGGCCGGGAGAGGGGTACCTGGAGTAGAAGGGGGCCGGGAGAGGGGGGCTGCGAGAAGGGAGGAGGTTCGCCGGAGGAGAAGAGGGGGGCCAGGAGGGGAAGAGAGCTCCCTGCCACCATCTGCACGCACATCGCCACACCCAGCCCCACCCACAGTGGCCTGCTCGAGAGAGGGCTACCAGGGGTGGGGGAGAGGGGGGAAATGGGTCGTCGGGATCTCTCTCTCTCTCTCATACACTAACCCGGCTGAGAACCGCAAGGATATAACCGCAAACATTCGAGATATATCAAGGATATTGTTGATAATAGGTCTAAATGAGGGGTTTATTTGGCAAAAACAATCTTTGCAGGGGTGTATATGCAAAAATCAAAAACCAACATCTCTATATCTCACTTTTCACATAATACTTTTCTTACATTGCATAATCAGTGTACAACATCTAATAAAAAAAAGCAAACATAGCATTTTCACCATCAATCCAGTAGCAGCTATAGCAGCTTACCAATGTTGATCATGGACAACCCCCCCACCCCCCAAAACTAAAAAATAAAAAAACACAAAAACTAGTGATTCAATTACTTGATTGAGCCACAAGTAGAAACGACAAAATAATATGCAATGTAGATTACAATCTATGAAACATGCAAACACACTACAAACAAATGTGGGGGTGGATTGGGGAGAGGGATGGTACCATGCATCCCAATCATCTTTCATTCCAGAACTAAGGAAAAACACCATTTCCCTGACTAGAGTTCACTCACTGTTCATGTGCTTGAAAATCCACACAAATATTCAGTTATGCAAGCTTCCCACCATATCAAGAAGGAACCAACACCAAAAAGGAACTGATGCCAACACATAGACTGACATATAGTATTCCCTACATCATTTTTAGCTAGGCTTGCAGACTTGTGAGACATATGGAGTTGAAATAGCTATTGCTACTGGTTTGCTATTCCTTCAAAATGAAGTTTGCATAACCAATTTCCCACAGAGAAGAATGCCACCCTGTAATCAGAATAAAATTTGCCTTAACCAATGTACAAAGCTCTTCCTATTTTATTATCAAAAAAAATCCCACATATAAGAATGTAAAATTGTACCACCAGAAAATTACTTATTTCTTCAGAAGATTTTATGTACTACTATCCCCTACTCGATAAATCTCTTAAGGATGCTGTTACTAAGGTAGCATTTAGGAGTTTTTAAACTTGGAAAAAAAATATCTGTGGAATAATCCTAAGTTAAAATGTGTATAAAAGCTCAAGAATTTTAGATAGAGCTTCCAAACCCAAATGAGATTTTTGTCCTTGATAATTGTAGCCTTCGACTTTTTATAGTGCCTAGGTCCCAAGCAAAGTATGTGGTGTGTGCGCACAAGTCATCTTCCATTCTCACTTCTGATTGGACCATGATCCAAATCTTTCAGACAGCAGAAGAATTTGCATATTCTCCCATTGTCTTTTTTTTTGCCTTCACACTCTCAAACAAACTCCAAACTAAACTCGTGTTCTTCTCATCAAAAAGTGACAATCTCAGGCGTCCAACCTCCTAAACCCCGCATAGTATTTGTCAAGTGACTGAACAAGGATCTCTTTGAGAGAACTGCAGTTCTTCCTATATCACACTGTGCAAGCAGAGTCAGCTCTCTTCAACAAACCATCAGCTTGAAAAGTTTACAAGCATCTCCTCATCTTTCAAAACTATTTAGCAGCTTGAAAGCATATAGACAACCAAAAAAAATGTAGTTTTGTTTCAAAAACATGTGCCTTTATTCTTGCAAATCTTGTATTCTTCATACTCATGTTAATCTTCTTTCATCGACATCAACCACAACCACTAAGATGCAACAGATATTTCAACCCGGCCTTTGCTAATCAACATTCAACCAAAAGGCAAGAGAATGCACAGTTCTTCAATACGTGAGCGATTACCTCCATTTTTAGATAGTTGTATTCCACTCACTCATTTATGATATAAACCTATAAAAGATTATGATTAGCATTGAGATCTTGAATACAACAAGTAGATTTTACTCTCAGAACCATTAAAGACGGACATACATTGGCTTCCTTAAGCAGTCTTAGACTGCAATAACAACATAGCCAATCCAAAAGTCTCAAGGAATTAAAAATTGAATATTGAAAGTGACCAATCTGGCTGATTCCATTTCAAAAACCTGGTTCTGACCAAAAAGAAAGCCAAATTGGCCCTCCATGGGTTCCGGTTCAGCCAGCTTTTAGTTCCATGGAAAGTTCAACATGGTTCAACCAGTTTTTTGTTCCATGAAAAGTTCCATTTACCTTCATAATACAAGATTCAGACATTCCATATTTGCTTTTAATATCAAGAATTTTTAATGTAACCAGAGTATTCTACTCTTCATGGTACTAATCAATCCATTTTGTTAGTGAAGAAGGGGAAAATATTATATTCTTCAAATAGGTGAAAGAATAAAACTCGTTACATCTTATATTGCTAACTCTATGTTGCTTTATTTTAGCAAAGCATGGGACTTCTTTTAGAGGTTCACATGTCTTTCAGAACAAGAAAATAGTTGTTACATATTCATCCCATTCCCAGTACCTTGGAAGCTCAGCCTCCTCATCCTTGTGCCTGCAAAGGCTACAGATACAGCACAAGCAATTTTGGCTCCCAAACTATGACTGCATGCACATTTTATGTTTAGGTCAACTTCTTTACAACTGTTAGGAGAATTCTAACTGATTGCAAAGCCAGATACCTGAACTGACTTTAGATTAAAGTTAAAATATCCTGTTCAGAACCATACAGCGGAACCAACATCAGACTAACCAAAAACATTCCTCTTCTCTTTAAAGATGTTTAAATCTTCCTTCTTGTCAGAAATTGGGCCACTGTAAATGTTCAGCCACATCCCAAAATCTATGATTCTTCCAAACATAAAATGGAAAAAGAGTAACAACAATGAAGAGTTCACAAGTCATAAACATTTCATTCACTACAAGACTACAAGCAGGGATATAGGCTAACACTGGGATTCAGGTCCAATATTTGGCAGTATGGAAAAATGTTTAAAAGATCGGGTGGATTGCTGATTTGCACCCACGAGCAGTTTGGCATGGTTGATATCCTCACTTGACGCTAGTCAGTTTGGAGTGGCCCATAGCAGACTAATCCCATGTAAGGTTGGACGTCCAACATGTAGGCAACAATGTAAAATGGATGGATGGGCCTGTCCAGTTGTTCAGAAGAAGGCTATTATATAAGGAAACCCCCTCCACTCCAGACATGCCCAACCTCCTCTCTCTCTCTCTCTCTCTCTCTCTCTCTCTCTGACGAAAAGCGCCCAAGGAGGTTCCATGATGAATGACATATCCACACATTGAAAAACGGAGTATTTACACCATGTTAAAGAGAATGTAACTTTGATTTTCCCAAAAGAGATGCAAGCAATATCTCCGTGAAACTTTCTTACTTTTTTCTTCACACGCTGCCCGCATATAATACGAAATAACCAAAATGACACCTAAATCAGAATAGCACCACCTAACCCTAATCCAAATAGAACAGAAGCAATTCAGAAATTACTATCACCGTAACACTTTGCAAACGAGCTACAGTTTGACGCAACATCAACGATATTAAAGACAATAAATAAAACACCACCGAATAAGATCAAAAGTCGAACAGCCGCCTAGATCAAAACCGGCCATAAATCGTCCCAATCTCCCAAATCCGGACGAGCAGAAAGAGGATGTACAGTCCAAGAGCAAATTACCGGACTCCAGCGTCCCCAACGATCCCGATGGCCATCCCCGCGGAGAGCCCCGCGAGGCCGCAGGCGAGCCCAGACGACAGGTGAGCGTACCCGTCGAACAGGTAATACGACTTCGCCTTCGGGTTTATCCCGGTGCTAATGATCACCGCGATGATCAAACCGTAGATCCCGAGCACTCCCGCCATGACGACGGGCACGATCGACTTCATCACCAGCTCCGGCCGCATCACACCCATCGACGCCACCCCGACCCCGCTCTTCGCCGTCCCGTATGCCGCCCCCATGCCTGAACAAACGTGACAGCGCCATCAACCACAGAATCCCACAACGGTGGAGCAGATCTCGATATCAAAACATACAGGAGAAGACGAGGGCCGCCGCGGCGCCGAGGAAGCCGAAGAAGGGAGCTGTCTCATCGCCGCTGAACGTCGACATCCTGTCAGGGATTCCAGAATCCAGATCTCGGAAACCCTAATTCCTGTGCCTCGGCAGTTCTGCGTCTCCTCCGATCTCCTCCCCGCCTTCCTTCCCTCCCGCGCTATAATAATAATTAATACGAGTGACGCAGAAGGCAAAGGAGCGGAAGAAGAAGAGTTGGAAGCCGTCGGAGGGGCGTCCCGTGACATTAAATAAATAATAAATATTATTAAATAATTACGAAAAATAAATATTTTTAGATCTGTGCTCCTCCTGCTCCGCCTTATAATATACACAATTTTCATCCAGAAAAACATACTTTGGTAATTGGTACTTGTCTTGATACGTTCCCTTCAAATGGTCATATATTTCTAGACTGTATACCTTTAAATCTAGACAACTAATATTACATTAAGATATACAAATTAGATTTATAATATACATGTTTGAACCGGAATATATAGTTCCCACATAAGACAAATTTTTCGTCTGTAATATACATTTTCTCGACAAAATGTATTAATTTGTAATTTTTTAATTAAAATACACTTCAATAACTAAATAATTTAAGTCAGAAGGAGGGGCGGGCCATAACTAAACTTTGAATAATTGATCGTACCGTTCTATGATGAAGCTGAGATGGTAGAATCGGTCCAACTCAACGGTGAATCAATCCGAATCAATCTAAAGCAGTCTGAATCAAACCAATTCGTGTCCTATCCTATCCTACTAAAGCCGATCCAAATGGATCCGAACCACTAACCCGACAAACCTTACCACACATTACTCATCACGAGTTTTCCAACTATTCATAACACTCGACAGCAGCACTTTTCAGTGCATTAGAGATAATGTCATGGTGAACAAGAATGCATGGAGCAAGCACGCACATGCTTTATCACAGACACGTGAATACCGTACACCAGATTTGTTCAGGTCACGTTGCCAAGAGTCCTGATGCAACGATGTCAAACGGGCTTCCAGACTGTCAGCACTTCTTGAAACATCTCAACCATCAGTTCCCTATCGGCATGGCGAAAGAAGGTGTTAATGTCATCTCTGACATCGTAAATCTTGCCAAAATCGAACAAGTATGTTAAGCATCCTTTCTTTAACTTGTTGAGCTGGTACAGCCAGGCTTCCTGCAGTCTCTCTAGAACATTGCATGAACTTATGTCCTCCAAAAGACTCTGCTCACAGCACTCCTTGAGGTCAGCAATGTCATATTTATTTGCAGCACCCAGCAATGCAAGTCGGTGTTTCCAGAAGTCTTCTTGCTTTATAACACCATAAATATAGCTAAGAAGGGCACCACAGGCCTCCAGACTCATGTCGTCTATGTCAATGATGGATGACTCTTTCTCCTTCAGGTCATGCATGAACATGCTCTGGAAAACAGGGGAGCTTGCGGCTAGAACAGCCTTGTGCGCCTTCAACGTACCATCTGCTGTGTTAATGGTCACATCGGAATGGATACCCTCCTCAAGCATACGGGAGAGGCATCTAAGAGAGGACTTATTTGCAAGAGACTGCATCGCCCCTTCACTGGGCCAAATTGAACATGCTTCGCCACCCTGTTTCCCCAATGAAACAAAAATGATTTTACAATTGAAGGATGATTTTGCACATAACGATGGTACTAGTAGACTTCAGATTGAACAATTACAAGGTGCAACATTTTAATGCCAGACAAAAAAACAACAGCAAATTGACAGAAAGAAGCACTTTGAAGCAGTCAAAATGGTTTGAGAAAAAAAAACTTAAATTTAAATTTAATTTAGCAAGCCAAATCAGTACTTCTCTGTGTCTTATGAATCTCCTCAGATGAGATAAATTGAAAAAGAGAACAAGAGAATAAATTGTCTCTCTCTCCAGAAGTCACATGCATGCTGACTAACTACAGTAGCGGATAGCAATCAGAATATTCCTGTTCAAAATGCATAATGAGGGGCATTGAGGTAACCAAAGAATTTATTGCGACTGAAAAAAAGGAACTTCAGACGCAGGCAAAGGTTCCAAGGTACCACCTAGACGATGCCATCTTCTAGGCAACAAGGTCTTAGGTGGATCAACAACCAGGCATGCAGGTGGCAAGGTGAATGAGATGCTCTTCAGGCTTTCCTTGGGGTGCGTAGGCCATTTCATTGGGAGCCTTGACCACCGAGCATGGAAATAGGCTACCTCTTATAAGAGACCTTCTCTTGGTCTTTAAGCTCATGATCAAGGGCATTTTGGGTTTCCATTTATGTGATAAGTGGCGAGGTCAAGAACATCACGCACCCCCTTCATGCATTGTCAGTAGGTTTTTCTGGGGCAATGGGCAAAGGGAAGAAGACAAACGAAGGAAAGAAATATAATGTTTTGTCATGTTAGTTTTATTTCTATTTCAACAAATGTTATGGTTACTCAATTCTTGTTCCACTGGATAAGGAAGAAGAGAAGATGGGCTCTTTGCTGCTTCAGCCAAGATCACACCAAATCATTTTTTCTTAATCTTTTTTGGTTAGCCAATGTTCCACCATTTCTTTTTGCCTCTATTTGTTTGCCTATTCTACCACCCAAAACCCTTCTTCCATTTTTCTTGGCATGCACAAGGGCTGGTGGTGCAGCTATGTCCACAATCAACAATGGTTACACCAGCATAAACAATAGCTGTCTGTGCTAGTGATGGGCACAATAGTCATCTGTGTTGTCAGAACATGGGACTCCCTGTCACCAATCAGCACCACCTTCGTAGCTTACAAGCACAGCAGCCTATGGTGCTGCCAGTGTGCTCGTTGGTGGGACTGGTGCTGCTGGCATGCACAGAAGGTGTGCTACCACTGTGAATGCTAGTACGATTTTTCACCTAAAACTGGGCTTTCCCTAGACGCATCACATTGCCTCTTAAACAGTAAAGCAGTAGGCCACTGCCTTGGTCGCCTTAACATCCTACTAAAGTGCCACACACATGCAAACAAGAAAAGAAGAAAACAACTAAAGCTGGAAACATAGTTTGAGGCCTTACATTAAGAGGGGATATCTTCAAATCCAGAAATTCCACATCAATGATGAACTTCCCATGGAAGGTCAAATCAATTGGCCAGACAAAGTCTTCATTGGTCCGGAGCAATCTTTCATGAACTACAGTCAGGAAAACAACCGTTGACTAATCCTCTAAAAGCAACTACATAATAACAATAAGTGCACTAATTGGTTTTTTTAAAGAAAGTGGAGCCAAAAAATGGACCAGATAAATTCTATCACCATCTAGAATTAGAAATGCATGAGCAGTAACAAAAGGGTAGTAGTATTGTAGTATGTTTGTATAAAACTTACTAATTGAGATAGCATCCAGCTTGAGTTAGCAATATTTAGATACAAGAACTACCAGATCAGACATATGTTCCATTTGATAGTTCATAGTTTTCAGATTCTAAGTTAATAACCATTTTATTTGCATGATGGCATGGATTGTCCTTTATACCTGCCTTTGTTGACTTACTTAAATTCAAATATAAAAATGCTTCAATTAGGTCTAAGAAGATCGCAATCCTAGGAGAACCAACGTTCATGGATAAGGATTATTTATACTATTCACCAGAAATGAAGATTTTGGTGGAGCATACTCATTAGGCTTTTCTAAAGTTGGACTCAAGAATATCTCATTACACAGCCAGTCCCCTAAAGAAAGAGGGAGAATAAGAGTCACATGGAAGAGAGGAGGCGAAAAGCAAAATAGAAGAAAGAAGCCATATTTATTTTGCTAGAAGAAATGTGGGTTCTCCCAGATAGACAGTTTCATATGGTGATTCATTGCCTTCCTATGGACATGTAGGAAAACAACTCCAACTATCTAGCATAGGCCACCCCACGCGAAAAAGTACTGAATTGAGAAAATCCAGTTTCCTTGGAGTGCATGCATATTGCAATAGATAAATTAATCATAAGATCCATATCATATGGGGTCAGCCAGGAACAAAGGTCATAAAAAAAAATATTAGAAACTATGATCCTCAGACCTCAGTCAACTCAACATCATACCGGAACTTTTGTCAAGCACATAACTTTAGTTAGCAGGTATCACACATCCCCTTATATTATAAACAACATAATTCCCAAGAATTGTTTGTTGGACTGTAAATGAAGCCTTTACCTAGACAAGATATAATGCATAAAAGAAAAACCAACAAACACAAATGCACACACATAAGAGAAAATGGAAACAAGGATATAAGCACAAATCCCTGCTACATAAAATTAAGTACAGCTCCTGGATTAAGACCCTTGAATTTTATCTTCCACATGCTTCTTGCTGGGGCAAGATCAAATTTTAAATTTAGTACTTTCAATAAGCTTGAAAATATCTACCTTCTCCTAGTACCATCAACTTTTTGGCATTCTCCTTTTACTCTGGGGAACACTGCCGTAATAGATTCTCCCTAATCATGTTTACTAGAAGCAACACCTAGAATTTTCCCCTATATTTTTATGTCTTATTTTGTGGGTCTCCCCACTAATACTTCTTAGAACTCTCAGTTTTGTAGCCCCATCCTATTCTAACATATATTCATGCATTCTATATATGCAGTGACACTGGTCCATATAACATACAACATTGCAGGAAATGTAACAGTCTTGAAAAACTTAACCTTTGGTCCTAAAGTTACTCATCCTTCATACAAAATACCCATGCAGCCATCGGTTTCATCCATCTTTCCCTATCCTATGACTCATATCATTGCCTAGCTCACCACCCTTTTGAACGATAAATCCTACATATTGAAAATTTTCCAGTTGGGGAGTAGGATGGCTGTTGTGTCTTTATTATCTTTTCATCTACCAAGATATTAACAAAGAACTCCATAGTTTCTATCTTAGCCCTACTTATCTTCAAGATTTTCCCCTCTTATCAGTAATTCCACCTTTCTAACTGATTACTCAAACCTCACTTAGTAGTTAGTGGTACACTGCTATCTACTAAGCTAGTTCCATTGGTGAGTACCATATACTAAATCACATCCCCTGGGATGAGTTATTTAGTGTCTAAAATGCAACATGACTCAAGAGAAAGCAACGCCCAGATAGGATAGCCACTTGCCTGAATGAACCCCTTCGCAGAAATTTATTCTTACTGCCTAAAGCTATACATCACTAGACCATCTCCAACTCTGAGATTCTCGTTCCAGTTTCCTAGTTAGGGAAACCCACTACGAAGTTATCATGCTCAAAAGTCTCCTTGATGACCTAGCTCAACCCTTTCTTACTAAACACAGAAGCATGCAATATTAGACTAGCTGCTAAGCAGGAAAGACAATACTCTAAGGTGGGTTTAGCGAGATGTGTAATTTAATTCCTCTAGTAAGGGAATTAAAAATCTTTTGCTAGTGAACCATATATGTTTTGTTGGGGATCGTATTTCATTGGGAATTAGGATTCCTACTAAACATCAGATTAAAGAAGAGTTTTGGGGTATTGAATTCACACCTTTGAGAGGTAAGAAATCAATTCCTTCCTCACACCTTTGAGAGGTAAGAATTCATTTAACCCCGGAAAAGGACCCTTGAAGCTAAAGACGGGATTTTGACTGAGATCCCCAGTGATATAATGGTACAAAACCTTGAGGGCAAACACAGCCGAAAAAAACCTTCTCATGTATTATAAACCCTTCTCGTTCCCAGTAAGATATGAAGGCAATCAACAAAACCTCTGCTAACACTTACGGCCAATTAACAGTACATGGACCTGATTCATCAATCAAACATTCAATTGGAGTGGGGAAAAAATATATTGGACCACAATTACGCAAAAGCACCAATCTTTTCATGATTCGGAGACTAATACCAGGGGAGATGTAAGCTCGGCGGCCTGGCCCAACGTTGGAGACGCGAAGCACGAACCTAGCGATGGGGGGCTGCTCCTTGGAGAGGCGGGATGGCTCCGGGAACAGCCGGATGTACATGTACCTGTTCTTCTCTACCGACAAGTACCTGATCACGCCATCAACAACCCGCAAAACGTCAACGATCAAAGCCCCCCCAAAACAGCAGCGACCAACATCACAATCGAAGCCCAACCGCCCCGGGCGATCCCAAAAGCAACAATACAGAGAGAGGTAGCGGGAGGGCCCCTTACCAGCTCCAGATGCCGACCTTGAAGGCGTCGGAGCGGCGGTAGGAGCAGAGACCGAAGCTCTCGATCCGCCATTGCGCCAACCGCGATATGGTCTCCACCTTGGAATCGCCCACAGCGGCGCTGCTGTTGCCACTGCTGCTGTTCATCTCTCTCTCTCTCTCTTTACACTGCAACACTTCCGGGAGTGCGCCTGACCCACCCCTTTGTTGGGGGTTTTTGCTTCTGACAACATGAGCTTGACCGATAGCAAACGACGAAAGAATCTCTCTCTCTTTACAATTTTTTTAAAAAATGTAAAAAATTATTTAAATAATCTTATTTTAAAATTTAATTATCTAAATATACCCGAGCCCAACTTCTTGCAAAAATATCCCCCATTTTTACCACCTGGACAATTTTGACACCTCACCCATGCCACCTCACTCATGCTACCTCACCACCCTCTCTCTCTCTCTCTCTCTCTCTCGTATAGTAACCCCCCACCCTAGCCGTTGATTGGTGACTCACTCCCTCCTCCACTCCCATCTGGTGCCCCCCAACCTGGTCGGCAACCTCTGTTGAGTCTTGTTGAATCTTTATATGTTTTGATGATGACAACACTATAAGTCTTAGTGGTCTTCCAAAATTATGTCTATGTGAATATTTAACAAAAATATTTCTCTGTGAAAATGAACAAAGAACATGTTTGTTGAAGAATGAACCTTCATTTCACTTCAGGCATCTTTCAGGGACTGTATTCGTGTTGGTTAGCACTTCGTCATGTTTGTGTGTAACACCTCGTGTTGAATTGTTTGTCCTCGTGTCGTTTTAGTTCTAGTACTGTTTGTATTTCCGACACGCCGTGTCGTCTTCTCTTACCACGTGTTGTTCATGTTTACTGTCTTTCAAGTCGTGCGTCCGTGTTGTTTCCACTACATTTCGTGTCGTTTTCCTCCGAAGTGTTTGTTTTGATTCAGTGACATTTTCGTGTCATTTGATCTTTACTTCGTGTTGTTTTCATCGTCTTCGTATCATTCTCCGTGTAGTGTGTGGTTCTGTCAAAGTTCACTTCGTGACACTTACTGTTGTTCTTCGAGTCGTCTTTATCGTGGTCTCACTATTTCGACTTCGTGTCGTTGTCAGTTCGTGTCTATCTTATGTTGAAACCACACTTCGGGTTGGTTTCTGTTTTGATGAACTTCGAGTCATTTCCCAGTGAACCCCGTGTTGTTTTTAACTCCTGCGTCATCCTTGTCTTCACTCCGTGTTTTCTGTTCTCATCATACTTAGTGTTGTTTTTCATTTCATGTCAACTTCACCTCGTGTCATTTTTCCTCACTCTGATCTTTCTGACTTCGTGTCATTTTCTTTGTTTTCACTTCGTGTCATTTCACTTCTTGTCTTTTTCACTTCATGTCAAATCACTGTTCTGTCTTCGTGTTGTTTACAACTCTGTGTCAATTCTGGTACTTCATCTTGGTGTTGTTTTTTCAACCCGTGTCGATTAGTGTTTCGACTTCGTGTTGTTTTCAACTCGTGTCGATTACCGTTTTGACTTCGTGTTGTTTTCAACTCGTGTCGGTTACTGTTTTGACTTCGTGTTGTTTTCAACTCGTGTCGATTACTGTTTTGACTTCGTGTTGTTTTCAACTCGTGTCGATTACTGTATCGCCTTCGTGCTATCTTCACCTCGTGTCATTTATCTTGTTGCTTCTTCGTGTCATTTTTTATTCTTCTCTATCCTCATGTCTTTCTTGTATTGAAACCATACTCAGTGTTGGTTTCTATTCTTGTCTTCGTGTCTTCGCGTTGTTTTTCTGTCTACCTCGTAAAGGTCTCTTAGTAATGTTCATTGTGTCACCACTGTATCTCGTGTCGTTCTCTGTTTAGTACCTCTTGTCGTGTCCACTAACCTCATGCAGTTCTAGTTATTATGGCACTCAATATTAATGGCTCTTATCTCGTTGCAGGTCCGAGGAAGAACATTCATCAGTGTCTGGGTGCACATGATCCGATACTGAAGGAACAAATACACCAAGGGCACGTGGCAGGAAGGTTCTGGATCGAGCGTGGGAGGCACACGCGTTTAGTGCCCTATCCATCTGCTGCCGCTATAAATAGAAACCTTCGCCCACCGATGAAGGTTGATCGGAGCTAAGAAAGAAAAGGCAGTGTTACAGAGAGCTCGATCCAGCAGAAGAAGAAAAAGGAAAAAAGAGAGAGATAGTGATCGTGTGAAAGAGGAAGAGAGTTTAAGTGAAAGAGAGAGAGAGAGAGAGTGAATGAGAGAGTTCGTGGAGAAGAAGAAAGAAGCTTACCTGAAGATCTGTCTTCACTGGACCATGGATCAGATCCAGGCCAGTCAGCTCCAGTGGGAGCCAAATTGTGCATCGCGTGTTTCAGCTTCTGTTTGCTGAAGCTATTTTTCGCTTATTATCTTTTCTTTGTTTTCTGGTTTGCTGTGCTTTTCGATCCTCTGGTCTGAGGTCGGGTTCCCTCCGGTTAGGAGGAAGGGAGATCTGATCTCCAGTTGCAAGTACCAGGGAGCTACTTGTGGGTTCCCTCCGGTTTGGAGGAAGGGAGACTTGTCTCCGATTCTGGACTTGTGGATTCAAGTCCAGAGGTTCCCTCCAGTTTGGAGGAAGAGGGGAGGTTGTTCCCCTGGTCAAGCTGTGTGGCAGCAATTGTTTGCAGACTGAGTCTGCTTGGTTCTAGCGTGTGCTAGTGAAGCCTCACTCCGGTTGGGAGTGAGGGGTGGATGTAGGTCTGAAGGACCGAACCACCTAAAAATCTTTTGAGCAGTGGCTTGATTGTTTTGTTTGCTTCCGCTAGATGCTTGAATAGGTGCGCTCAATGGGTTTGTATTTGAGTAGAATAGAATTGGTTCTATTCTGTTTCCTTATCTAGCATTCCTTTTTAAATTTGGCCATTATTCGTAGAAGGATTCATTCACCCCCCCCTCTGTATCCGGGCCAAGCACCCTAACAGTTGGTATCAGAGCAGGTGTCTGCTTACAAGGTCCAGCGACCTGCATATCGATCTTGCAACCTTAGGTGCTTATTTCCTTTTAGTGCATCAATATTCTTGTGCGTTAATCTGTGTGTTCTCATGGCTCATCCACCGATCTTCAGTGGTACGCATTTTGATGCATGGTTCGCTGTTTTGAAGAATTATGTTAAATCTGTGAATCCAGACCTGTGGAAAGTAATTTCACATGGTCCTCATGAACTACCTAGAAAAAAGTCCAAATGGACTGACAGTCACAAATCCATGCATGAAGAAAATCAGATAGCAATAAATTTAATGAAGGCAGCTACTGATAGAGCTTTTCATTCATGTTTCTTTGAATCCAGTTCTGCTAAAGATATTTTGGATGCACTGAAGCGAACTCAGGAGATAGATGTGGATAGATGCATGATGGCCAACAGAAGAAATCAAAGTGCCAGCGATCAAGGCAGCAATCAAACTAAAGAAGATGATGATGATGAGGTAAATATCTTCGAGAATTTCTCTCTAGAAGATTGGGAGAATGCATATGCTGAATTATTTGAATCTCATGAACTGTTAAGAAAACAGTATAAAAAGTTGAAAAAGAGTATTCGGGTAGATAGTTCTAGCTCTCCATGTAAAAACTGTTCAAGTACGAAGAAATCTCATGATGCATGTCTGTCTGATAATCATATGTATAAAAACCAGAATGCAGAACTGAAGAAGGAACTTGAATGTGTTCACTCTGATCTGAACAATTTAAAAACTGAAGATGATTTCCTCAGAAAGCTCTCTAAAGAAAATGATGAACAACTAAAGAAACTTAAACGAGAGAATGAGTTGCTGATTGAAAAATTTAACGCCATAAAATCTGTAAACATAGAATTACAAAAAGATTTTAAAAAACAACAAAAGGAATTGAGGGAGTTTGAAGCTAGGAGAGAAAGCATGGTTAACTCAGAAGATCAGCTTCTAATAAATGAGCTAGTTCAAAATGATAAGCTTAAAGAAGAAGTTGAAAAATTAAAACTGTTAAACAGTGCCATGTCTGAAAGACTTCTCACATTAGAAAAAGGAAAGGCTATCTGTACAAACGAGACTGAAGAGGTAGATGAGTTAAGAAAAGAAATTGAAGAATACAAAACAGCTAACAAGGTTTTGAATGAAGCTGTCAATTGTAGTGAACAAGAGATCACTAGTTATGAAATACACATTGCATCTCTTGAAAATGAAATTCAGGATTTGAAAGCCTCCTTGTCTAAATTTGTTGATGGGCAGAAAAACCTAGACAAGCTGTTAGGTGTAAAAGTCAATGTCAACAAGGAAGGACTGGGTTACAGTCCAGTCATGAGGAAGGTTGATGGAGCCAACCTGAAAACTGTCTTTGTCAAATTCTCTGAACAGGAAAAGCCCTCTGTCTCATCTCCACCTCAGTATAAGGCTATGAAAACAGAAAAACAAAATAAAAATCATAAAACATCAGAAATTCAAAGGAACAATCTGCATGCTAAAAACTCATCAGATAAATGCCACGTTTTAAAGAAATCAAATGGTTCATGTCATTACTGTGGTAAGTATGGACATCTTATGAGTAACTGCTTTGTGATGGAAAAAGATGACAATAAGCATGCTAGAAAATCTGTGTCCGGTCAGAAAAAGAATGTCATATGTTCTAATTGTGATAAAGTAGGACACACTACTGCTCATTGTTGGTTTGCAAGTAGTAAGGAAAAATCATGTTCATATCATACAAAACACTTTGCAAATCAGCATGCCTTTAACAAGTACCAGCACATTATATGTTTTTATTGTAACAAAATTGGTCACAAGGCCTCTGAATGCTGGTCAGGTTCTTTTAGAAGAAATTCTCTAGTTTGCTCTCACTGTAGAAAGCATGGCCACACAGTCAAGGACTGTTGGCATATTCAGGATAGAAATATAAATTTCAAACATGCCAAATTCCCTGTAAAAGAATCAGCAAAACCTTCATGTCATCACTATGGGAAGCCAGGTCACAGGGCTGCAACCTGTTGGGTGGCAGGATATCAAAACCAAACCAGTTTTGGTAAACAGAAATTTTACCCTGCTAACAGAAAATCTCATGTGTATGCACATAGAATTCATGCTAATAAGAATGTGCATAAATCAGATCTTAAAACTACTCCTGGAAATGTGCTGAGAAAACTTGCTAAACATAATAATGTCATGTCAGGACCCAAGACCTCTTGGGTACCTGTTTGTGCTAAATAAACCTCGTTTTGCAGGTGTGCCTTGGGACTGAAATAAAAGGGGTAATGATCCAAGGCACTCAAGAATGAAAACCCCATTCTCACAATTTTCAGGTAATCTCTCTACATGTCCCATTTCGAAACTTACTGCATATCTGGTTTGATGCATTCTTGCATATCTTGCTATTGGCTTCATCTAGTGCATGCATATTGAATCTGGTCTTACATATTCATTCATCATCTGCAAGTTGCATTATTTTCTAAAAACATGCACTCTGAAATTTCTGAAATCTTTAACTGAAAGCGAATGCTGGTTGAAAACTGTATGTTGCATAATTCTTTCGTGGTAAACACTGCATTCATTAAATAATTAACACTCCCAAGAGTCGTGTGTGAGTTGTCCTTGAGTGGGCTGAAGAGGAGCTTGTCAGGCTTTTTAGTCTCTGAAGATTTTTGTCAGCCGATGCAGTTTATGTGGTTTTTGAGATCTGTCATCTCATGAGGTTGCAGCTTGCTGCTCAAGAGCTTCTCTGGATGTGAGACAGAACCTCCTCAAGAATTCTATATTTGAATATGTCCTTAGTGCCTAATGTCTTGAGTGATCTCTCACTTGTTGGCTTGCTGATAGGAGTGATGCTCATCTCATTTCATCTCTCTCTATTCGTTCAGCCCCCCCCCCCTTATCTCTAACCTATCACTCTTGGTTCAGATTCTCTCTCGAAGAAATTGTGGTTTCAGTCTTCTTGCTCTTATCAAATAAGATCTGTATACCTTAATCCACCCAATATCAAGTGTAACAATCTACACCCATTGATAAAGAACTTCAATGTTTGGGGGTTATATTTGGTCCTTGATCCTTCTAAGTTATCTTCTCAAGTGTTGGTCAACATGTTATAAAACTTCCTGTTAAATGAGAAAAACTTATTGAGGATCTCGACTTAACTGAAACTTATGAAAAGAGAGCTCTGAGATAAAAATTGTGTTAAGTAAGATTTCTTTTTATCTAAAATCATGAGAAGTGCTTCTAGGGAATACGCCATTATTTGTGGCAGAGCAATGGCTTTTGTGGAGAAATAGACACTCTAGATCAATGAAGTCCAGAGTCTCTGTCATGATACAATTAGCTATCTCTGTGTAGAAATGTTAAAATAAAAAAAAAATCCTCAAAAGAAAAAAATTTCATTGGCATTAAGGTAGTTCGTCCTGAGTAACCAGGGTTTCTGGTGTCTGATAAACATGTCTCCTTGTGTAAAAAGGGACTATTCTACCTTGTGTTCAACAAATTGGTTGACCCTGTATGGCTTCTCGTCCACTAAATGAAGAAATGAAATCTACTTGACTTAGTTGTGTTATTTCGTTGCTTGACAAACATAAGGTGCAATTTAATCGTGTCTCTCTCTAGGTTAAGCAACTTTAACAGCTAATTTTGTGATTATGCTGATTTAATATCTTGAGTTAACTGACCTTGGTTTTTGGAAGAATATAACCCATCCACATATTGAAGGGCTAACTTTAACATGCTGTAGCTGCGTTACATCAGGACTAAGGGTACTTTGGGTATTTACAGAAAAAGTTGATATGAGTAAAAAGCTAACCGACAAACCCTTCGTGTTCCTCACGACTTCCACCTCAACCCTTATTTCCCCTTGCCGCTTCCTATTCATCCTCGTGCTGCTCTACCTTGAGCGTCTTCTTCAAACCCATCTCCATCTCTTCCCGCTCACCTTCTTCCCCCCACAGAGGTCTATTCCTCTCTTCAGTCTAGCATCGCGTCCAATAGCAGCCTGCAAGAGAGAGTTGATACTCTGGAAGTTCCGGCAGATGGATCAGCAAAGGTCAGCAGCTCCGGGTGACAGGAAGAGGAAGGGAAAAGAAATTGTTGAAGAGCCCTCATCTAAGCAACAGAGATGTCTTGTGCCAGAACCTGCTGCGGAAGTATCTTCCGAACAAGGTACCAGCATGTCTCAGTCTACCGTGTTTGTAGAAAGTGGGAAAATCATTCCTCCTAGATTAATAGATTTCGGAGATGAAACTTTGGTCTCGAAGTTCCCAGAACTGTTAAGAATCTTTGAGTTTCAGGAGTGGAGAGACTTCTTAGAAAATCACCGTGTCTATTACCCTAGGCCGGTAATGGAATTTTATAATAACTTGTCCTTGAGCCGAGACAAGTCTGCCTTATTATCTTCTGTTAAAGGGGTCGAGTTATCTGTTACTTGTGAGTCCCTCCACCAAGCCCTTGGTATTCCAGATAAAGGGGAGGTAGAGGGAAGCTTTCGATACAGTCTCCATGAAGCCTTCTCAGTCATTACTGGTAAACCCAGTAACATTCATGATAAAGGGCAGTTAAAGCTAAAGGCCTATCAGACATCATCATTTCCTCCTCTTCACAAGCTCCTTCAGAATGTCATCGCGTCCATTATCACCCCACAGACTGGGGCTAGAGGAAGAATAACAGACACACAGAGATTTCTACTGTTCTGTCTGATTCAAAATGTAAAGATTTGTCTGCCAGAGATCATTTTTCCGGTCATGAAGGGATGCATTGGATCCAAGAGACATCTTCCCTATGCCGCCCATCTGACAGACATATTCAAGTACTCTGAGATTTGCTTGGATGGAGAGGCCGCATCAGAAGTTAAGGCCAGAAACATTTTTAATATGAACTTTGTTTCAGTATTTTTGGGCTTAGAGGACTCCTCTATGGTGGGACAAGCTAAGGTCCAAAAGGCCAGGGAATCACAATCTCAGGGGGAGCATTTGGAAGAATTTCAAATCTCAGCCCAAGCTGGTGAGCAATTGGTTTCTGAGATTGCTCAACATGAAATACCAGGTGAACAACCAGTGTCCACCTTGCCAGCTGCACCCATCGAAGTACCCTTCTCATTTCAGAGGCTTGTTGAGGCTGCATCTGAGGACATCAGATTGTCTGACGAAAGCATTCAGACAGATCTAGATGCAACTATCGCTGGGATATTTGATTCTTTTGGGAAGACATCTGAGGAGGTAACAGTGCCTGAGGAACAGCCAGCTAAAGAGCACGAATTTTCTGATCAAGAAATTGCTGTGTTTGTTAAAGAAATTTTAAGAGAAACTGTTGAGCGAAGTTTGGAAGAGGCTACCGACTTGGTCGTATCTGAAAGTCTTGAGCAGGCCTTTGTTGACAGACCTACTGCTCAGGAACTCATGGAAGATAGAGGAAAGGCTTCTGTCATAGAACTAGATTCAGAATCTTCAAGTGAAGAAGAGGTACCTGAAGGTATATTCCCTCAGAAAGAAACTCAAGCTGCAGATGAAGTTCAGGTCCCAGCCGAGAGTAGTCAAATGCCAGTACAAGAGGAAGCAGCTGAGAGGACTGAACCTCGCAGTGAATTTTTTGGTACACCTCTAGGTCCACCTAGACTTCTATCTGCAGAGGCACCCAACATTGAATCTACTCGGGCGCCCAACATTGAAGAGCTTCTCATAAACCTGACTCAGCAGATGCAAAAACAAGACAAGAAATTAGATGATCTGCTTACATTTGTCACTCTCAACATTAATCAGGTACATACCAGATTACTGAAGCTTGAGATATCTCTCCTCACTGAATGGAGACGATTCCTTCTAAACAAAAGGGCTTCAGATGATGCAAACAAATCCTTGATGGAAGGATTACAGGAGATTTGTTCAAAAATTGCAAAAGCTCTGAGAGAGTCACATGATGTTAATATTTCCTCCTTCAAAATGTCTTCTACCATAATAGATCATTGCTATGAGATCAGAACAGCTTTAGAATTGTTGAAGAAGTCTTCAAGTGCCCTAGGTCCAGGCATTCAGCAAATCTATGATAAGTTGGTCGCCTTCATGACAGAAATGACAACTCTGACTGACAGATATGAAACTGTCAGTGTTCGCCAAGACGACATTATTTCTGAAGTGGCAAATGTCAGAAGCACTGTGGCGTATTGGCTTGCTGAGCTATCAAATGATTTAAAGGAATTTCAGTCTATTTTGGGGTCAACACCTGGTCACGCCTCTTCCAGCAGAACTCCACCTCAAGAACATTCTTCTGCTTCTCCAAGGGGGAGACCACCTCAAGGCAGGACGCGTGGCCCCTCTAGCAGACAAGCCAGATACTTTTCCTGAAAAGACTATGCTCTGTATTTTGTTGCCCTTTTGAGGCCTTCTCTCTCAGACTCTTGGACAAATTAACTTAACTCATATCATTTGCATTGTTACATTCTTCTTGTTTTCATTTCTTTTTTTTGATGATGTCAAAGGGGGAGAAAAATCAGGAAAAATGTTTGTTAAAAATGTTTGTTATATTCATTTGCGAATGGCTATTTAGTGTTTTTTCCTTCTCTGCAAAGACTCAAGACTCATAGTGTTGCCATCCATCAAAAAGGGGGAGATTGTTGAGTCTTGTTGAATCTTTATATGTTTTGATGATGACAACACTATAAGTCTTAGTGGTCTTCCAAAATTATGTCTATGTGAATATTTAACAAAAATATTTCTCTGTGAAAATGAACAAAGAACATGTTTGTTGAAGAATGAACCTTCATTTCACTTCAGGCATCTTTCAGGGACTGTATTCGTGTTGGTTAGCACTTCGTCATGTTTGTGTGTAACACCTCGTGTTGAATTGTTTGTCCTCGTGTCGTTTTAGTTCTAGTACTGTTTGTATTTCCGACACGCCGTGTCGTCTTCTCTTACCACGTGTTGTTCATGTTTACTGTCTTTCAAGTCATGCGTCCGTGTTGTTTCCACTACATTTCGTGTCGTTTTCCTCCGAAGTGTTTGTTTTGATTCAGTGACATTTTCGTGTCATTTGATCTTTACTTCGTGTTGTTTTCATCGTCTTCGTATCATTCTCCGTGTAGTGTGTGGTTCTGTCAAAGTTCACTTCGTGACACTTACTGTTGTTCTTCGAGTCGTCTTTATCGTGGTCTCACTATTTCGACTTCGTGTCGTTGTCAGTTCGTGTCTATCTTATGTTGAAACCACACTTCGGGTTGGTTTCTGTTTTGATGAACTTCGAGTCATTTCCCAGTGAACCCCGTGTTGTTTTTAACTCCTGCGTCATCCTTGTCTTCACTCCGTGTTTTCTGTTTTCATCATACTTAGTGTTGTTTTTCATTTCATGTCAACTTCACCTCGTGTCATTTTTCCTCACTCTGATCTTTCTGACTTTGTGTCATTTTCTTTGTTTTCACTTCGTGTCATTTCACTTCTTGTCTTTTTCACTTCATGTCAAATCACTGTTCTGTCTTCGTGTTGTTTACAACTCTGTGTCAATTCTGGTACTTCATCTTGGTGTTGTTTTTTCAACCCGTGTCGATTAGTGTTTCGACTTCGTGTTGTTTTCAACTCGTGTCGATTACCGTTTTGACTTCGTGTTGTTTTCAACTCGTGTCGGTTACTGTTTTGACTTCGTGTTGTTTTCAACTCGTGTCGATTACTGTTTTGACTTCGTGTTGTTTTCAACTCGTGTCGATTACTGTATCGCCTTCGTGCTATCTTCACCTCGTGTCATTTATCTTGTTGCTTCTTCGTGTCATTTTTTATTCTTCTCTATCCTCATGTCTTTCTTGTATTGAAACCATACTCAGTGTTGGTTTCTATTCTTGTCTTCGTGTCTTCGCGTTATTTTTCTGTCTACCTCGTAAAGGTCTCTTAGTAATGTTCATTGTGTCACCACTGTATCTCGTGTCGTTCTCTGTTTAGTACCTCTTGTCGTGTCCACTAACCTCATGCAGTTCTAGTTATTATGGCACTCAATATTAATGGCTCTTATCTCGTTGCAGGTCCGAGGAAGAACATTCATCAGTGTCTGGGTGCACATGATCCGATACTGAAGGAACAAATACACCAAGGGCACGTGGCAGGAAGGTTCTGGATCGAGCGTGGGAGGCACACGCGTTTAGTGCCCTATCCATCTGCTGCCGCTATAAATAGAAACCTTCGCCCACCGATGAAGGTTGATCGGAGCTAAGAAAGAAAAGGCAGTGTTACAGAGAGCTCGATCCAGCAGAAGAAGAAAAAGGAAAAAAGAGAGAGATAGTGATCGTGTGAAAGAGGAAGAGAGTTTAAGTGAAAGAGAGAGAGAGAGAGAGTGAATGAGAGAGTTCGTGGAGAAGAAGAAAGAAGCTTACCTGAAGATCTGTCTTCACTGGACCATGGATCAGATCCAGGCCAGTCAGCTCCAGTGGGAGCCAAATTGTGCATCGCGTGTTTCAGCTTCTGTTTGCTGAAGCTATTTTTCGCTTATTATCTTTTCTTTGTTTTCTGGTTTGCTGTGCTTTTCGATCCTCTGGTCTGAGGTCGGGTTCCCTCCGGTTAGGAGGAAGGGAGATCTGATCTCCAGTTGCAAGTACCAGGGAGCTACTTGTGGGTTCCCTCCGGTTTGGAGGAAGGGAGACTTGTCTCCGGTTCTGGACTTGTGGATTCAAGTCCAGAGGTTCCCTCCAGTTTGGAGGAAGAGGGGAGGTTGTTCCCCTGGTCAAGCTGTGTGGCAGCAATTGTTTGCAGACTGAGTCTGCTTGGTTCTAGCGTGTGCTAGTGAAGCCTCACTCCGGTTGGGAGTGAGGGGTGGATGTAGGTCTGAAGGACCGAACCACCTAAAAATCTTTTGAGCAGTGGCTTGATTGTTTTGTTTGCTTCCGCTAGATGCTTGAATAGGTGCGCTCAATGGGTTTGTATTTGAGTAGAATAGAATTGGTTCTATTCTGTTTCCTTATCTAGCATTCCTTTTTAAATTTGGCCATTATTCGTAGAAGGATTCATTCACCCCCCCCTCTGTATCCGGGCCAAGCACCCTAACAACCTCCCCCCCTCCGGCGATCCTCATCCTCTCTCTCTCCCTCTCCTTCTCTCTCAATAATGCAATGCTCACCATCGTTGTACGGTGGCCACTGGCGTCATCCCCAATGCATCTAGCAACATGCCCATCGTCATCTGCGCTGGCCACCAACATATGACAGCCTCTCTCTTTCTCTATCTACGCTCTCTCCTGTGAGGTGTTGGGGCCAACGAAACAGAGCCCGATTGTGGTCGTGTCTGGCAAGAAGCACATCGACAATTGGGGCGGTAGCATTTGCCAGAGGCAAGGCCGACAAGAGAGGCAGTCAGAGGGCTGCTAGGAGACTGGTGGGGCTAGCGTAGCTCAGTCGAGTCGCGACTGTGAACGCGTCACGTGGTGGAAAGAGAGAGAGGGAGAGAGGGTGAGTGAGAGGAGAAGAGAGAGGGTGAGTGAGAGAACGGGAGGGAGAGAGAGCAGAGAGGGGGACGCTCGCCGCGGGAGAGGGAGACGATGGGGGAGAGAGAGGAGAAAGGCGAGAGAGAGAAATCGAGAGTGACGGGGGGGAGAAAAGGAAGACGGCCGGGGATGGCGAGCTGGCGTCGGACGGTAGCTGGAGATTGGCTGGCTCGCGGTGGTGGTGTGTGGCCGATGATGGCGGCACCGGTGGCAGGCGATCGCAGCGGGGGAAGCTTCACGACGGGTGCAACGGCATGGTGGGGTGCAGCGTCCGGTGGAGGCGGTGACGCGGAGTGGCAGCTGTAATATCCCGGACCTTTCGGATCCTTTCTTCGTGGGTCCCGGATCTGGTTTTCGGAGTGTCCGGCTCCGTTGTGTCTGAAATTTCGTTTCGGACATCTTTCGTGTTCGGATCGGCGCGATCCGGATTTGTTTCGGAGGCCCGGAGGCGTTCCGCGGCTTTTTCGCGTGTGTTTTCCGATTCCCGGTGTGTGTTTCGGCTTTTTCTTCGGAAGCTCGCTGCGGGCGAACCGGGCGGTTCCCCCAGGCACGAGTGGTACCATTGCGATCGGTGCGTTCCGAGGATTCCGGAAATGTATTTTTCTATTTTTTGATATTTTTTTGAAAAATCGAATTTTCTATATAATCCCATTTCTTTTCTTTTTTCTTTTCCTCTTTCTCTTTCTTCTTCTTCCTCCCTTCTCTCCTGTGCGTGGCTGCGGACGCGGCGAGGCGACGGCGTCGTGGCGTAGGCGGCGGCGTGGCGATCGCGGCGGTGTTCGGTGCTCGGTGAGGGCGTGGGGAGTTCGTGAAGCTTCAAGCGATTCTTGAGGATCGGCGGCGATTCGCCATGTTTCGGGCAACCCCGAGGTAGGGTGACGGTCCTCTACCTCTGTGCGTTCCTTTTCCGTGATTTCTAGGCCGACGGGGAGCCGAGAGGGGTTCGTTTGAGCTCGGGACGGGAAATGCATGATTCGGGGTTTGAGCGCCGATTTAGAGTTTTTACCGCGCCATTTGGAGTTTTGGGGGCGTCATTCGATGCTCTAGGGCGTGGGGACGAGCTCCCCCTTTGTTTCTGTTAGTGTTAGTGTGCTACAGGCCAATTTCGGGTCGGGTAGGCCCAATAGTTGTACGATCTTGTTCATTAATAAAGTGGTGTTTGAGCGTAAATATGCGATTGTGTTACTTTACGTTGTCCCTAGGATATGTGGTTGTAAAGTCAGCTCGAGATGGGATCTCGAACATGAGATTGACTTTACATATACACATACCTTAAATTGTTCCTGGTTGGAGGGTAATCACTCGGGGACTTTGATTACCTATTAAACCAGTACACATGATGTGTCAGTGACCAGTCTCATGGTCATTGGTGCGGGGCACCAACACATATGTGTAGGTGTATGTCCTTGGAGGATGTGCACTGAACTGATCCGCTATTGGATCTTCAGATGGTTGATTATACCTAATGTCAACTGAAGATCCAACGGTCACAGTAGCATCGTTGGTCCTTTGACCTGAGACATTGATCGGATCTTACACGAGGACTGGAATGGTTTAATTACTTAGCTAAGTGACTTTAACCATAAGTCATGAGTTGCCGAGTCATTAACCACTCCAGGATACGTGTGAAGATCATCAATGGTCAAGAAGGGATCGCTCACTGTCGGGTATATATCAGACAGTTAATGGGTCATGACATTGACGCTCCGTTAAATCCCTGGCCAGGGTCGTATGAGTTCGTTTAGGACGAACGTCATACACTTTAAGGAGGTCATAGTCAAATGGCACGATCATGGGGTTTGACAGGAACCATACCCTCGATCGTACCAGACTCATAGAATGAGCGAGGGATTATATCGATGCGGTAACTGTGGACTTACAGGTACCAGACAGGCTGGTTTAAACCCGGCGTCCTCTAGGATCACGCGGATTTGCTTGACCCAACGTGATCAAAGGTTCGGAATGAATTAAACTATTATTCGACTCTTGTAGAAGCGAATAATACGTTTAATTTACTTCTAATTAGGAATTAGAAGTTAATGGGCCTTAAACTAGAGTGACTATGGGCCTAGAGGATCACACACAATGGATTCTTGGGTGACGGATAATTATTATACATGTGTATGTATTAATTCCCTTTGATTCCTTTTAGAAAGGAGTGTAAATGGGGCTTAATACATGAGTATAATAATGAAATGGTCATATATACAATTTTGGTCCTTTGGAGATCTTTTGAAAAGGGCCAAAACTCTATATATAGCCAACCTACGTGAGTTCATTTGAACTCTCGAACTCTTCCAACCTCTCTTAGCTTAACCAAGCATTAAGGGTTAAGAGAGGAGGATTAGCCTCCCCCCTTTCTCCCCCTTGCTCTCTCTCTCTCTCCATAAGGTGATAGAGTCGGGAGAAGTTGCGCCGGGGAGGTACCGTCGCTGCGCAAGGGTCCGTGTGGATCTGCTCTAGAGGCCGTACAGTTGTGCGGCTCGGTTTCTCTGCATCGGACTTAGCGGACAGCGTCGTTCCGCGCAAGGTGAAACACGTAACCCGTAATTAGGGTATTAGAAACACCTATTAGAGCACAGATTAAGCTTTCCATAACACCGGGATCGGGCAAATGATTTTTTTGTTATCCGCTGCGCCGCCCGTAGGTGCTGTGCGAAACCTTACAGTGGTATCAGAGCCAGGTTGGCGCTCTGGTCGGTGTTTTTAACGCTGTTAAGAACCGTGTTTTGGGGCATTCTTAAATCTGCAATTATTATTTGGAGACAGGAGTGCTGGGTATTTCTATTTTTCCTGGATGCTGGGCATCAGGAAAGTAAATTTTTTAAAAAAAAATTAAAAAAAAAATTTTAGCCCCGAAGTGGGCGCACTGCGCCCTGGGCGCAGTGCGCCCGCCGCATGCTCCGCGTGGGCGGCACACGCAGCACCCGCGGGTCAGCGCCTGCGGGCGCTGACCCGCGGGAGGGGCGGGCCGGCGGGCGCCGCGGGCGGTGCCTGCAACGGGGGCGCGGGCGTGGGCGCGACCGCCCACGCGTCCCGCGTGGGCGACCACCGAGAAGTTTTTTTTTCTTTTAAAAAATTTTTTTTTTGCTTTGTTTTTAATTTACTTTAATGGAGTATTGATAATATATATATTAGATATATATATTAAAATACTCAGTAAATTAAATAGAATTTTATTTCATAAGTTAAATAGTATTATCTCAATAGTAAATGTCGAATGGTAAATTTTATTTAACCGATTTGAATTTACCAAGGTGAGATAATTACTTTTTATCTTGAGATAAAATGGTAATAATTGAAGTTACTTCAGTAAAATTTAAGTTTTTGAATTTTTAATTATTAGATAATTAGAAAATTCAAATTTTAAATTTTATTAAAGTTAAATGTGAAAATTTCAATTATTTAAATTTTAATTATTACATAATTATTAAATTCAAATTTTGAATTTTAGAAAATTATTAATTGAGGATAATTACATTATTTAAATTTATTTTCAAACAAAAATTATTGGATAATTAGTTTGAATTTAAATTTAAATTATTGGCATGTTTAAATTTTAAATTTAAATTTGATTATTGGATAATTAAATTTAAATTTAAAATTAATTAATTATCTCAATTAGATGCCCCTATAGAAAATGATGATTCTTTACGTGCGTTATTTTATTTACCTTGTATTTGACCTGCTTGTGTGTTTAATTTTAGTTAATCATGCTTTGATTTTTAAAATTAAACAAAGCTAGCCTGTTTTTGTTTGCACATCCCATTTTTAAATTCAAAAGTAAGGATTATTTTCAGAAAATAACCCTTGATTGATTTTATTTGAATGGGTTGGCAAGTGATCATGGACTTGGATTAATGTAATTAATTGGGGTCTGCGAACCTCCTTTCTCTCTCTGTTGAAATTCCAAATGTACTTCTATCTTCCTCAATTGTTGTACTCGCCCTAAGGGCTGCTGGAATTTGAGTCACATGTAATTTAATTTTTCCGGCCTGCGTGCCGTGTAAAAGTTGTAATTAATGCGGCGTCGGAGTTTGAAAGCGCGGAGCACACCCGACGAGGACGATCCAGCTGCTTCGGAAGCGGGCCGGATATCTTATTTACATTAGGGTTAAAGTCCATGATCACTTGCGTTTAATTTGCATTGGATGCATTTATTTTTGTGTAAACTACCAGGTACGGTAAATATATTGGATATATTTATATTACCACCTAGGGTGAGATCAAGATAAAATTAAATTCCCTCGCGCTTAAATTTTAGATCAGGTAAGCGTGGCTCTAGGAGTCGTCGTGGCCCTCCATCATTATGGAGTGAATGAACGTCTTCATTTCATGGATTTGTTGTGCTTTCCACAAGGTCCATGAGTTTGGGGGCGGGATTAAACTCCAAGGCTCGGCCTCAATGGGGTGAGGAATTGAACTCGACCTTGTTGTGCTTTCCACAAGGGTCAGGTCATCAACTCATTGCTATGTAGTAATGATGGTTAGATCTAACCGAGAATATCCTTTGTTGTGCTTTCCACAAAGGGATGATTTCTCGGGGGCTGAATATCGGATATTGCATTAGATGCAAGTGCCTGTTGACTGCCCTTGAGATGGTGTATGGCTTGTTGTGCTTTCCACAAGGTCGTACATCAGTCTCGTTGGGATTCCGACCCACTAGGTTGATCTCGTTGATCTCCCGTTCTATATACTGAGGGTTATATAGTTCGATCGAAAAATAGTGGGACTAATTAAGATAGAAAACCACATCTAAGTTAGAATTTGAACACATGCTAAGTTGTCTTTTATTTCTTATCCAGATTATAATGTCGTCGTCCAACCCCCTCCGCGGCATCTTGGATGCAAATAGATTAACTGGACCGAATTACTCGGATTGGCTGCGTAATCTACGCATAGTCCTTACCGCCGAAAAGATAGCGTACGTGTTGGACACGGTTCATTCTGAGCCAGCTCCTGATGCCGACGAGGGCGAGTTACTGGCTTATGCCAAGTGGTCTGAGGACTCCTCCCTTGCCCAATGTTACATGTTGGCCTCTATGGCTCCCGAGCTACAGAGGCAATTTGAAAAGACTGATTGTAGAAGTATACTTCTCAATCTACGCCAGCTCTTCGGGGAGCAGGGTATGATTGAAAGGTATGACATCTCCAAAAGGCTTTTCAGGACACGGATGTCTGAGGGTTCATCAGTACATACCCATGTACTGAAAATGATGGAGTGGATTGAAAGACTCAATGCATTGGGGTTCAAGTTGGATCTTGAACTATGCATTGATCTTATACTCCAGTCATTGCCCGATTCCTTTTCTTCCATCATCATGAACTTTAACATGAACAGGATTGAAGCAACTCTCCCAGAGCTGCTCAATATGTTAAAGAGTGCTGAAGAAACCATGCAGAAAGATAAACCACCTTCGTCTGTAATGGTTGTTGGCCGGGCCAACAAGAAAAGGAAGGCAACCCAAATATCCACCATAAGTAACAAAGGGAAGGGAAAGAAAAAGGCCACGGGTAAGCAGCTCGCCAAGGTTGACAAAGGGAAGGGCAAGAAGAATGAAAAGGAAGATAAATATTTTCGATGCGGGGAAACTGGGCATTGGAAAAGGAATTGCAAGGCAATTCTAAATGAAGGTGCTGGCAAATAGAAGGCGATTGGGCAAAAAGGAGATTGAACTAAGGATGGGAAATGGAGCTTTGGTTTCTGCCAAAGCTGTCGGGACTGCACACCTCAGTTTACCTTCAGGAGTCATTCTGGAGCTGAATGACTGTTATTATGTTCCTAATATTATTAAGAACATTATTTCAATCTCTGGCTTGTATAACATTGGATATACATTGACTTTTAATAGCACTGGGTGCTCTATAATGAATAATGGTTTGATTATAGCCGATGGTTCATTAGTCAATGGTCTTTATGTATTAGATACACGTTCTAATGTTATGCAAATTTTCAATGCTGATGAAGTGAATTCTACATATCTATGGCATTGCAGACTTGGTCATATAGGTGAGAAAAGAGTCTCTCACTTACACTCAAATGGGTATTTGAATTCGTTCGAATACAAGCCATTTGATACCTGTGAGTCGTGTCTCATGGGAAAAATGACCAAGGCTCCTTTTGGTGGACATGGTGAGAGGGTTGTTGACCTTCTCGAGCTCATACACTCGGATGTGTGTGGACCCATGTCCATAGAAGCAAAAGGAGGTCATCTCTATTTCATTTCTTTTATTGATGACTTCTCCAGATATGGCTATGTGTATTTAATGAGACATAAGTCACAAGCCTTCGAGAAGTTTAAGGAATACAAGAATGAAGTAGAGAAACAGACAGGCAAAAGTATTAAGACTCTTCGATCGGATCGAGGAGGTGAATACTTAAGCCATGAATTCACTTCTTATCTTAAAGACCATGGAATAGTTTCTCAGTGGACTCCACCGTATACACCACAGCATAATAGTGTATCCGAGAGGAGAAACAGGACCTTGTTAGACATGGTCCGATCCATGATGTCTATGTCAGGACTACCCTTGTCTCTCTGGGGCTATGTGTTAGAGACTGCGGCTTATTTATTGAATAGGATCTCAAGTAAATCAGTTCCTTCTATACTATATGAGATATGGAAGGGCAGGAAACCAAATTTTAATCACATTAAAATTTGGGGGTGTCATGCTCATGTAAAGAAGAACGAGAGTGATAAGCTTGAGTCGAGAACCGATAAGTGTAGGTTTGTGGGATATCCAAAGGAGACGTTTGGATATTATTTCTATCACCCTCCTGAGCAAAGGGTCTTAGTGGCCAAGAGAGCTGTATTTCTGGAAAGAGAATATCTACTCCAGAAAAATAGTGGGAGCCAGATAGAATTGGACGAGGTCCAAGAACCACAACCCATAGACACAAACTCATTAGATGAGACGGTATCGGTTGATCCTATGCAAAGTGAAACACTGACACTACGGAGATCTGGTAGACTACCGAGAGAACCTGAGAGATATGTTGGACATGTCTCAGAGGGGTCCTCTAAGGTATGTATCGATGAGGATGATGATCCTCAGTCGTACCAGGAGGTGATCCATAGTGTAGACTCCGAGAAATGGTAAGAGACAATGGATTCAGAAATCCAGTCCATGTACACCAATAAAGTTTGGAACTTAGTTGATGTACCCGAAGGGAAGGTCCCTATCGGCTGCAAATGGATTTTCAAAAGGAAAATCGGTGCAGATGGACAGGTTGACACATACAAGGCTAGACTAGTGGCGAAAGGATATCGTCAAAGGTAAGGCATTGACTATGACGAAACGTTTTCGCCGGTAGCCATGGTTAAGTCAATCAGAATCCTCCTTGTCATTACTGCATACCTGGATTATGAGATCTGGCAAATGGATGTGAAGACAACTTTTCTTAATGGAAATCTGTCAGAAGAGGTGTACATGGTACAGCCTGAGGGATTCACCTCCAAGCCACATCCTAATAAGGTATGCAAACTTCAAAGGTCCATTTATGGATTAAAGCATGCATCTAGAAGCTGGAACTTAAGATTTGACGAGGCTGTCAAATCTTTCAACTTCATTCGGAATGAAGATGAACCTTGTGTTTACAAGAAGGTCAGTGGGAGCTCAGTGACCTTCTTGGTCCTTTATGTTGATGACATCTTACTCATTAGGAATGATGTAGGGATGTTGACATCAACTAAGTCTTGGTTGTCCAAGACCTTCTCCATGAAGGATTTGGGAGAAGCATCCTATGTGCTGGGCATAAGGATCTATCGAGATAGATCTAAAAGGATGCTAGGATTATCTCAATCCATGTACATAGACACTATCCTCAAAAGGTTTAGGATGGAAAATTCCAAGAGAGGTCTCATTCCCATGAGACATGGAATTTACCTATCCAAGGGGATGAGTCCTGAAACTTCTGAGGAGGTGGCACACATGAATAAGGTACCCTATGCTTCGGCGATAGGGTCAATCATGTATGCAATGCTATGTACACGGCCTGATGTTGCCAATGCTTTAAGCATTGTCAGTAGATATCAGGCAAATCCAGGCGAAGCGTACTAGAAGGTAGTAAAGGGCATCCTTAAGTACCTGCGAAGGGCTAAGGATCTTTTTCTACTTTATGGAGGAGAGGACCTATAGCTTAGAGCTTACACAGATTCTAGTTTCCAGTCAGATACAGATAATTGCAAATCCATGTCTGAATTTGTATTCATGTTGAATGGAGGGGCAGTCAGTTGGAGAAGCCATCTGGATGAAGAAATTCATCTTGGAACTCGGCGTAGTTCCCGAGATAACAGCTCCCATCTCATTATTTTGTGATAATAATGGGGCCATCGCCCAGGCGAAGGAACCGAGATCTCACCAAAGGTCAAAGCATATTCTCATGCGCTTTCACCTTATTCGGGAGATTGTTGATCGTGGAGATGTGACGGTAGAGCATGTACCGTCAGAAGATAACATAGCAGATCTACTGACTAAGCCTTTGACACAGACTGTATTTGAGCGTCATCGGGATAAGATGGGCCTCAAAGTTGTGGGCAATTGGCTGTAGTTCAAGTGGGAGATTGTTAATGTTGGTGTGCTACAGGCCAATTTCGGGTCGGGTAGGCCCAATATTTGTACGATCTTGTTCATTAATAAAGTGGTGTTTGAGCGTAAATATACGATTGTGTTACTTTACGTTGTCCCTAGGATATGTGGTTGTAAAGTCAGCTCGAGATGGGATCTCGAACATGAGATTGACTTTACATATACACATACCTTAAATTGTTCCTGGTTGGAGGGTAATCACTCGGGGACTTTGATTACATATTAAACCAGTACACATGATGTGTCAGTAACCAGTCTCATGGTCATTGGTGCGGGACACCAACACATATGTGTAGGTGTATGTCCTTGGAGAATGTGCACTGAACTGATCCGCTATTGGATCTTCAGATGGTTGATTATACCTAATGTCAACTGAAGATCCAACGGTCACAGTAGCATCGTTGGTCCTTTGACCTGAGACATTGATCGGATCTTACACGAGGACTGGAATGGTTTAATTACTTAGCTAAGTGACTTTAACCATAAGTCATGAGTTACCGAGTCATTAACCACTCCAGGATACGTGTGAAGATCATCAATGGTCAAGAAGGGATCGCTCACTGTCGGGTATATATCAGACAGTTAATGGGTCATGACATTGACGCTCCGTTAAATCCCTGGCCAGGGTCGTATGAGTTCGTTTAGGACGAACGTCATACACTTTAAGGAGGTCATAGTCAAATGGCACGATCATGGGGTTTGACAGGAACCATACCCTCGATCGTACCAGACTCATAGAATGAGCGAGGGATTATATCGATGCGGTAACTGTGGACTTACAGGTACCAGACAGGCTGGTTTAAACCCGGCGTCCTCTAGGATCACACGGATTTACTTGACCCAACGTGATCGAAGGTTCGAAATGAATTAAACTATTATTCGACTCTTGTAGAAGCGAATAATACGTTTAATTTACTTCTAATTAGGAATTAGAAGTTAATGGGCCTTAAACTAGAGTGACTATGGGCCTAGAGGATCACACACAATGGATTCTTGGGTGACGGATAATTATTATACAGGTGTATGTATTAATTCCCTTTGATTCCTTTTAGAAAGGAGTGTAAATGGGGCTTAATACATGAGTATAATAATGAAATGGTCATATATATAATTTTAGTCCTTTGGAGGTCTTTTGAAAAGGGCCAAAACTCTATATATAGTCAACCTACGTGAGTTCATTTGAACTCTCGAACTCTTCCAACCTCTCTTAGCTTAACCAAGCATTAAGGGTTAAGAGAGGAGGATTAGCCTCCCCCCTTTCTCCCCCTTGCTCTCTCTCTCTCTCCAGAAGGTGATAGAGTCGGGGGAAGTTGCGCCGGGGAGGTACCATCGCTGCGCAAGGGTCCGTGTGGATCTGCTCTAGAGGCCGTACAGTTGTGCGGCTCGGTTTCTCTGCATCGGTCTTAGCGGACAGCGTCGTTCCGCGCAAGGTGAAACACATAACCCGTAATTAGGGTATTAGAAACACCGATTAGAGCACAGATTAAGCTTTCCATAACACCGGGATCGGGTAAATGAATTTTTTGTTATCCGCTGCGCCGCCCGTAGGTGCTGTGCGAAACCTTACAGTTTCCCCATCACCCGGGGGTGATTGGGGCGTGGAATGGAGTTTTCGGCCGTTTCCCGCCGTTCTCGATTTTCCGAGATGATAGAGGTCCACCAGTAACCGCCTTCATTGGTAGCGGTCAGGTGGGGACCGCCTTCACCAGGGTTTTCGACCGTTGGGGCTTGTTCTGTTGGCAGGCGGTCGCGGTCTTGCGACTGACCGCGACTGCTGGTGGCAGTCAGGGGGCGACCGCTTTCACCATGGGGTCCGGCACGGTCTTCGAGATGGTTTTTGACCGTTGGAGTCTGGTCGCGGTCTCCTGGAGACCGCTATCAGGTGAAGACGGTCATCAGGCGACCGCGTTCAGCTTTTCTTGCACCAGGATGGTCGCGGTCCCAGGAGGTCCACGACTAGGTGGTAGCGGTCCTGGGTCGACCGCGACCACTGGAGGCGGTCCTCCGGTGACCGCGACTCCCTTTCCTCGCCGATTCGAATCCCGGACGAGCAAGTCTCGATCCCTGTGTTGACCTGTGGTCTGACTGATGCTGGGCATCATGTGGGGGCCACACGTGGGGGTGCCGTGGGGTCCTGGGAGGTGGTGACTTCGGCTTGTGTCACCGTGCGTCGGTGTTGGTACAAGGAGCGTTCCTCGTACCTGCGGTTGCAAAGTTGTTTTCCGTTGACTCGAGAGTCTACTCTTTGTGACCCTCCACTAGTCGTAGCCTGCTTACACGCGAGTGGTCCCGCCTGGGAGTAGGTGGAGAGGCTTACCCTGAGGACGGTTTTTAGATTGGTTACCGTCGGGCCCCTCGTCAAATCAGAGTCCAGTGCCAGGGGAAAACCAGTCAGAGGGCCAGACCTAGGACGCGTGGTCTGTGTGTGCACACGTGGTTGGGGACAGTGGACGCACGTCGACGGGCGTGACCCCAGCTAGTCACTTGTTCGTGGTTACTTGTACGGTGTCTGCGCCTCGGGTAGGACCTACCACGTCAGGCGGTTCACCTGCGGCGCGGTGTAAGACGTCAGGGGACGCTACCGGCTGTGCTTCTAGTGGGTGGTACTCCTGTCGAGTACGGAGTGACAAACTGTCAGTCGTGTGTTTCTGACCTTCGGGTTTTGTCGGGTTGGCCTTTGAGCTTCGGTCTTCTCTCCGTGGCACGTGTGTCGGTTTACGTGCCATAGGGTCTTGTCTTGTAGAGTACATGGCTTTCCCTTCCGAGGTACTTTTCTACCGCTAGCATAGTGGTTTCTCGTTTTACGAGGTAGGGTCCGAGTGATCCCTATTGAGTCTTGTTCCGAGACTCATTCCCTGCGTGTTTTCACCGTATTTCAGGTGAGGCACCGCCCCAGGGGAGCGCGTCTGGGGTGCAGCGTGGTGCGGGTGCCCAGAGGTAGTGCCAGAGGTCAGAGCCGGGGTATGCCCCGTGTAGCTGTACTTTCCTTTCTTGTCACTGTACTAGTCGTGGACTGCTGTTATTGTTATTTTATATTGTGGACCATGTAAAATGTTAATTCATTCCCTGCTTAATATTATAACTGTTTAATTTCTGAAATTATTTGTGATACTTGTGTAGTTTCCACACCATCCTTCTAACCCTTCCGAGTCTTCGGACTCGTGGGTGGCGGTACGAGTCTCGGGTTATCGGGCCTTCCCGGTGATCGGATTCTCGGGTCGTTACAGCAGCCGCCGGCAGTGGAGCTCGGGGTAGCTCGCGGTGATAATGGCCGGTGAAGGTGGACGATGACGGAGAGATGGATAGCAGCGGCGAGGAAGCTTGGGGAGATGGCTGGCGTGGTGATTGACGGTGACGGCGGCAGCGGCAGCCGGAGGCGGTGCGGCAGCGTTGTAGGGGGGCGTCCAGTCGAGACGGTGGCAAGGGTGGAGCTGGAGTGTGTCTGTGTGGTAGGGGAGCTGCGGGTGGTTAACAGAGGGAAAGGTGGAGGCGGCGAGGAGGAGAGACGTGGGGGAGTTAGAGAGAGAGAGGTCGGTGGTGTGGGGAGAGGAAAAGAGATGGAGGGAGATGGAGGTGCTGGCGTGGTGGGTTAGCAGAGGCGAAGGGCTGCCGGTGGAGGGTGGCGTTGTCCGATGCGAGAGCTTGCATGCAGGGGCCTCGCAACGGCGACGTAGGCGTGCGCAGGTGGAGCTGGGAGGACGTCGGCGGTGGGATGCTCGCGATAGAGGAGATGGGGTGGTCCGGCGTCGCGGTGGTGGACGGTGCTGGGCGGCTAACAGAGGGGGAGTGGAAAGGGGGAGAGTTGTCTTCACGGGAGAGGGGAGGAGTGCTGCGGTGAGAGCTGAAGGGAATGAGAGAGAGAACGTGGGGGGTTGGCTATGGTGGTGCTGTGAGGGGTCGAGGGAGTGTGTGTGTGTGCCGTAGGGGAGGGGGATATGTGCAGTAAGGTGAGAGGGAAAGAAAGAGACGGGAGGTAAGGGAGAGTGTGTGCGCGCGTATGTGTGTGTGTGTGTGTAAGGGAGAGGGTGAGAGAGCAGGGAGGAGGGGATTACGTGAGAGAGAGGGAAGAAAATAGGGGGAGAGAAAGGGACGTGAGGATAATAAATATATTATTATATTTTATTTATTTTATTTATTTTTTTTGTTTATTTTTATAGTTATCATATCTTTTTACTTTTTAATTAATCTATTTATTTTATACATATAGTAATAACTTATATATATATTTACAAAAATATTATTAAAGAAAAGTAATTATATTTTTTATGTAAACATAATTATACACACATTTTTTGGATTTTATTTTCTCTTTTGTTTATTTATATGTACACATATTTTAATTTTCTCCCTTTCATAAAATAATGCAATTTAACCACAATTACGGAAATCACCCAGATAAAAGAAAATGTAAGCCACTTCAGGGCATTACGGTACAATATGGGATTTACTCATCGTAACGTCAGAAACGGCGTGTCTACAGCTGCCCCGCCTTGGCATCCACTTTGTCGGGGAAGGGCGTGTAATGGAATGAAACGAAGTGTATTGAAATGAAATGAAGTGGACTGAAAAGTCGATGCCAAGGTGTGATGAGACACGCTTCCAACATCACGCGATGGGAATCTTTCCGGAGTTTCACGAAGCAACCTTGAGGAAGGTCCTCCGAAATCAACGATTGTTTGGACGGTAAATAAACTAGGAAAGACAGTGTGCGCGCTGGGGCACGAACAAACTAAAAGGACCAACTTCACGGTGCGGAAGTACCTGGGTCGTAAACATCAGGTTTCACCATTGGGGAGCGATTACCAGCCATTGTGGAAGTGCTGCAACCAAGGTGGGTCCGAGGGAAATAAACAGATGATTGGAGACAAATCCAAACAATGGTTTCTTCCAGAGAAACATCCCAAGACAACCTCGTGAAAACTCAGTAGTCGACTCAGAATGGAATATCCCATATTTAAGCAGTTAAGCACAGTGGCTCACACAATCAAAGTAAGTGAGTGATTTTCCACAATGAACTCAAAGTCCTACATGAATGCATGCTGGGTTTAAAAGAAAAATAAAATAAACTAAAAATAGAAACTAGCCAAGGATAATATTGTTAAGCTGTGGAGAGTGGGTCAGGATACCGATCCAATGAGCTGATACTGAGCCGGGGTCCGTTTATCCACGTACCGATTCATCGAACGGAACCATCATCCCCATTCTATCACAACTTAACGGCCTATCCGTACGTCCTGAACTCTTCCGGGATCATCACTGTTTTTGTTGAAGGGGAACTCAAATCTCGGATTCGTCCAAGGTGTAAGGTCCTTGGCATGCTCTAGTAGCGTAAATATCATATAATACAATGCATGATAAGGGGGGACCACAATGATTGAATGATTAGGGGACAAGGCGGGACAAGGTGGGACATCGGTGGGACAATGGTACCCCACTCGATAATTAACATAACAAAACAAGATCACAACTACGCAAGCAAATTATCACACACAACAAAACGAAACTGCCAACACTATTCCTAGATTCCTTTCCTCACTATAAGTATCGCCCCTTTGGCCTTAAGAAAATGCATTCAAGGGCGAGTTAAGAAATTTGAAGCTTAGGAGGAGATCAGAGTTCGAGATGGAAGGCGAGTCTTCCCGTCCTGTGAAGAAAAGCAAGCCCAGCAACGAGTGCAAGCGGCTTACCGACCTCGAAGGGCATCTTACCAGGAGAATTCAGTCTTGAATGGTGAGTTACCATTTCTTTTTTTGTGTTTCTGCAAGACTTTCTTACGGTCATTTTCGCCTTCTCCACTTTTCTATTTCCAGCCGTATCCTCTCTTTCCTGGCCCAAGGAAGTTTTCAAGGTTACCATGGCTATCGAAACTCACTTCGAATATCTCAATCAGTATGAGGGCCATCATCAGAAAGTGGCATCTCCAAAAGCTCGTAACTCATGCCAAACATTATAATGAGATTCACATGGATTGGGCGACTATGGGTGCACTGGTAGAGCTTTGGCACCCTCAAACCCATACCTTCATTTTCCCCACTTTCGAGGCAACTATTCTTCTCGAAGAAGCAGAACTTCTACTTGGCGTGAAGAAATTCCAGAGAAATGGCAAGGTAAAGGTTATGCGCATGCTAAGAAGGGTGACTTCCGAGGAGGTGCTCAGAAGCTTCATGCCGTCTGAAGCCATCAAGGGCGTCCAGACTCAGAAGGGAATCCATCTGCAAAAACTTGCAGATTGGGTGATAAATGCTCTTGAAAGATTGACAAGCGATGATGATCGCATTGAAGGGCTCGTGAAGGGATTCACCATCTGCTTAGCGGGTGCTCTCCTATTCCCTTATACTGACAACATAGTGGAGGAAGATCAGCTAAGCGCTATCTGTGGAATTTGGGAAGGAAAGAGAGTGGGACCTGCTATCCTTGCTTATCTCTATAGTGGACTCACGGCTTCCAGTATGGGTAAGCCTCCTTTTGGTTGCGCACTCCTTTTGAATTGCTGGACTGACTTGCATTTCAAATTTAACCATCGTGAGGGAATGTCGTCTACTTCAAGACTCTTCCAACAAAGCCCGCTTCACCATATGGTCAATGTGTTAGGCTCTAGTGGTAGTATAGCAAATCGCGTTCCCTGGCTGAAGAAACGAGAAGACTGGCGGGCTCACTTCAGTACCTTTGAAGAGTATATGTTCACTCGTGCACCGACATGCTTACTCCCATATGAGCTTCTCACGAGGTCTTCTCTTAACATGGAGCTCCAGCTTGTTGGCGCGTCTGAATTCATCCTTTACAACACGCACCGGTGTCATACTCAGATGGGCCTCCCTCGCCATTCATTCCCACTGCTATCCAACCTTCCTTTAATCAGGAAAAGGGAGCTGGGCACAGGGGGTGACGCAAGAAATGTGAAGACAATCAAAGCGTCATGGAAGGCCAGCATTACACTGAGGGCAACAGAGTCTGTGAGTGAGGACGAAGAACTGCTGAAAGCTTATGTAATCGAGTTGGGGAAATTGAGGCCTGAGATGCCCAAACCCTAATGTATCTTATCTTGGAATGAATATGGAAACTTTAATGCGTATTTAGATCCTAACTCTCTTCTATTTTTTCTCTCTCTTTTTTTATTCCCTTTTTTCCTTCCTTTTTTTTATTTTTGGCACAAACATCTGCAATGACCAGTGCTAGATGGTAGCCAACCATTCCGGACAAGAGCCAAAAACTCAAGGCAACTAGCATGAGGAGTTGCCTTGAGATGCTCGGGAGCTGAAGATTTCTCTCCGAATGGCTAAGAGAGAGATAAAGCAAGAGATAGTAGAGAGAGAAAAGGCAAAAACAGCGTAGCACAAGAGGCGCAGGAGATGGAGCTCTGAGAGAAAGAGCATCCAGACATGGCTCGCTCTGTAGATTGGAGGGGATTAGAGCTTGCAACAGAGGAGCTCCTGGAGTTGGTAGCATCTTCATCGGCAGAGCATAGGGCAGCTCAGCTAGCGGCCTCGACTTCAAGAGCTTCGCGGCCATCAGGGTCGCGAGAGAGACAGGAGGACGGCGAGGAGCACTGCCGAAGAGCAAGTGGGAACGCATGGCGCGACAAAGCGATTGCTGCGTCACGGAACTATAGAAGGCCTCCGAGGGACTTCTTGCCTTGGTAGAGAGAAGAGAAGCGACCAGGAGGGTGATGAGGGTTAGTGAGTGACTTGTTCACTCACTCCCTTCTCATGACGGGCACAAACCCTTATATAGATGTGCGAGTGAGATAGATTGGTTTGAACATAGCTGGTTCGCCCTGGATATGTTCCTTCTGCTCTACGCCTCTTCTCCACCACATGGGTTCTCGCGCAGTATGCTCGGCGAGATTTCGCCTTAAAACACGGGGCAGTGACTCACCATAGCCATGATTTTCAAAGGGGATCAGTCACGGATTTCAACAATATCGGCCCGTGGTGCTCTTTTCCCACATGAATGCCCCTCATTTCCTCGTTTGCGTTAAGAGTAGTCACAATAGGACAAGAGACACGGGGAATCTTTGGACCGAATAGGAGTGGCGGGTCAACAAACCACAGCTCCGCTCCATTTACTCCACATGGCGAAGTGGCACGCGAATGTACCGTGGCCATGACTTTCAAAGGAATCTACCACCAATTTCAACAACGTCGGTCCCTGGTCCTATTTTCTCGTATAAATGTCCCCCACTTTCTTCTTTGCGCTAGCAGTAGTCGCAACGGGACAATAAACACGGGGAATCTTTAGACCGCCTGGGGAGGTGTGGAGCGCGGATTTTATTCCTTTATCGATCTTATCGTTGGTTTATTTGTCTATCGTCTGGTTATTTATTTATGTTTATGGATTTATTGGCGTGCCAGTCACCGTGGTGACGATCTTTTTATTGTGCGCTCAATCTGACTTGGTCAGTCGATTGTGAGGTCCGAGTCGGGACTGGAAGTCCGTCATACCCTGAACGCTATGACGTTAATTACGTCCTCCCTAAGGAAGACAACCCTTGATTAAACGCTAAAGGTAGGAGGAAGACAGCGGTAAAACCACATGCTCAAAGGCGACAAAATTCATATGTTTGCAAGACGTTAAATGTATTCGGACAAAGCAGGGGTTTGTTAATTACGGGACAGATCCGACGGCATATTCCCACCATCTTGGATGATGCCAAGTGGGGAATAGGAAACCACCCATGCAATGGCAAGGTGGGAACCGTAAAGGATCGGGCATAATTGACCCGGAGTCCGAATAGGGACCGGCATGCCATGGCACGCCCCATATGGGTGCGGTAGCACGTTTATATCCCCCCTTCGAGGGGACCATCGGAGGACATACAAAGGCATGACTTCGTGGGCCGACGGGGTTGAGAGATAATATCACAGTGACCTGGCCAGGTGTGTGTGAATTTCGGCAGCATGTCCCCTTGACTTGGATTGTGCCAAGAGAAGATAAGTCATCACCCACGGAATGCCAGGATGACAATCGAATGAGGATGGGCACCGGGCCCCGGGACATCGCTTGCCTCTGTTTCATCGGTCAATATCCCCTTGAAACCCTTCAGAACGCATGTAACGACATGGCCCTTTAGGTTCATAAGGGTGGAATCCGGATCGGGAATGAGGACTGTAGGGGAGGGAGGCCCTCCCCATTACTGTATCTTCTCAGATCATTCATGACGGTCTCATGGCAGTGGGGAGAGAGTCCCCTGACTGGGCTTCATTGGGCCAAGAAGAGGGGTCTCGGCATGGCTTACTGGTTGGCCAAGGGGGGTTCTCGGCGTGGCTTCTTGGTTGGCCAAGGGGAGCTCTCGGCGTGGCTTTTTGGCTGGCCAAGGGGGCTCTCGGCGTGGCTTACTGGCTGGCCAAGGGAGGTTCTCGGCGTGGCTTCTTGGTTGGCCAAGGGGGGAGCTCTCGGCGTGGCTTTTGGATTGGCAAAGGGGGGCTCTCGGCATGGCCTTTTGGTGGACAAAGGGGGATCTCGGCGTGGGGCCTTTGTCTGGGAGAAGCTCTCGGCACGGGGCTTCCCGGCGCGCTCATGGCCGCGCCGGGAGCCTAGCGCCGGGAGGCTGTGGGCTATGGGGTTTTTCACGAAACAAGGGCTTGTCGTTTAGCTGAAAGGAAGGGAAGGCCTCTCGGCCTTACGGTTCTCGGCGGGGAAACTCGCACGCCGAGAAGATGGAATGCAGAAGGATTTCAGGGCTTCAGAGCTCGATAACGATGCTCTGTTTCTGGGATTTCTGGGTTTTATGGCTCAGATTGAGGCCGAATCAGGGATGTATGAGGAGATTTCATGAAGGCCTCTGCTAGAAGGACGCCAAGGGAGCTGAGAGGCCGGATCATCAGGAAGAGGGGAGACCATCGTCGGGGCCTGAGTAGCTTTTATCTGTATACTGCCATACGTCTGGGGGGGTCAAGAGATGGCTGTCTCTGATTCCCCAGACTAGCATGATATCATCTGGGAAGCAAATCTGCGATGAAAGAACCCTTGATGCTGGGACATCAGACCCTAGTCATTCAACGATTGGAATGAGGATCCGGGGTCGCATTCGTCTGCGGGCTCAAATGTATTTTTTATAGCCGGCAGTCCGGGGAACCAAGAGATTGATGTCTCTGGTTCCCGGACAGCACAAGAGGCTTGAGGAACAGACTCGAATACATACGGAGGGCATGCTATTGAAGGGCATGCTATTGAAGCGGGAAGAGGGGAGAGAATAGAACCCAGCAACCCATTGAACAAGAGTGGGGGTTCTACCTTCATCCCTGTTCGAAGAACAGACCCGACTCCAAAGCCTGAGTCATTTCGCCCATGGGCATTCATACAAACAGTATGCATACATATGGAGACAAAGGAAGATCGTGTTGCCTAAAATCCATCACGGCCATTGCATTTATTTCATCTCACCATCATTTACATCGAGAAACATAAAGGGGAGGAACAGGGAAAGAATCGTATGAATAATCTAAACATCAAGACTTCGACTATTACACACGGAGAATCAGTAAAAAGAAGAAAAAGAAACATCGAACATGGGGGGGGGGGGGGGGGGGGGGGAGGGTGGAGCATTGACTCCTCTCCCTCCCCCTATCAGCCCACCTGGAGCCCTTCTTCTTTCCTTTCTTCTGCTTCTTCTTTCGACGGAGACTCTCTCCCTCTCTTTTTCTTTCTCTTTCTCTTTCTGGCTATCTGTTCGCTCTTCTTTTCTTCGTCTCTTTCTTCTTTTCTTTTCTGTCTATCCTCTTTCTTGCTATCTCTTTTCTTCTCTCTTCGAAGGGAGGGGGTTTTATAACCCTTTTCCCTTTTTCTTCTCGGCAGACACCCTCACGGCGCGCTTGAAATAAGCTTCCCGGCGCGCTCGAATCCGGCCTCTCGGCGCCAACTCTGGGCTTCGACACAGGCTTTCAGCGCCACCTTCATACAGGCCCACTTGGGGTTTTTTAAGTGTTTCATCACCCGAAAGGGCCTTTCATTTATGACATGTCTCATATCGAAATCGTGATTACGATTTTCATCAGTCCGCAGACAGGGTTTTATCAGTCCGTAGACATGGGTTTTATCAGTCCGCAGACAGGGGTTTCATCAGTCCGTATCATCTTATCAATATCGTCACTCTAATGGTGACGAGCTCGGACATCAGCTTTAGTCTGGGAAGACCTCAGCCGGGTGTATAATCTGTGTAGACGATTCTTCTTCTGCTCTATCTTTTCGGGAGCCTTTACCATCTTCATCTGCCGGTGCTGGCTTCATCTTTATCTCATATTACTTCCGTCAGTAAGCCGACATCTGACTTACCCTGACACATCATCCATGACTTCTTGGACGAAGCAGTAGTACAGCTCTTCTTAAAGGGCTGGAAGGTCTCATTAGTCGAGTGACTGCTGCTTTATCAGTGCTGCCGTCTGAGTGACATTGGCACCGAGCATCGGCTTTGGCCGACAAGGGCTTTAGCCGGGTGAAAGGTTGATAAGCTTCATCATTAGTCTTTCACTGTTGGTCAGACTCTCTTTTTAATTATGCTTCCACCCTTGTTCATTTTCCGGGTGTCAACAGGAGGATAAGTCAACAAATCACGCCTCCGAATTGATCACTCCAAATGACAGAGTGACATGCGAGAGTAAAGAGAGGGTGACTTGTCGTAAAGGCTGTTGCTTGGGTGATGGTGATAGATTCAGATCACCTTCTTTTCGATCCTATAAATACCTCCCCGTTCGCTTGACTTGGAAACACCGAAGTCGTAAGAGCTAATTTGAGGAGTGAAGGTTTGTAAAGGGAGAGGTAACGAGCGTTGCTCATTTTTTTGCAGGATGGAAGGTGAATCTAACTTCAGAGCAGAAGG